>BMAU01002535.1:97500-369070 GCA_019973935.1 Trichonephila clavipes
TCTACTATATTCTTTTACATACAATTATTAATGAAAATTAAATTAAAAAGTTGACGTTAAAAAAAATAAAAATAAAATAAAAACTTTATTTCTTCGCTAGTGCTGCCATCTATTGGACATTTAGCTGACTGAATAAAGCGTAAACGAATTCTTATGAACTTATGCATTTGCACACATTCCTTCACACATTAAAAATTTTTCTAATGACTTAACGCAATGCCGGAATAAGCGTGTCACATAATTAACTTTTATTTTAATATTCTTTGTAAAATTTAAAACAATGCTTTTAAAAATTTATGATTACACAAAAATTTTATATCGACTATAATTACATATATTTGATTACATTGATTTATATATTTAAAATTAATGAGTTATCTATTTATCTGAATTTTTTATATCTATTATTTAAAGGGCCAATTTATTAATTTATAATTATATTACTTGTTTTTGGAATACTATCTATAATATTCAAACAAAATAGAATAAATGTTGACTGCTTTCTATATATACCAATGTCAAAAAAATGCTCGAAATTCGGTACATTTCTGCAAATGGAAAAGTCTTCAAAGACTATTATATTTTTATTTCACTAATATATGGGGGTGGGGCACCCTTTGCACACTCATTATAATTTGAATCAATCAATCTATCATCTGGTTTTTTCCGTATTTGTTACTTTAATTCCAATGAAATGAAAAAATTGCATATTTACAGAATATTAATATTATAAATATATATCGCCAAATGCATGTGTTGCAACTTGCGTAAACTAACATTATCGTTGTATTGCTTTTATGTCTAAAAAATTATACCGAGTTTGTGTTCTGCAGAAACCCTTTGCATTAGAAATAGCCAGAGTATAAGAGAATATAAGAAATTATGTACACATATTGTTTTTATTTCATTTATTAGAGGGATATAAGAATTTACTGTAGCATAATTTATAAGTACCCTGGTGATTGATTCTATGCACTTAAATAGCTAAAGCTTTGTAAATAGTTAATAGTGGTTTCAGGGACGTCTTAAGACTCTTTAAGGCCCTGGGCCCAGAGAAATATTAAGATTTTTGAGGCCCTGTGCCTCTATGCAAAAGCAGGCTCTACCTGAGATCTTTAAATGTAAACAATATATAACACGTGTTGTAAAATACTCATTCAAAACAGCAATTTAAAAAATTAAATGTGCACTACACACAATCAAATCTCATGCACAAACCGGCTCGACCGATATGATCACATTTCTACTAAATGAATTGAATGATTGTTTATGGCATTAAGCCTAGTCCTAGATATGGACAACGGTCATCACATAATAATACAGTCTTACCACTTTTACCAATTGACGTGCAGTTTGAAGTTCCCTGTTTTTCGGAAAATATGTACGTGAATAATATTTGACCATTCAAATTATCCAGATCATGATCTTATTAAGACAGAGTAGAAAACGAAACAAGGCACCCACCGAGGATGAGGCCCTGGTCCAGTTGACCCATACCTTAAGACGTCCCTCAATGTTTTGTAAAATTGTATTTTGATTAAAATAGTATTTTGTATGGTGTTGTTAATGACTATATTTTTGTAATTTGTCTTTTTCTTGAAATGCCCACGAGTTTAAAGAATCTTTTTTTTTCTGGTTATCTAAAAATTTATATCTTTTTCAGCTCTCTACGGTTTGATGTTTCCAAATGACAGAGAAGCTGCTTTCTCCAATTTATACTTCTGGAGCTTCTTGGGTTTCTTCCTCAGTTATTCCTACGCCAATTACTTTACAGTAGCCGTCAAAATCAATATACTTCTTTGTTTCCTACTCACAGGAATGCTCGGGTATATCATTGGACAACTCAAGATCAAATGTACTACCAGAAGAGAATACATCTCGATACCGGAAAGTGAATGAAGCTTTATGTAGGATTTTAAGTAACTCAAGTGTTGGAAGAAAGAATTAGCAAAATTATTCCTAATTCTACTTTGTACATACGATACTAAACAATGCTTTCCATGTTATGTGTGTGATCTATCATATCAAAGCCTTAACTCCATGTACAGCACCACAAAATAATTCGGGCTATAAATATGTGTAATTATTTGTATTTATACTTTTTTTTCTGTTTAGTTTTCCTCTTGTTGGACATTAAGTTTTCAACAAAATGTACAACCAGAAGAAAAGAATTACCACATATTTTTGTATTTATCGACTTGTTAAAAATATCGATAACGTTCTAAGTAAAATTGCTATAATTGTGACAAAACAATCACTGAATAATATATATTGTGTAAAAGTGATTTCATATACACCACAGCTTTAAAGTTATTTATATTTATTATAAGAGACCTTTTTTAAAATTTTCAAATTTCTAAATGTTTAAATAAAATGGTTGTAGTGCAATTTTTTATTGTGACTCAGTCTGACTAAAGTTACTAATTGGTTTAACTGAAATCAGTTAAAGAATCGGTTAATCTGATAGACGTTCCTTTTTAATTGTGCAAAAACTTTATCGAATCGGTGCTGATAGTAAAATGTATAGGAGAAGAAATATCTTTTAATACAGATGTTTTAAATATTTCAATTTACTTACGTATATTTACTGCTGACCGTAAAAATGTATTTTGTTACACATGTTTTAAAACATCAATTCAATTACTTTTTAAAGCGATTAAATATATTTTTACTGTAGTGCTATACCTTCACCTTGGCACTAATATCATATTGAATATATTTTTTAATGTATCTAAAAAAAACCCAGTAATCAAAGTTTAATTTTGAAAACGCAATTCCATTAAAGCTTATTTATTTGCTAATTGTTTTCATTTATATTAATGATTGAATTGCAAACAAAATATATTTTTTGTAACTGGTTACATACTTTATAGCCACAGGGACGCTGCTAAAAATGTCAGTATATAACTGCAAAGTTTTGAAGATTGTTTTATGAATTGATATGTGTATGCATATACTCTATTATATTAATATGCTCATGAAATTACGAATAAACATATTTTAAAGATCTAATTTTAAAAAAAATCTAAGAATTTCATTGCAGACTTTTGTTAAAATAATTTTTTTTGTTCTGTTCTGTATGTTTAAAAAATCAAATTTAATACTTATTGTTTGTTTTAATTCGAAATTAATGAACTGCATTTATATAAATTAAGTTATATATATTATGTTCAGGATTTATTTTTGAAATGAGCTGTTTCATTGAACTCTTATTAATTCCGAGAGCAATGTGAATCAAATAAGCCATTTTTTCATCATGTTTTTCACACACACAAAAAAATCATGATATCAAAGATTATATTTTTTAAAATTTTAAGATAGTAGAAATACAGTGGGTGATCAATACAGTGGGTGATCGGTTAACGAACATAATTCGTTCCAAGACTATGTTCGCTATCCGAATTGTTCGTTAACCGATCATCGATTCACCATAGACTTCTATGTGAAATCGATTAATTCGTTCTGGAGACTCTAAAAACTAAATTTTAAAAAATTTCTAATTTCTTAGTAAGTTTTTTAAAAATAATACATATATAGTCTTGCATATTAATCAGTCCTTCTCATTTTTTACTTATGGGGCGTTGAAGAACATGTCCAATGTCGATTGCTTTTCTCTCTTTTTCAGGATTTTCCGGAAGTAATTAATAGCATTGTCGTTGTAAAGATCCCCAACCGTACTGGCATCAGCTTGGTTTGGGTGCCATTCTAAGACCATTGCTCTGATAGCCTTCCACGAACCTGGGGTACCCTAGTGATCCTTCTCTATTTTCGACCCTCCTTCTTGTCATTCAATTTATCCTTTCTTTCTTTTCCCGTCTAGATCACAGATTTTCACAAATGTTTGGCGCAGTATAGCCAGATTTGGCTCTTGCGCCATAAAATTTCACATTCACTCACTCACTGACAACCTTACACTTTTTCAAAATATCTTTAATGGCAGATGTCGGCATTGGTCCTCTTTCGTCCTCCTCTTGTTCAGAAGGAGACACATTTCGCTGTGTTTCTGGGTGTTCTTCATTCAATATTTCTTGGAGTTCTTCTATCGTCAGTTCATCTTCATGTCCCATTATGAGCTCTTCTATGTCACCCTCGTTCACCTCCAATTCCAGATCTCTAGCAGTTGTCAAAATTTCATCCATAATTTCAGGGATGTCTCCCTGATCACCTCCGAATATGTGTTCGTTATCCGAACACAAAAATCTTTCGTGAAAGTGTTCGTTAACATATTTGTTCGTTAACCGATCACCCACTGTACTGTATGACGAATGAGAAGTAAATATTTAACTAAAACGTTTAATAAATGTATATAGTGTAGTGTGTAAATTTTTCAAACATATAAAGAGTAATTATACTGCATATTTTGAAATTGCTGTGTTGTATTTTTTGTGGTACAAATGTGCACCATAAATTGCAGAAAAAAGGCTGTGAAATCTATTTATTTTCATTTTACATTGAACTGTTGTTCAGCGAGAAAGAAAAGTGATCCGTCACTGTGATAGCAAATTTTGTTCTGTGTTTGTATTTTTTTGAAAGAGATGCAATTATGATCTCTTATTGCTTTTCAAACATGTGAGTTGTTTATAATTAAAATATCAAAAAGTGTGATAAAAATTGTCATAAAGTCTTTCCTTTTTGTCTAAATAAACGAGAAAGATTGTTTCTTTGAAAATCATTGTGTATGTTTATTTATTTACTATTTTTTCAATCATCTTAGTATAAAAGTTGTCTTAACTTTAAAAAAAATACACTGAACCAATGAATAATAAAACACATAACTGTGCTTTTTAAATGTATTCATGAATAGATATTTCTATGCTTTTTTTTATTTAAAATAAGTACAGCTTTGGGATATATTTGTAACACAACACTATAAAATAAAAATATTGCACAAAATAATCGTATTTCGTAAAGTTGTAATGAATCTCATGGGGGCCGCGGGCTGTCCACCTTTACCTTAAGCTAATGGACAAAATACAAAACTGTAACAGCTCTAGTCATAACTGATTGTACCTTACTGCAGAAGAACCCTCTAGCGGCCCCTGATACGTGAGGAAAATATGTGGTTGCTGTTAAAAATCTTATATTTGAGTCTTTATGTCATCTAACCTAAATAAAAAAAATATTACACTAAAAAAGATTTCATTGAGCCTTATCCCGAATTTACCATTTTTTTGTTTCATTTTTAACGCGTCCAACGTTTTATAAAACTACTTTTTAGATAGAAAAATGAACTGATATTAATTTAAGTTTATGTAATTGGAATTTCTTTTATGATATTACGTATTTTAAGTTTTAAAAACATTAAATAAAATAATTATTTTTCACTTTAACGTAAGAAAGCTTAAATCTATTAGGTATGAGATTAATTAAGAAATTTCTTATGTTTAGAAATAATCCTATATATATATAACCCTATCGTTCCTCAATTTCAGGAATTTTCATATCTAGGTGATGTAAATGTGTGTATGCCAATTAATTTTAATTACAATTTTGTATTTAAATGAAATTGAACCATTAGCGCTCATTTTATTTATTTTGTGATTTTTTTTAATTAAAATCTTAAAACTGAACTATACATCTTTAGAATTAAAGAAAAAGCTTTTAAAATATTTTATTGCTTTCAATAATTAATTTTTCATTTTAATAATTTGATTTAAAGAAAAACATAATTCTTAGCATATTTTTAATAAAAGACTATGGGTAATGGATTAATATCAAAGTACTTTTCTATCTGAAAACCTTCTTCAGTCAAAACTTCAAGTCAAGAATCAAATTCTGGTCCTAGTCAAGCATCTTAGTAGAAAAACAAGTAATATATATATATACAGCGTTGGCCAAAATTGTGGACATTTTTTTAAATTATTATGTTTTTTAAGTTTGTATGCTTATAGAAAATTTTGCGTTGCACAAAATGCTAAGTATTTTATATCACTTTAAAGAGAATTTAATACTGAATTCAATTAAAAGAATTTTCAAATATTTGCAACGCAAAAAAAAATATGCTGCAGTAATTGTCAATATACATTAGATTCTGATGATAGCAGTGAGTTATCAAAGCTTGGCGAGGTTGCCTTCATTCTTTATTACAGCTTCACATCGATGTTTCATTGAACTGAAAATAGTTTTAAGCTCTTCCTTTTTTATTACACGATGCTAAGAAACAATTATATCCCAATTAGTTCCTTCTTATTTCATGGGTACCTCATTCGGACAAAAGTTTTCAAACGGTGCCACAAGTTTTCGATAGGATCGAGATCAGGACTGTTTCCTGGCTAGGACAACAACTCAATGATCTTAGAACTGTACCAGCCTTTCAATTACTTTACTGTGCGGCAAGGAGCAGAATCTTGATGAAAAATAAATGAAGCATTGCTGGTAAATAGATCCCTGATGAAAGGCAGAAGTTTGGGTTTTAGAATGATGTCAATGTATTTTATGACATCCAGTGTCTCATCGATGATATGACGGCAACCGATACTATGTGCTGATATGCATGACTAAATAACAAAACTATGTTGGTACTTCACAGTTGCCTGGATGCCGTCAGGATGTAGCTTTTCTGCTACGTCTTACATATTTTAGGCTATCACTATCGAATAACGATATTTTAGTTTCGTCCCTCTATATAACTTGTGATCAATATAATCATCAGTCCAATTATTGTGTTCCATTGCCTAATGTAATCCCTGTTAGCGCTGCTATAAATTGAGATGCGGCTTTTTTCGTGGAGCCGTAGTATCTAGTAATGCTTTTTTTAATCACTGCTATGTGACATATATACGCTGCATCATAGAGAAGGTTCCAACCATGTTTAGCTTACAAATTAACTCGAATTCCATTATTGTATATTAATACTCTCTGACCACTGCGCTGCATCACACTTACATGCTGCGGGATGTATTGGGGAGTAAGCATCATCATATTGATTCTTGCCAATCTTTCCGACTTGGCTTGATTGGATGGTTGTGTAAAAGTTTGAACAGCGGGTTCTCTTGCAATGTATTGTGACAAATATAAGAGAGAGAAAATCTTCACTTGTTACAATGTAAAATAACTACAAAAGACGAGTTATACACAGAAAGAAACTCTGTATTATAAAGAATTAAATACACGGGAAATTTGATAGCATGAAAAATAATTGGCTATTAATTAAATACCGTATTTACTCGAATCTAATCCGCATTATTATCCAGTGTTAATGTTACTGAAAATAGGGTGCGGCTTAGAATCGAAGACAAAACATTTTTTGGATGGGGAAATTGAGTTTCCTCCCCTTTCCCAAGGAAAAATGTAACAAACCATTCTGACCACTTGAATCGATGACTTAGACCATTCCGCAGTTTATCTCCAGTATTTAGTCAATCCTGTTGTTGCTGTTGCTCATCTCTATGTCTAGCCAAGCTAGACTAAGTCCATGATCTCATTCACTCTCAAAAAGTTCAATATCATTAGAGGGTCTTCATAAAGATCTTGTCTTGAAAGCCGCAGACAGACAAGAATGTGTTTTGGAGTTGCCTGGCAGGCAGAACACCTTACACAAGTTGAAAAACTTTGTTTCCATCCCTAAAAGTCAAAGTTCGGAGGCCAGAAACGAGTCAGAATAATTTGTTCCTGTCTGTTGCATTCAAGGAAAAGAGAACCACCAGGTCGTTTAGCCTCATACCAATGATGGGCAGGTGGGACAGTTGATTGCTTGCTGCTGATGTAGGTGGAGTGCAGTTCTGAATAGGTGAGAGTCAATCCTACACATCGTTGTCTGCTCGTATCAGTGTTGGTTTATTCATTAGGCGCTTAAGGCAGGCTCCCACGGCCCGGATAAGCTGGATTTAACCAGATTTTCTGGTTATAAATTTCGATCCACCAGTGCCAAGGGGGCCCCTGTGCTTATGGCTTGAAATGAGCTTAAATCGGCATTTGCTCGTATCTAGAAAAAAAATTTTCTATACTCTTTCTTTTAATCACCTAAACATCAAAGATATAGGTAATAACACCAAGAGGAGTCACTATGACACAAGTATGAAAAGGGAGGCAATTTTATATGCAGAAGGGAAAAAAAACGGAAACAAAGCAGTGGCCACTGAAAATTTGACACGGATGAAATAAATGTACGTCGACGACGTAAAAAAAAAATATGATTTGTGCTTATAAATGTTGAACAGTCTTTAATAATTCTTTTACGTTCTTCTACGATATATTGTTTTAAAAAAGCGTTGCATAACAAATGCACGGAAGACGACTTCGTGTGGGAAAACAACTAACGACTGCATCACTTCCGAAGTAAGCTGTGACAATGGGGTGACGAATTATTTTTGAAACATGGTATGAACGGTTAGTGTAATTAAAGGTTCATGTATATGTTTGACAATTTTTAATACTGGTGAAATAAATTATAATTATTAACTTCTTATTATTTCTCATTAAAAAAAAATTTCTTAAGTATCGGATATTGATGAACGTTTCACACAATTTATTTATTTTTTCTGAATAACGTGTTGATAATTGGAGGTGTGGCTTAGAATGGAGCAAATACGGTAATTATTGGAAAATTTTTGCAAAAAGAATATCACAGTTGGAGAAGCAATTCCTCTTCTACCGATGATGCATAAAAATTATACCAGAAATCATCTTAAAGAATTTATAATAAGACATAAGCATGTGATATTTACAATTTTGTTGAAATATGACCGGGTACATTCCTGTTAGATCGACCACTGTGGTGAAACGAAAACTATCTTCTCACTTGAATCGCCGCATACGTGGATTAAAATGGAGAGTTAAATTTACTTCCCAAAAGTGAATTTTAAAATTTAATTTACATAAAAGGTGAATCTGATTCTATAAAAAAAGTCAATATGTTGCTTTTTAAAATTGTGATCTGTTATTACATTATTTTTTTTAAATTGATGAATATGTAGTTTCAATCTCGAATTTCGACTAAAGCGGTAGGGCAAATAGGAAACATAAAGCACGCTTTGTAGAAGGTATCTATAATTCGAATTTTTTTTAAATAAAAATATTAAAAAAAACCCAAATGCTAACTTTTTTAAGACAAAAATTAAATGAATTCGATTTCAACTCAATGTGCTTAATCGTTTAATTTTATAAATATCTGTGTTTTTAAAATATATATTTTAATATAAATTTTTACGAGAAAGTAGTGACGCACTCAAGAGAAGGGGTACCCAAGTCCGGAGCCCCCCCCAGCAGCCTTGATTTTTTCTGTGGTTTATAGTCCTATGTAAGCCCAGTGACTGAGTGGTTAGGGCATCGTGCTTCCTCACCACAGGTACGAAGTTCAAACTCCTGGCTGGACAAGGTTGACTCAGCCTTTCATCCCTTCAGTGGGTCGCTAAAATGAGTACCAAGCTTGCTTGGGAACTTAACACTGGGGGTTTTGCGTCAGACTGACCACCTGATCGGAACATCTGCTCATGCACCTCAGAGCCCAAGGTCGCGTATACTGAGTTGGGCACAGTAGGCCTTGGCCCTCATTGGCTGTCGCGCCACTGAGTTAAGCGTAGTCCTATGTACGTAAAATTTGATTAAGTATTTGTTATTAATAATTAATTTTATTAATTAATGCTAATTATTTATTCAATAATTTAATTTTACTGTTATTGTCCCCGAAAATCGACACAATTCAAGAAATATGTTTGGCGGCGTATTGGGGTATCATACGAAAATGGTGGACTTTCGACCCTAGACCCCCTCCCCCTTTCAAAATCTCTTTATGCGCCACTGCGAGGAAGTATTCATATTCGTGAATAAAAATAAATAAATTATTCATTTTTAAAAATGTATATTTGATGAACAATATGAAAAGATAACTTTTTCTTCAAAGAAGCCCCTGATATGTATTCTGAAACAAAACTTAAATTTTAGGTTCGACTGAATATAATTCCTTACATGTATAATAATTATAAGTTCTTTTGTAAAAAAATACAAATCGAAGGTATTGGTGAAACTGCGAAATTATTAGAACAAATTACTTTAAAACATTGAAAGTGGAATTTCTTAAACATTGTAAAAAAGTCAAAAGGAAATACAATCATACAAAAATATATATTTTATTAAAACTTTAAATCGGAAGAGCTTAAGAAAATTATGTTCACAATACGGTCATATGCAAATAAAATTAATAATTAATATTCTCATTTACCTGTCCCCTCGAGATAATGAACGTAAGGTTAATTATATGGAATTTTTTTATTGCTTTCTCAAATCCAGACTATTGCATTTCAGTAAAGTACAACCAACAAAGATAAGAAACTAAAGATTTCAATCACAATTCTATTCTTATTTCTTTTCCATTTTCAAAAAATTTCCATAAAGTAAGTTTTCAGAAATTTTAATAAATATTTAAAAATATTTTTCAAAATGAAAGAAAAAATTCAATCATAATACTTTTTATATTATTCGATTACGTATCTTAGTCTATATATTAGAAAAAAATCAGAAGTTCATTGAGAGATAAATTCCAGACATGGGAATTACGAGAAATAATTGATATTCTATCATCATGTGAACTTGTTTATATGCTTATAGATGTAGAGGGTTATTTTAACAATATGTTTTGAGGTATTCATGCTAAAAAGCAATGATTTTTCTAAATTTTAAAGTTTTAAAAAAAGAAATTGTGTCAAAAATAACCTGAGCACACAAAAACAAGTTATATATAAAAATATTTTTTATGTCGATTCCTAGTTAGGTCAACAAAGAAAAATTTTGTTTTATTTATTCTTTATTAAATAGTTACAATTAATATAAATATGTATATACATATGACAGAATCACAACATTAAGTGACAAAATAGAAAGCGACTTTCGTTACAATTTTCCTTTCTACATATGGTGTTGGACTATTTTTTGTTTGTTACTGTTTATTCATTAATAAAATTTAATTATTCTAATAAAATAGTATAGTAAAAAAGAAATTAAATTCTCAGAAACAAGACCATCCCAGGTGGGATTCGAGCCAACGACCTTTGGATTAGAAGTCCAACACGCGCGCGCTATCCATTGCGCTACAGGAACACAACGAGCGACTTCCCTTTTTATATATGCTGTTGGACTATTATTTTTGTTGCTATTTATTCATAAATTAAATTTAACTAATGAATTAATAAGTGAAGAAACTGCATTAAAATCAAGTGTCATCCACTAAAAGTTTTAAAAAATGTATTTGAACTTGAATGGATGAATAGAATGTATTTGATTGACGATTGAAAATTTGAACAATATATATATAGGGTGAGAGTGAAATAATAGTTTGAATTTACACTTCCTTTCAACTGTTGATTGATGGAAATACATTCAGTTCAGTATGCAGCTGTTAACACAAATCCACAGAAAGCATATTATAATGATTGTTGATCACGTAATCAGATCATTTTGCTTAATTTTTCAAATTTCCCATTGTATTTTTTAGTCTCAGAGGGAGAGGAGGAGAAATGTGATAGCGGAAAAATACAGAGATTGTATGTTATATTTATCTGTATCAATTCATTTGTTTTGAGATTTTCTACGAGGAAAAAAAACTTGTATTGTTTTTATTTAAAATAACAAAGGTGTATTTTGAAATAGAAGAGTGTAAAGATCAAGCTTTAAATTTATCTTGAACCATCCATGGAATGTGGATATTTTCGAAACGAAAAAAATAGTTTCTCATCACTGCTCTATTCAAAATTTTGTCTTTTTTTTATAGACGTTTTGCTATCTGTCCTCAGGAACTGCTAAGAAATTATTTCAATAATCATTCTATATTACTCATTTTCCCATTTAAAAACATTATGTTTCTTTTTTAAATATCTGTTTTAAATATCCACGTTAAAACATTTTCATTTTTCATAATTTTTAAAAAAAAGAGTCATCTCAATCTGAAAAAATATTCCATACAGACCGCGAATATTTTCTTCTTCTTTGAAGCTTCTTCTTTCATGTAACAAATGTATCTATATATGTATAAAGTAATTCGAAAAAGTTTACCTTATATAAATATAGATAAAAATTAGCAGTTAATAAATCACATAAAAATGCGTTGTAAAAGGAATCCTATACAAAAGCGATCATTAAGTAGCTGAAGTATCGGAAGTAGTTTTTTTCTGACTACTTCGAATTTCCACCATCACATAGCCCAAGATCCCAACAATGAGAAAGGAAAGCAAAATGGATATTTTTGGAATGATGCATAGGAATGTACTGTAAAAGAAAGCCAGTGCAAATCCAAATGATTCCCAAAGTCTGTAGTTGGCAAAAGCAGCTTCTTCTTGAGATCTGAATAATACTCCATAATACGCTGCAAGAGAAATCTGAGTTAAAATTAAGCATTCAGATAAAAGTAATGTAGTATATACGCTACATTAGCTATTAAATTATGTATCAACTGGAAAGAAAAACTTAGTTCATAAATGTATGTATATACACTGGTGTGCAAAACTTAAGTGACAGGGTTTTTTTTTGTCATAACTCCACGAGAAATCATCTCAGAGATGTGAAATTCAGAAATGAGAGACAACATTTTGTACTTAAGCGATGAAGAAAGTATAGTTGCAGAAAAATGAATACAATGCATATAGTATGGAATCAAATACAAAAAGGCTCCATTGAACTCATTGTAACATTGCACGTGATTGTCTGTCCAAGAGAAAAAACAACAAGCAGATGTTCCTTAGTATGGGATATGCCCTCTCTTTACTCAATGTCTGCTTCGCACTGTCTCCCCATACTCAGGGCCAGATTGTCCAACAGTTCTTGAGATAATAGTTCCCAGTTCTCAATCAGCATCTGTCTCAGTTGTTGGGTGTTTCCTGGAGATTGTAATCGTGCCATAAGGCGTCTTTCCAAAGCTTCCCACACATGTTCTATGGGATTAAAATCAGGAGAGAACACTGACCAATCTGTTCGAGTGATATCTTCACTTTCCAGTAGCTGCTGAACATCAGCAGTCCGGTGGGCCGTGCATTGCCATCAATAAAAACGAAGACGTATCCATTAGGCTCTCGGAATACACGCACATGGGGAAGAATCACCTCCTTATAATAGATATCTTCAGTTACAGAGCCTCTGTCAAAAACGTGAAGTTCAGATCGCCCATTCAGCATAATTCTTTCCCAGACCAGGGATCTCCCCAGACCTCTAGCAGTTTTGCCAACCCGGACAAAAATGGAAAATGCCGGAAATTTTAATGGAAATTTAATTAAAAAAATTATAATTAAAAAAGCAAAATTGTTCACACATAGGTACACACTTATAAAACTTTAATAATTCTTGCGGGCTATATATATATATATATATATATATATATATATATATATATATATATATATATATATATATATATATATATATATGTATATATATATATATATATTGTCTTAAAAATGCAAAGTAATGCGAAACTAAGCACATGATTACCTGTTATTACTTCAGACGAAGAAAATGTAAAAGAACTAGCCCATTTCCGCAGGCCAATTTCCTCGAAAAAGAGTCTACTGATTGTGAGGATCACAAACGTTTATTTTAACCCAGTAATTATACTCAAGACTAAAATAAAACTTCTCTTGTGGCTTTCTATCTACTAAAAACTCTTACTACTCTTATCCCCTTTTGGATAGTTGGCACCGGACGTCGTACGAGTGAAAGAAATGTCCGTTGTGACCCCACTCTTGGATGGGGGAAGTTACTAGTGAGAGATGTGTAAACATATCAAATTTCATGATTTAACATATACTCCCACCTCGAATCCTTCAAGTTTCAAAATAAAAGAAAACTGACATCAAATATGCAGAGTACAAAATAAGGAAATAAGGTACGTTAAAAGAAAAATACCAAATTCACACCCAATAATATTTCAGAAAATAAATCAAATTTCTTGTAACATAAAAAAATATTTTCCAAATTCGATCCAAATGCCGTCCTTAAAATTTGCCACCCCTGGCAGGGATCCGTTTTTTCCTACCCTAGAACCGCCTGCTCAGACGACAACTCCAGGACCACCGTCTCTTTCGGTGATGTTACTGAAATGAAACCCTATCCCGACCTCTCTCCAAATCAACTGGCATTGAAAATAGTTTGTGGCACTGAAACAACTCTCATCCATGAAGGGGACACGACTCCATTAATGATATGTCAAATTTTTGTGCTCTTTACACCACTCTAAATGTCCAATTTTCAAAGGGATGCAACCTTCAGGACGGCGGGTGAATAGGCTACCTTTGTCATGGCGTCTGGCCACAGTAAACCCCAACACTTGTCGTCCCAATAGCTGTACGCCCGGGGTAGGCATTAAGTCGATCGTGATCGACCGGTTGACCGCCAAGTCATTTTGGGTGACCACCTTCTTGTAAAACGTTAGACGCGAATACTAAAAGAAAACACAGGTGGTTATCAAGAAAATGGAAACACCCGTGAATAAAAGAGACACAGTACCCCAATTTTAAAAAAGCTGCCTTTCATTTAACATCGTTCTTTCGTTCTACCTATTCTGTGTGAATCTACGTTTTCAACGGAGAATATATTTAAGACAACATATCACACTCTCGTTTCACAGATGACCACTTAGAATCCAGTGCAAAATTAGCAGTTAGTAATTATATACCGAGGTATTCAAGATTGGGTCGGATAATATGAAGACTAAGTCTTCTACTGAGACTATAGCTACGAGAACTAATTTTAAGTGAAAATTATTTATTTTTTTATGTATTATGATTGTTTGAAAACGTATCATTTGATATTAAATTTATGGCTATAAGTGAGTGAGAGAGAGAGTGAGTGATTATTAACGTCACACTGTTCAGCTACACGAGGGCTTTTGGTGACGGACTACGTAATTTTGAACCATGGTCAAGTGACGTGGACGACATCTGAGCTGACTCGTGACAAGGCCAGCCACGATCCGATACTTGTACCACCCGGCTACCGCGGCCATAAATTTATGGGAATCATTATGTTTTTGTATTTTGCATTTTACTTAAAATGTAGTTTTAAAAGTTTAAAAAATTAAGTTTTTCTACTGTAGCTATGAAGGTAAATACACATATTCTGTATTTATTATTGTTATAAGACAAATATTGTTGAGCTTTTTTTTTTGCTCATCACATCTACCTCACAAGGTGGTCCTCACACCTTAAAAAATTAAAAGTAGACCGTGCCATATAAAAGTCTGCCCACCCCTGTTGTACGCAGTTGCTGAGCAATGGCGCTTGCTGACAAGTATCGGGCTCTTATCACCGGTCATATCGGTCATCTACTGCAGTTGTGTTTCCCTAAGGTGGCCACTTCCAACCTTTCTAACAGCTATACCTATGGTTTGGAAATGTTTCCAATCGCGCGGAACGACACTTGTTTATTCCGAACGCTTCAGCTACACTGGTTAAACTACGCCCCTTCGTCAGCTTTCCGGTCATTCTTCCACATGCGAAGTCGTCCAGTTAATTTCTTTTAGCCATATTTCACGAAAGAACCCACTTGTAGCGAATGTCTTTAAATGCGCCTCCGTTCTTTTTTTAATACGCTTTTATAAGCTTCACTTGTATGAAACAGAATCTTTGAACTCGATTTTTACCCACTTTAAAAGGTCAGATTAATTCGAAATGTCACTTTTGTCAAGATCCAATGACAATACAATAATTTAATAATTTAGTTCCATTGTCCTGATCAGGATCATCAGGAGTAACGATCTCCAGATTTGGCAACTAATTCCATATACCATTTCCAGATTTGGAGATTAATTCCATGTACCATTTCCAGATTTGGCGACTAAAAGATTAAGTTACAACCCTAAAAGCAAAAACGTGTGTAAGCAATTTCTTACCATCTTAATTTTAATGAATCAAAGTATGATATTTTCTTATTTCTAATATAAAGTATGATACTTCTGTCCATTATGTTTATTCAAATATGGAGAAATCGCTTTAAAGGAAATTCTTAAGGAAAAGAATAGATTTAGAAAGTAATTTCAAGCAATTTATCAGTCCTAGACTGAGTGAGTGAACATTAACGTCGCACTGTCCAGCTACTCGAGGGCTTTTGGCGACGGACTTCGTAACTTTGATTAATGGTCAAGTGACGAGAACGACACCTGAGCTGGCTCCCCCTCTCCTAACTACCACACCACACCATCGGGAGGACGTTTGAGCTCTCGACAGATTTAACGTACATCGCTTCCCTACACGGTCTTAAGTGGTACTGGGCTCGAACTCGTGACATGCCAGCCACGATCCGATACCTTGATCACTAGGCTGCCACGGCCCCTTATCAGTCCTAGAATCTGATTTTATAAATAAAATAACCATAAATTTGTTTCTTGCAAGCAAAGATGTTTATAATCTATTTGCTTACTTCATTATAATTGTTAAAATCTTAAGTAACTGTAGGTTACAAACATCCACTTCATTTTTATATCAGCTTCAAAATTTAGAGAAAATATTTGGATTAATAATTCAGATCGATCATTTAAATGTGATGAAATTTCTGTACCATAAAATCATGTTCGAAGCTTTTTATCTTTTATATGAAAAATAAAAAAGTTTTCATTTTTTAATTTTTGTTTCATAAAACATTTTAAGAACTGTATTTTTTTTTATAAGGGAAACTCAATAATATTAGTTATTTTAAAATTAGAAATTCTCCTGCACTTCATCTTGCAAACTTACGTAACTTTTCTTTGCCCCTTCGGTGTGTCGTGGCGGTCGGAGAAGTGACGTGAAGACTACGTAAAGGCCTTATCACACGTATACGTATTTGGAGCAATTTTCCTTTTAAGCAACCATTTCGATAAATTTCTACCTGGTTGCAATAGCAACGGCTTCGAATAACTTTTCATAGAGAGCTGAAAGAATTGCTTGAAATTAAGATTGCTCGAAATTCCAGCCAATGGCGTTCTTCATCTCCCTACGTCATAAACAAGATGGCAGCCTCAGTTTTGTCAAACGCATCAGAAATGGCGCATAATATTTTAATGGTGTATAATATTTTAAGCAGAATGGTGTTTCATTTCTGTTTACGATCGTCAACAAAAGCAGGAGTGGAATAAAATAAATAATATTGGCATTTATCTTTCCGAAGCAGAAAAATTGGCGAGTAATTTTTCAGTGTGAATATAGGGCGTGGCAGACGTCAGAGCGAATAATTTTGCTTACGGCAACCCTTCACCCTCCTCGAAAAATTTCCCGAAACGGCTGTTCCAGACATGCGTGTCTGATAAGGCCTTAAGACGTTTGTGATTTCTCGTTATCTGAAGCCTTGAGAGGTCATCGTAGGTGCAAGAAAATCAGGAAGCGAGTGTGGGAGTCAGTCTGATAGTTTGAGAGAATCTAGGAATGTCTCTTGGAGAGTATCGGTTTCTTCTTTTTGTGTCGCTTTAAAGATGAAAATGCTCCGCCTTCAAAAGAGACACGTGATATAGTATCATTTCTGTTTTGTACTATATCACGTAGCCGGGATTACCATTCAGCCATTGGTCCTTGTCACTTCTTGTGCGGTGGAGATTGTCCAAGTCGGAGATTGGTGTGGGAACGACGCCGATCATTTCTTTGTCTGCTTGACTAAGAGGAGGTCAAACGTTGACTTGCTCTCAAACTTAAGCGTTAGTATTATCCCTGCTGTCCGGCTTTAACTTCAATACAAAATGTAGAGAAACATGATTTAATCACTGGCTTAGCTAGTTCTTAGTCCCTGCATCAAAAAGTTTTGGGTGTCCTTAATATTTCTCGATTTCTTGCTTACATATGTCCGGGGCCCCTGTAGCTTGGTGGCCCTGTATAATTGATACGGTGGTAGCAACGCCCCTGGATTTAATACAATCCCTCTTAAATAAAATACTTTTTTCTTCAAAAGAACATCTTCCAAATTAGTGTTTTATACGTCAAAATCTTAAAATGTTGTTTAAATTTTATATTTATGTAGGATATTCCGTTTAACTATCTTTGTAAAAGGTTAGGTTATATCCCTTTCCAGAGGACGGTAACTTTAATTAGAACCACATTTCAGATCAACGCCATCTGGTGGGCTTACAAAACGCCGACACAAATTATATTCCGGCAGAGACCCATTAACCCTCTTACGAAGACGTAGCGCTTTTGCGCATCCACGCTCCAGGCGGTAAGTTTCAGTCACGTAATGAGCTTTTTTTAGATTTCTAACATTCTCCTACAGCGTATTATCTATCTATTTCTTTAACATCTACATGTTTTAATTCCAATTGCCCAGTAAATACTCCCCCTTTAAACTTTTCCCTATAACTTGTAATAAATTCTTTTACTTTCAAGAAGCATCTTCGTTTGAATTATTTTGATTCGATTTATTCAAACTTAACCCGTAAATTTTAAAAAAACCTAGACACCTTACCACTAAAACACCCCGCTATCTGAAGAGTTTAACTTTTTGGGGGAGATTTTCGTTAGACTCCCACATTTATAGTGGAGATTGTATTTTTATTGAATGTTTCTAAAGTTCTAGAATACAACGAGATAAATACTTACACGAATAACTGCCCGACTTCATTACAATATTTAGGTAATTTTGGTAACATGTCTGGGGGCATGCATCGTAAGAGTAATTTTTTTCAATTGAGTACCCAGCTGAATCGAGTTTGTTTATTTTCATAAGAGTGATCCTCTGGCATTAAAAAAAAATTGAAACAATTTCACTGTAGAGTGAAAAGTTATTAAAAAAGAAATTCTTACTATGCATTAAATTTTAAAAAAGTTTTAGGAATGGAATTTGAATACTTACCGTTAAGCTGAGTTTGCCATACCCCGTCACTTAAGCCCCACATTCCTGCAAGGAAGAAAAGAACCACAAATTGATCACTGTTAGGTTCCCACAGAAAGAGAACGATGCAAACCCCAATGTTTCCTGCTGCACCAGCAAGCATGAGAGTCATTCTGGACACGTACTTGATCAAATGGCCGGCAAAAAATGACATGATGGCATTCACTATGCCAAAAAATATGAAAACTAGACCTACATGATACACACCCCAAGCGCAAGCAACATATGCCTAAAAAGAATAAGAATAAGAATGTATGTAATTTTTATTGCATAATATTTATTTGAAAGGCTTCATGCATTGATTTGACGATGCAGTAGAAAATATACATCATCTGTAAAAATAAGAAGAGATAAAAAAATTAAAACAGACAAAAAAAATCTTAAAAAAATGATAAAATGTTAGTTAATACTGTTTATTATTATTTTTTTTGTACTTATTAGGATGCCCTTTGTTGCATTCAAATCGAGACGCCTATTTAGAAGTGGAAAGTACAGAATTTTCATAGGGTTAACATCACATTCACCCAAATGGGAGCTTTGATAGTGAAATGTGGCTACCTTCTATACTGAGATCTTTAAAATGAGATAATAGAAAAAGTAACTTTGACTCAAAAACATATTCTTTTTTTCCCATACAGAAATAAATACTCCTTCTGTTAGTGTGACATTTTCATTTCAGTATAACGCATATGAAGCAATGCGTTTTGACATACAAATTTTTAAATAACCTTTTTACTGTATAACGTCTGATATTCTTAATCTTCAATTTAGCACGCACTGGGTGTCTCAACTCTCCCCGCGAAAACTTAAGACAAGAGGCTGAATACATCCATTGGAACCTATTTACATAAGAACACAAATACAAATACCTAGAGAGAGGCAAAAAGAATATTTTTATATCCAATAGGGCTGCGGACCTAGTGCATTCCCCAGGAGTCAGTATCACTCTTTAGTGCGGCTCCATATAAGAGATACCAATAACCACAAAAGTAATTTTGACGCCCAGTTCCCTCCTCAGAGAGAGGTACCTGAACTCTGACGATGCGAATCTGTACTAGGATTTAATTTTTCCGAGAGCAGCCAAGCCAGACAGATACTCTAGAAATCTTTTACATGCCGTATAATCATACAACATAGCCGCTGTCGATTTTCTGCATCATGAAAATCTTCCGACTTGGACCGAGTTTGAGCCCGCGTCTTTAAGCGTACAAAGCCAGCAATAAACCAACCACACCACCAAGTCGGCTGCAAAATGAATATAACAAGATGGACACACAGCATGTAAAGCGTCTCAATAGATAAAACTGAATGATACAAGTGGCATACATAGTATGCAGATTCCTAAGGAGTGTGGGCTCAATATTCCGACCAATAGAAATAATCGAAATACTGAACTCCTTTTGGGAATCAATATGCTTGTCCCTATACAATGCCCCTAGTTGCATTCTTTTTTATCCATCAAAGTGCTTCGAATACTATTCGTCTTGCTGTATCTTGGTGTCTCTCCAATTGGCTATGTTTTTTAATATTGCATTGCTATATTCTCAGAGTGTATATATTGAGTACTTTCCTTTCCTTCCCTTCCAGGTAGGAAATAAACAGCGAATTTTGAAGATAATATGTAAAGTTAAAAAAAATTTTGCAACATTTATCAAGTCAATTTAAATTTCAGACTCATCATATTCACAAGAGATATACATCTTACAATCACATACATCAATATTAGTATAAGTGCTGCCCTGTTGGATAATGTTTCATAAGCAATAGGCGAAGAAAGAGACCTAAAATATTAAGCTTTCGCGAAAAATGAAAGTTAACATCTTTTTATTGAAATTATTGTGATCCATAATGTAATTTCCAGCACATATTCATGATTCTCAATAAGTGGTTACAAAAAATTAATTTAAACTTTTTAACTTGTAAATTATATGCATTTATTGTACGTAAGAGCAAAAGGTAATCGAATTCCTGATAATGTGACCATCTGTAGCAGGTTTACTCAACCTTTTTTCCCACCGGGCCGCATACATATGGCGGATATTGCACACGAGCCGCAACATTAGGATGAATGAAAAAAAACATTATAAGACCAAGGTAATATTTATTTGACACTTAAAATATGGAAAATTGATTAAAATATTAAAACTCATTTTTTTACTTTTAATATCATATGAATCTCTATCAAACAGTACATAAAGAATTTTTGTGTGAAGTTAACTTCTTATGGCACGGTAGGGAGAAATTTCTGTTACGCTTGACGCGTTACCAGTTACGGTTAGCGAAGAATGTAAGGTAGAAATGAATGAAGTTCCGAATTTTTTCACCTCGTTTTAAAAAACGCCATCTAATTCATACTATTGTAACGTCGCTTCTCCGAACATCAACATCGAGAGGGGTCGGTTTCTTTGTGGATCCGACACCCACACGTGCATCTTGCAGGTGCAACGCAACCCCTTTTGACTTCCGAGGAATCTAGCCCCGTCGACCGGAAGATGAGGGGAGAGATGCTTTGAACTTGCACGAGAGCGGTGGCGAACGAATCCTCCTCTCACAAAATAGTGGACTCTAACAATCTATAATTAACTTTAATAACTGTAATGTATCATTCTGTAAATAATATTCAATAGTTGTGACGTAAATAAATTCCATATTTAAATTAACCAAGAATACGCTACCGTTATTCTTTCAAACGTTACACTATCTCAGACAAAAAATAATTACAGAATCGGAAAGATCATTCTTTTCGCCACGATATGGTATATTTTTTTTAACAAAATAATGATTTTTTCTATTTTTTACGATTTTTTTTAAAATGAGTCAAAATTGATACGCTTTTATAAAAATGGTTTCTAAATCATTCCCTTTAAGTTTCCTTTCGAGTTAATGAATTGATATTTTATTCTAAACAAGTTCATGCTTTTCTCTTTTAGAATCAGTTATAAAAATAAAAAAAATGACGAAATCTTTTTTTTTTTCCCGATTTTTCAAAAAATACTCAAAATTTTAATTAAATATTTAATTATTTCATTATATATAAAAATAATCTACCGAAACTTTTTCCATATGTAGAATAGTATTATCCGTAATCTGTTCAAAGATTGAAAAAATAGATTAAAATTTACGGCTTTTAAAATTTCTTTTGTGTTTTTTGTCTATTAGCCCTGAGCTAGCATCCACCCCCCTCTCCTCATTCAACAGCAGCTTTAACAAGCCTTTCCTCTTTTAGCTTTGCGATGCATACTTTGTTTTGTTTTTACGTTACCTAGAAGTCAAATTATAATCAATTTTATGAATTAAAAAAATCGGGTGAGTCTTTAATCTACCCGAAGTAGGTATTTAAATGGTTCAAAATCTGTCAAAAATTAGTTTAAGGAGAGTTTGTTAGATATACAGTTTTAAAATTCTTTTAAGGAAATAATACAAACAATCTATTGTTTTAAAATTTAGTGGCAACACAACATTTCTTGCAGTAGTTTGGCAATAAAAGATTGTGTTTACTAAATTTTCAATCGAATGGAATTTCTAAATCCAGTTTAAGAAGTGAGTTTTTAAATCATATATAGTTTAAACGATTTTCATTGAACAAACTACAAACTATCAATGAAAATTTGATTAATTTCATAACGAACAGACAAGGTTTATCGATTTTTACTTTTAATTGCCAAAGTCTTACAGCTCACGCTATAGACTTACAAGATTCAGTAATAAGAAATTCAAATATTTTAGTTTTATCCGAAACTTGGCTGGGCAATGAAAGTGATATATCTATTCCAAATTTCAACTGCATTGTGAGGAATAAAAGACCAAATACGAGAGCAGGAGGAGTTGCGATATATCAAAATTCTAGCGATGCTGTTAACATTATAACTCCATCCATGGAATGTTCTGTCAGTCAATCCGATATTTATGGTACCATACAATCTTCAGTGGGGGATTTGTGCTTGTCTGAATGCGTAATAGATAATGGATAAAAAATTATAATTGTAGCAGTATATATTACTCCGTACAAAAAGTCGGATGACATTATCTAGTTCCTTCATCGATCATTATTACCATATACATCAAGAGGTTCTGCTTTACTTAATAAAAATTATGATAAAATACCTATGATTTTAAGTGTAGATTTTAATGTCAATTTTGCTTTAGACAAATCTCTACAACTGATTGAATTTTTAAAAGAAAATTTCACCTTATCTCTACAAAACAACTGAATAATATCAACGACAAAATCAAATACTACGATTGATGCAGTCTTTTCGAGATACTTAAGCGATAGTGAGTGCAAAACCTACATTTCTTACTTTAGTTACCACAAGCCTTTTATAACAAAAGTACGTACTGAAGCACCCATAAGCATAATAGAAATAGACTAATAATGATGATACTTTTCTCAAAATACATGCAATAAAATTTTTTTTAGTATTATGTATTGAAAATGAAAATTTTGTCCATACTTAAACCTTTTCCATCCAAATTATTTTTTTAAAAAATACAGTTTGAAATAATAATGATGATAATAAATTTGTTAATTATATAAAAGATTAATTCAAAATAAAACTTTATTATACAATTCAATACATATAAGCCAAAGAAGTTAACTTCTAGCGCGTGTTCACACTGATACACGCTTTTTTTTTTTTGGTTTTATGTATTTTTTACTGAGTTGGGAAGTAGTTTCGGTTTCTTTCCGGCCATGACCCTTTGTTGTAAAAAACAAAGCTGCTATACCATTTGATAATTTGATTTTGTTCTTCTTTTTCTCTCTTATTTTTATTTCAAATATTAATTTATCAAGCACAGAATGGCAGCAAAAAAGTTGGACTGAATTGCAAACTAAAATCAGTATTATTTGTTTATGATTTATAAACTCAATTTCACCCATAAAAAATCACTACTCCAGTTCAGTTCGCTACTTCATTGTTATTTGTTATCACTACCTGTTACAGTTACTAATAGACAAAAACATTTAAACAGATCATACCCGTCTTACGGCATCGATAGCAAAATTGGTACATTTGATAGCTTGATTAACAGAATTCCCCACTAAATTTTTAATGCATTTTTCTTACATAATTGAATTTTTTAGTGCAATGGGCCACAAGAGGACCGGAGGTTCAGTATCACTGAGGCTTAGGTTTTACTTGAAGAATGAATACTTACCTTTGAATAATCACTCAGAATGAAAGCTTGCTGAATACCACTATAAATAGTAAGAGGAACCAAAAGAATTTGCTCGGTTTTCTTCAGATGCTTGAGTGTTGCCACAACTCGGGATGTTATACTTTCATTATCATCCTGCTTCTTTTGTTTTATTGGATCTAAAAACAGACCGAATGTCACAGCAGCCAAAATCGCGAGAGCCAAGAAGATTCCAACCAACATGTATCGTTTATCTTCAGTGGGTGGCATGAGATTTTCATTCATACCAGAACAAAAGGCAGCTCCACAAACCACCTCATTTGTAGTGAGGTCAGATGAATCATTGATAGCCAGAGTTGTAATCGATGTAAAGTTGAGGAGTTCTTCTGATGCATGTCTGGATGGTTTAAGCACAAAATAGGACACCAGGTTTCCCCATATTTGCGTGTTCTGAAATACCATGAAAAATATTCCGAAAAAGCGTGATGTCACAATGTCCGCAGTATCTGAGGTTTGATCTGCGTAAAAGACGCTTATTTCGTTCAGGTATGTGCATTTAGCAGACCACAAAGGTGCTGCACCAAGTCCCACGAAGATGGAAGTTGGTGCAAGTGTTGCCATGGCTGGATAAAAGTTGGCAGCAATAAAAGGAGCATACGTAAGAGCGCTTAGGACTAAAGTGACTTTGCATCCAAATTTCCTGATGATCAACTTGGGCAGGAACAGTGATGAAAAGATTAGAGCCGCATAAATTATGCTTTGGGAAATGACACCTATATTGTCTTCAGTATTAAGAGTACTTTGAAGATTTGCTAGTGCCTGATAGGCACTGAAAAGACAGAAGTATCCCAAGCAAACAATTGCTAGATTCTTCAAGATTCTCTTTTTGGACATGACATGAGTTTTTGATTTGGCGGCAGAAGTAGAGTCCGATTTGCTATCCCCGTGTTGTATTTCCAGCTTTTCTGGATGTCCATTAGCTGTCTTCATTTTGATATTGATTAACCTGAAATGATAAAATGCATGTATATACTCATGAAAGAGAACAAAGAAACAACAGATGTTAGTAAACACTATTTGATAAATGTAAAATCTTTTTATTGAATTTAAATACTGTGCAAATCTCCGCAGAAATTGCACTTGTACAAAAGTGCTAAAACTTTAGATTGAAAGTTTTACTATTAACAAGTGAAGCGAACACATTTTTAAGTAAGGTATCTTTGGTGACGGCGGTTGTCTAATGGTTATGGTCACGAACTCGTGGCCGGCGTGTCATGAATTCGAGTCCTAGTGTAACTGAAGACCCGCCGTGTAGAGAGGCTGATGAACGTTAACTTCGTCGAGGCTCAAAGTCCTCCCGTTGGCATGATGTGGAAGCTCAGAGAAAGGGGAGCCATCTCAGGTGTCTTGTCACTTGACAGATGCTCAAAATTACGAAGTATTTCACCAATAGCCCTCGTGCTGCTTTATAGTGTATTGTTAATACACTCTCACATCCCTATAAGGTATCTTTCATGTTAAAATATAATCTGTCAAGTTATATACTAAGACATAATATAAAAAGGAACCGACTACGTTCGGAACCGTGATTTTGCAAAAGCGTATAAATGGATACTATTTATGATATTTAGTGTCACTTAGATTAGAAAATGTACATAAAATTGTTTTAAGAATAGTATTACATTAAAAAATTATTTAAGTACAATATTTTGACAAAAAATGAACATAGAATGACTCATTTTCAAAATATTCTCTTTTTGTGAAAAATGCTTCTATTATAATAATATTTTGCCTGCATATAGCTCACACCTCTGTACAGAGGCTCAACTAGAATTTTTGAAATATAAAGTTTAGAAGTGGGTTTATCCATGTTTTACGACAACACAGGGGAGATATTTTGATAAAAAAAACACCGATAATTATTTCAATAGATGATAACTCTGAAAATAATGTGAATTTTTCAAAAATCATAGTTGAGCCTCTGTACAGAGGTCTGAGCTATATACAGGAAAAATATTATTATAATAGAATCATTTTTCACAAAAGGAGAACATTTTGAAAAAAGGTTATTCTAAGCTAATTTTTTGCCGAAATATTGTATTTAAATAATTGTTTTTGTCAAAATGTACTTAAAACAAGTTTATACATGTATTCTAATCTAAGTGAGACTAAATATCACGAAAATTATCCATTTATGCTCTTTTTTAAAATCACGGTTCCGAACGTAGTCGGATACCTTAAAAATACTTACTACTTTGTTACTTATTCCAAAGAAAATACTTTAAGGCAGGGGTGGGCAGACTTTTCCAGGGTACGGGTTACTTTTATTATTTTCAAGGTGTTGCAGTCCGCCCAATGACAGTGGCGCACACAAGGAAGAGGGAAACTTTTTTGTTAATAATGCCAAATATTTATTCAGTAATTTTTTTTTGTTCCCGACAGTCTACAAAATCAAAAAATGTGTTTGGCTACCTATTAAGGTATGATACGAAAATAGTAAACTTTCGACCCTCGACAACCCTCCCTTGAAAAATTCTTTTGTGCGCCAAAATACCCAGTGTCGTAGGTGTGGTGACGTAGGAAAATGTCTACAATTTTTATTTTATAACTTAATATAATAAATACGGTATATGTACTTACGTGCAAACTAAAATAAAAAACTAACACTTTTAAAACATTGTTTAAAGCAAAACTCAAGATACAAACATAATAATAATAGCAAATGATGCGCTTGTTATGAAACAATTCAAAATACATAAAAAATAAAACATTTTTATCTAAACTTAGTTTTCGTTGTTATAGTCAGTAGATGACATATATATATATATATATATATATATATATATATATATATATATATATATATATATATATATATATATATATATATACAGGGTGTTTCAGCTAAGATGTTACAAACTTCTAGGAGAGGTAGGGGACAACAAGACGACTCGAAGTATATAGGCAATGCTGGGTCGGAAATGCTTTCCTAAGGCTCCACGCGCCGACAAAATTTAGGGTGCAAAACTTCAACTGGTCTTAAAAACGGGAAAAATTGTCGAAACGCTTTGGGTTTTGGTCAAAATTATTATTATTATTCATTATTTCATAAAAAAAATTCTGAGCAATATTGCTGCTAAAACATCGCTAGAGGGCGCTTTAGACTTTGGAACGCTAGGAAAAAAAAATGTTCAATATTTTTTTAAGTTTTTTGATGGCTTTCATAAGTTGAAACTTTAACTTGAATTTTGATACCAGATTTGGTATCCTCCGGGGAAAATTGATGTAAAAAATCGAACATTGTTCAGGACACTTAAAGCACAAACGGCGCTAAAAAACGAGCAAAATGTTGGATTTCGGTGCGGTTTGCGCGAAAAGCATTCCGTTACTGACTAATTTGTTCGAAACAAATTTTGACATTGTTGCCGAATTTAAAACCAGATGTGCTTCAGACAAGTAAAAGGCATTTCCGACCGACCTTTCCTATGTGATTCCGAGTCATCTAGGTGTACTTTTCCACCAACGAGGTAGAGTACACCTAGACGACTCAGAATAACATAAGAAAGGTGGTCGAAATGCCTTCCTGAAGCAGTAAGACCTTCGAAAGCCTGATACGTAGCCCAGGAATTGCAAGTGTCGTGGCAGTGAATAAAGCGAGCAGGGTTCTCGGCGAAAATTTTAGCGAGAGAGTGTTAAAGGCAGAAATGCAAATTTCACCGTCGAGAGTTGAGTTAGCCGCCAGAGGGACAGAACGATAAGAAGGAGTCCGCTGGAAGGAAGCTTTATTTCCATCGCACACAGACTGGCTGTACGATGGCAGAGTACACGAACGCAGAGAAAGCAGATATGATTCTGGCGTACGGGGCCACAGATTGCAATGGTCGAGCCGCTCAGAGGTTGTACGCTGAAAGGCATCCTGTCAGGCGGACTCCTGCTCATACCATGTTTGCTCGCCTACACCAGAAATTATGTGAGACCGGTTCATTCCAGAAGGCAGCACGTAATCGAGATCGGACGGCACGTACCGAATTGAACGAGCAAATTGTACTAGATATGGTAGACACCACTCCCAGTTTAAGTATACGAGGTATCGCTAATGAAATCGGGATTTCATACAGTAGCGTTTGGAGGATTCTCGATGATAATGCCCTGCATCCATTTCACTACCAGCGCGTCCAGTCACTAAAAGAATGTGACTTTGCACCTCGTCAGGCCTTTTAACAGTGGTACTTGCAGCAACGAATTGCAAATCCCTTTTTTGCAGCCTCCGTGTTGTTCACAGATGAGGCGTCTTTTTCGAGAGAGGGTATTTTCAACACCCATAACAGCCACTCGTGGGCAGCAGCGAACCCACATGTAACACATACTCGGGCTGCACAGGATCGTTTCCTGGTTAACGTATGGGCTGACATTCTAGGGGATCATCTAATAGGACCCTACATTCTGCCTGATCGCCTGACTGGTCCACGCTACCTGATATTCTTGGAACAAGTTTTGCCAGAGTTATTGGACAGCGCACACGTTACCGCTGCAACTCGTACTTCCCTGTGGTTCCAGCAAGATGGAGCCCCCGCACATTTCAGTATTTCTGTTCGGAATCACTTGGATGCAACATGTGGTGAACGATGGATTGGCCGTGGAGGTCTAGTGCATTGGCCTCCCCGATCACCAGACCTTTCCTGTCTGGATTATTTCTTCTGGGGGCAAATGAAATCCTTGGTGTACGAAACACCCGTAAACAGCGCCGAGGAACTTGTAGCACGCATCAGTGCAGCAGCCGGGAAAATACGAAACACTCCAGAAATTTTATCGAATGTTCGACGCTCCATGAAGCGAAGATGTGAAGCCTGCATCACATGCGGCGGGCGTCAGTTCGAACACCTCCTTTGACAGCAGTTTTTCCTTCTTTTCTTTACTTTTTCTTTTATGATTATGCATAGCAGTTAGTAAACAGCTTTTTTCCTCCTATTTTGAGTCTTTCCTTGTGTTTTACTTCTTGTGATTTGGTACTTGTGTTTTTTACCCTCTTTTACTAAAATTTTTTACTATAAAATTACTTTTTGCAACACAGACCAACTCGAATCTCATTTAGGAGGAAAAATTGCTAGTAATTATTCGGCTTACACCCAACCACAAAATTATCCAAATGAGTTTCCAAGTTGCAATGTCTGAAAGCGCCCTCTGGCTTTGATTAATGGCTACAAAGTTAAAATTTATTTTGAACAAATTAGTCAGTGACGGAATGCTTTTCGCGCAAACCGCACCGAAATCCAACATTTTGCTCGTTTTTAGCACCGTTTGTGCTTTAAGTGTCCTGAACAATGTTCGATTTTTTACATCAATTTTCCCCGGAGGATACCAAATCTGGTATCAAAATTCAAGTTAAAGTTTCAACTTATGAAAGCCATCAAAAAACTTTAAAAAATATTGAACATTTTTTTTTCCTAGCGTTCCAAAGTCTAAAAAGCGCCCTCTAGCGATGTTTTAGCAGCAATATTGCTCAGAATTTTTTATGAAATAATGAATAATAATAATAATTTTGACCAAAACCCAAAGCGTTTCGACAATTTTTCCCGTTTTTAAGACCAGTTGAAGTTTTGCACCCTAAATTTTGTCGGCGCGTAGAGCCTTAGGAAAGCATTTCCGACCCGGCATTGCCTATATACTTCGAGTCGTCTTGTTGTCCCCTACCTCTCCTAGAAGTTTGTAACATCTTAGCTGAAACACCCTGTATATATATATATATATATATATATATATATATATATATTAGTTTGCATACTTCTTGAACCAATCTTGAATATTTCCGTATATAATTACTAACTGCTAAAATCTTCAGGCGGTAGCCCCAGAATGTTTTTACGGTCCACCGGTCGATCGCGATCGACGTAATGCCCCACCTGGCTTTAAGGGGCACGGTACGATTAACAAAAAAAATTTTAATTTAAGGATTTTCAAAATTTTTTTGGTGACCTCCTATGTGCATATATTATGTTAAACAGATTTTGTGCTCAAAATTTCATAAAAAGGTAACCATTTAATTTTTTAACGAAAAAACTTAAAATTTGAGAAGGGATTTTAAAATGCTATTCCCCTCCTACAAAAATCTACGTACATGCATGAAATTTGATTTACAAGTACATCCAACCACGTATCACAAAAGTTCGTTTGGGTTTTGCAATAACATAATTGGTATTCGCGTATAATACTTCTTTTTATGAATACTTTACTAAAAATTCATTAAAAGATGTATAAATTCTGAGTTCAATTATTTTTTAAAAAATAAATATTGCTTTGACAAAAATGCATACCAACTTTTGTTACATACAATAGGTAAAAATTTCAAAGCATTAGGCACTATAGAAAAAAAGCCTTAGCATTTTAATGAAGACAAACTAGTTATTTTATCTTTCTGAGATAAGTCAGTTTACAGTTTTGATTTGCCATAGGAATGTGAATAAAAACAAACGTAACAGCTATCATAATTCTGCGTCTTTTAAGTTTAGAGCTTTCAAATTTTGTGAGGTTATAGAAAAATATATAAAGAATAATTTAGGCTAAAAAATATAATTAGATTTAATTTTTTGACCGAATTTTGTTAATTGAATCGTACTGTGTCCTCTTAATAATAAACATAATATAAATAATTAATATATTTATTTTATTTTTAGTAAATAATATATGATTATTAAAAATTATTTTGAAAAACAATATTTTCTGAAGGATTTTTGACCCAATTACTGAACATTAGTCGGACACAAACGTGATTTTCCTTTTTAAAAACGTGTTCTTAAAAATGAATTCATTAAAAAAGTTTTCGTAAATCAGTAGTGACTGTGTCAAGTAACCTGAAATAAAATTTAAATTTTATTCAGAAGTAATCACCTTTTACATATTAAACATTTTTTTTTGAAAATTTACTTAATTTAAATTTTTTTTACACAGCAAATATTTGGCATAGAAAAGATTAAATATTATTTTTGAGAATTTAAGAAAAAGAAAGTTGAAAGAAAATGTTTTCAATTTTACTGGTGTGCTTTATCTGATTTTTAGTTCTAACCAAAGTTTCTTATTAGAAAGAGCTATATTTTTAATTTATATTAATTAAACATTTTCCACTCTTTAGAATCGATTTACATTTCGCATGAATATATATAACACACATTTTAATAAAATGTAAGATGTTTTATGCATGATACTTAAAAACACTGTAATATTACTAAGATGACGATTTTTAATCATTTTTAAGAATCCGAAAGAAAAAGCAAAAATCATACATTTACAATAAAACAATTTTGAATAATTAGGTTAAAGGGGTGCCCCTATCCGTCAAATGATGAACTAAACCCCATTGTACAAATTATACAATTACTCATACTCATTGCTCAAATTGTAAAACTGCCGTCCTTTACATTATAATGTCGTTTCAATAGAAATTTGGTGAAATATTGGCGATACAGCAAAGTTGGCATCATTTGTGGCGACCAAGTTTGGTGACTTGACGTCCATATGGATGCTTCTAGAAATTACTGGAGAAATCTATAACATCACGATCTATGACGTAAGTGGATTTTTTGAAAAAGTGCTAAAAGGTAGGGGGACCCCCTAGGCAGATAGTTCTTGCCGTTCCTCTCCAGTTAAATTCAATTTCATGCGACTCATTACTAACTATACCTTATGTATAAATATAAATAAATTTATTACAGCATCACGAAAGTCTTTTTTATATAGAGATATTTAAATTCATCACAGAGTTATAAATTTAGTAACATTTTTAACTAAAATATAGCTCTCTCAATTTTAGTTATTCTTGTAAGTTTTATTCGAATAAAAATACTACCAAAATTTTGAAAAATGAAATGCATTGTAATGAAGTAACAAGCAGCATTCTTGATTTATATCCTGATCATGATTGGGACGTAAATAAATTTTTAAATGTCTTACAAGTCATAGTTTCCGTCATTATTAATATCCGTAATTCAAGTAGTATTGCTATTGTCTCAACACTGCATAAAAAGCAATGAAACATAATTAAAATTTGAATATGCTTGAAGTAAATTACCAATAAGATACAAGAATTCTTACCGTTAAGCACAGCCCCAGAAGATACGACAGCTGCTATTTCTTGTACTCAGATTTTAAATTACTTTCTGAACAAACAATAGATTACAAAAGATGTCTATGATCTCTGAACAAACAATATTAAAGAGGTAATCATTTCAGGATCACATTCGAAGCATTCTACTAGTTTTCGGAGAATTCTAAATCTTTTAAGTAAATGTACTGCTGATGTATTTAAAAATTTTCTTTTAAGACATAAAATTCCTTATACTTCCTCGCTCTCTTTTTTTTTAAAAAAAGAAAATCTAGTAATTAATTTAATATTGTTTTCTTTTCCATTGTTTGAATAAGACTATGCTCAGAAGTGACTTCCCGCTTAGCAGTGTTTTAGGATGTTCAATTATATATTAGAAGAAATCTGGAGTAAAAAAATAAGACACAGATATGCAATCTTCGACCTGAGTCATTCACTTTCAAATTTATTATTTTTTTAAGTCACCATTTCTTTTCTCTTTCAACACATTGTCAATCATTAGAAATCTCCAAGACATCCAGAAAGAATTTAATTTACGATACCGTTATTTATGTTACGTTTGATGAAAAACTGATATGATCTGTTCTCATCGGAATTCGTGAATTTGCTCTTTTTAGATAACTTATGAAATGTGTTTTATTGAGAAAATTCATTGATAGAAAAAAAAATGTGAAATGTGTGTCACAAGTTTTAGTCTTAATTTTCTTAATGTTACTTAGGATTTAATGCTATGTTCAGTTAATATTAGAGCTTTATTACCCTTCCCCTCCAAAAAAAATATTTTGATTAATTTAAATTTAATTTTCAAGATTCTAAACATACAAAAGTTATTCACTGTTAAGTTAGTGCTTTTCAAACTTTCAATAATTGAGACTCAATTTTCAATCGTAATTTTCTTCGCTCCCCGCCACCAGTCCATACAATAACAATGCAATGAATGCAATAATAATGTACTTTGACGCTTATGCTACACAACATAACTTTAATTACAAAGAGTACAAATCGCGAAGATAAGTATTAAATTTTCTATACGACAAGCCCATGAGTTAAACTTGCTCTTAAATTTTTATTGTTAAATTAATTATCAAACACATTGTGCAGTACTGATACATTTATAAATATATCACATCAGTGTAAATGTGTATTTTGTTTTTTATGTCAAAATGTATTTTGTTTTACTTCCTTTCAGTGAATTAATAATATTTTTAAATAAAGTTTTATTTTCGACTTTTCGAATGCTCGTCCCCCCTCGTTAGGTTATCACTCCCCACAGTTTGAGAAACGCTGAGTTAAGTGTAAGCTTTATAGTTAGGCATAAGTATAACAAATTAGCAACTCAACACAGAAATGGGCAAAATAAGCAAATTGCAACTGTATATGAATTCGAAAACTACGAATTATATTAAAACTAAACTGCCACGCTCCAAGTTTAGTCATAGTACACTGCAATGATAATGGTGGTCATTTTATTTGTGTTTGAGAGCGCATTGTCATCCAAAACATTAACCTCCCATTTTGATAGCGTCCAAGGTTGACTTTACAAACTAAACTAGCAACTGCACTTCGCCTCAACCTTTGCATATTTGCATAAATGATTTTGATATATGGACGTATGCTTTCTGGAAGCATGAAAATTGACAGAACAGTGTAAAATCCCTAGCCGAATGCTATGATTAAAAGTAAGAGTAAGGTAGTAGCCACCGCCGGATCAGCCGTTTCAATAATACGGGGCATCCAAGCTACAGGGGCCCCAACATGTGTACCTACAGTCCCACTAACAGGGCTTCCATACCTAAAAAAGGGCCCTGCAGGAATTTTGATACAGGGCCACCTTAGAGCTAGCTACACCAGAGAATAAGAGTGAAACTATTAGAGTTCCGTGAATTACTAATTTTCTTTGATGAATTTCCAAGTAATTACCTAGGGGTCATAGCAGACACAAAACTGAATACACTCAATCTTTTTTTTTAAATATGGTTAGTACATTTTTTGAAACACCGTCTAAAAATCAGATAAAAAATAAGATTTATGTCGTAAAAAGGGGATGTGTTCCACATTAATCAAAAAAAGAAAAACCTAAGTAAAGTGAAATATAGAATGTTTATTAAAAAACTGTGTTGAGAAGACATAAAATCTCAACTGTTAAAATTTATATATGTGGGATTATTGTACAGTTCTAGGGGTATTCAATAATCACACTCTCGTTTGTTTCTAATCTAACGTTTAATTACACAGTTCTACTCACTAAGACAGACGTTCAACACATGTAATACAATATCTACAATTCGATTAAGCCCTCGTGTTGAGAGTGACCTGCGCTTCTCTCTCCTGGACAACGGGTTGGTGGGTCCCTACTCGGCCACCGTTCTCGTCACTTCCTTCAGCCCCGGATCATCGACCTGCGCGTCTAGAGTCCGCTCGCTGAATTCTGATCTTCACAATAATACTGAGGTACAGGAGTGTTGAGAGTGACCTGCGCGTCTCTCTCGTGAACAACGGATTGGTGGGTCCCTACTCGGCCACCGTTCTCGTTACTCTCCCTTCAGCCCCGGATCATCGACCTCCACGTCTAGCGTCCGCTCGCTGAATCCCCTCTCTTTCGTTAACTCCTGGTGGCTGCCTTGACAGCGCCCTCTATTGAATGTTCATGTGGAAATTTCCCATATATATATATATATATATATATATATATATATATATATATATATATATATATATATATATATATATATATATATATATATATATATATATATATATATATATATATCCATTTAAGACTCGTTTTTAACGTTCGTGTTAAAACACTCCATGCACTAAACAAAATCGCGCGTAGAAAAAGCTCCAATATAAACAATAGTAAACCTCTCATACTGTGGGAAATCTTATCAATGATTGACAAATACAGATTTTAATATGTTTATAGTAAAAAAATGTAGTTTAAAATTACAGAAACGATAAAGAAGTTATATAACATTATTAAAAATAATCTGAATTGCGAATCCAATTGTGATTTTTCATAATTATGAAGACTAACATTATCTTGCAATTGTGCTAACTATGCATTTAGATAACATACCTAAAATTAACTTTTAATTATCTTTTCGATGTCCTTGACATGAATAAATCCATTTACAAATATATCTCACTAATCGAAATTGGTTAACATTTGTTTTATCATAGAAACAAATGTAGAGATACGAAGAAAAAAAATGCGTTTTATTTTAGCACCTTTCATAGTTTTATTCAGTATTTTGTCTTTAACACTATATAAAAATATGCACTCGAGCAAAATATTGTTACGTAGATTGGGTTTCGTGGATTTTATGATATTAGTTTATAGAGTAAAACAGTTTTTCTAAGAGCGATGAAAGTTTATTGTCGAAGAACAATCCTAAAAACATACAAGATAGGGCCGTAAAATTCGCACAAGTCCTAGAAGACACTACTATCATTTTCTAAATGTACAAGTATACAAAGTTTTTATTCCTCAAGCAACTGCTCGCTGGTGAACTTGTCATCAGTCAAAGTAATATTGACTCAGTTTCAGCGAGCGACTGCTATTTATAGTCTTCAAGGCTCTCTTCAAACCCTTCTCGAACAGTCCGCGTTCGTCATAGATCGTGATGTTAGTAGATTTCTCCAGGAATTTCCAGAAGCATCCATATGGTTACTAACTCGCCAAAAATGATGCCAACTTGGTTGTATCTTCAATATTTTGTCAAGTTTCTACTGAAACACTATTATAATGTAAAAGACGGCGTTGCTTGGGAATATTACAATTTTTATCATAAATAAGCATACTCAAAAAAAGTAATATTTGCGTATTAAACATTCACATAAAAATTATTTACACCATTTTAATCATCAATTACACAAAATTCGTAACAAAATGAATCAGAATTTATTTGTTCTTTTTTAACTATTTGAAATAGTCCACTAATTATAAATTAAATAGAATTAGATTTACAGAGATGGTTTTTCTTTTGCAAAATGAGCTAATTCAAATGACATGAAGTTTCGACGTAATGAAATTGCTTAATAATTTTTGTATCGAATACATTAAAGTTGTATATTTTAAACCAGTGTTTCTCAAACTTTCAATACTGGCGACCCAATTTTCAATCATAATTTTTGTCGTGCCCCCCCCTGTACAACAATAATGTATTTATTGTAATAAAAATGCACTTTGAGAGAGAGACGCTAAAGTTACAATACGATCTTAATTATAAACCGTACAAATTAATACGATAAGTATATTAAATTTTGTATATGTAACTTTTAAGTAAAATATATTTTTAGAAAATTACTTAAAATATATATTACTTATATTATTATGTTAATTTTTCTTTCTCTAATTTTTAAATTGGAACAGATCGCAAAATGATATATTTAATTAATGATTTATTTCTCCTTCAGCATTCGTTACTCTAAAGTACAAATGTCATTAGAAAAATAGTCTTGTCTATGTTGCTCTCTATCATATCCATCACAATTGACATTATAGGGTACGTTTGCGTTAGTCTGGGCAACCTATCGGACGTCTGCGCAAAACATGTAAAACCTCGTACAATTCCAGTCAGCTTTGGTCGACTCGATACTTCTATAGCTACCGAATCTAGCTTGTGAATGTACGTTTTTTAAAATTTACACGTTAATTGTAATTCACGGCAATTAAGTATTTACGGCAGTAGATTAAAACAAAATCATACATACATTTTTAAGTCGTAAGCAAACATTCCACGATAATGAAGGATCAACAAGAACACAGACGAGCATGGTTCCGAAAATTAAATCAAGGCAATAAATATTCTCAAAAATACTTAAATTTTGGATTTACTACCAATGAAGTAAATGAAGGCAAAAAAAGCCCCAGCTGGTTATGTGTCAAAACTTACAAATCTAAAGAACAACATGAGAAAGGTGTTTCTAAAACCATGCAAAAATCGTTTAACTATGATGGCGAAGAATTTTAAAAAGTATTTTCTGGATGAGGACAACTTGGTAGCAAGTTACGAGTGGATTAGGGATCTATTTCAAGATACTCCAGAAGGACTCTCAACTTCCGAAGAAGAAATCTTCATACATTTCACATCCAGTGAAAACTTAAGAAAAGGCAATTTTGTAATAAATCGGTCTTTGAATTTTGGGTAAAGATGGATGATGAAATTCTCTGTACTGAAAACAAAAGTACTTCGTATACTATTACCATTTTCAACATCCTACCTTTGTTAAACCGAAATTTTCTGCGGTGGCTGCTTTGAAGACAAAATATAGATCTCAGCTAAATATAGAAAAATAGACTCAGAGTGTCAATTTCTGATATTATAAACCTTCCTTTGAAAAACTTTGCTCTACAAGACAAGCCCATGAAAGTCCATAATAATTATCAAACTTGTTCTTAATTTAGTATTAAGAAATTATTTATAAAATACCTTCTTCAGTATTGATACATTAAACGTATACTGGCTGAAACACCGGCTCTTCGCCCGAGTTCATTTTTTAAAAAAAATAAAACATTATTATTGATATAATAGCTGAACTGTAAGGAGAGTGAAACTACGTGCACGACATTGTATACAAAAATGTAAAATGATTTTTTTTTAGATAAATGCTATAATTGTAAATAACTGTTTAAAAGAACTATAATTTTAAGCCTCACAGAATTAGCATTTAGAATTAATGTTAAATAATGAAAAAGAATATAAAATTCCGATAAAAAATAATTGCGTTACTTTTTAATATTTAAAGCGAGAAGACTTCAAAATGTTTTAACCCGGGAGCAGGCGTGCACTCGATACTAACGCTAATGTTAATGCGGGGGGACTCAGTCACCCCAATCATTTGTTTATAATTATTTTTACTGTACGCAATACAAATCGGAAAAAAAAAAATTCCAGTGAATAATTTAATTAAGAGAAAGTATACTTACCGGCTTTCAAGGACTATTCAATTTTTCTTTGATGATTTGAAAAAAATCCAATAAAACACTGAACTAAAATGATTCAAAAGTTCAAGACCTTAATAAAGGACGCAAATCAGAGACACTTTCATTAATACTACAGAAATGTTATTTTCTGGCAAATCTGTCATATTTTGTTCCAAGTTATTGTAGTTTTAATGAGCTTTCATGATCGAGTGAGTGAATATTAACGTCGCACTGTTCAGCTACACGAGGGCTTTTGACGACGACCTCGTAATTTTGAACAATGGTTGACGAGGACGATACTTGAGCTGGCCTCTTTTAACTACCACACCACTCCAACAAGAGGACGTTTGAGTTCTTGATAGATTTAACGTTCATCTCCCCTACACGGCGGGTCTTTAGTGGTACTGGGCTCGATCTCGTGACTCCTTTGGTAATCAACAAATAGCAAGTGGAACTTTTTCTTTCTTGTATCTTTTTGACAAGGCGAACTGAACCTTGTGGTACACTTATGGCTTCATATTTTAGGTTGATGGAGTTCTTTAGGAAGCATTTGAAAATTTTCCTTTCGTTTCATGTTCATGGCGTTTCTCAATCATGAATAATATGTATTTTTTCAGCAGGTTTTTCTTTTGTTTGATCAGTTGTTCCAACTTCCTCAATAGAGATCATAGATGTCCCACGCCACCGCTCCCGGCTTAAAAGTGTATTCAGAAAAAAAATACGAATGATCTAAATAACCATACCAGTAAGTTTGAAGGTCATTTTGTTCTACTTCTCTTTCCGGTTATTTTTTTTAAAAAAAAATCTTGAAATTTTCGATATGCTTGCGCCTCTCTTGTAGGGTCATCGTGTCCCCCCAGGGGGGCGCGCCCCACACTTTGAGAAACACTGTTTTAAACAAACAATTATTGTGGTCTAAGATTATGTGTTTGGTGTCAAATTTATTTTTATTGAATTAACAGCATTTATCAAAATGAAATAGAATAAAATATAAAAACTTTTTTAGCTCTATATCTATATATATAAAGGAGAAAAGCGACTCACTGACTGACTGACTGACTGACTCACTGACTAATCATGATATCTCCGAAACTATTAAACCTACAGACTTGAAATTTGGTATATATATAGGTAGGTTCCCTTCACATGGAGTAGACGTCAGCTAAGAACGGATTTTTCAAAGTTCGAACCCCAAGGGGCGTTACGGGGGTTTAAGGGGCGTTATAGATAATTATTTCCTTTACTAAACTATTAGATGTACAGTCGTGAACCTTGGTACACAGATTTCTTTCATAAAGTAGAGATTCCCTACATAATGATTTTTAAAAAACCGACCTCCAAGGGGCGTTGAGGGCGCTTAAGGGGCGTTATACATAATTATTTCCATTTTTAAACTATTAGACGTACATTCTTGAAATTTGGTAAGCGGTTTCCTTTCATAGAGTACAGATTCCCTACAGAATGGGTTTTGTTAAAATCGACCCCAAGTGGCGTTGTGGAGAATTAAGGGGCGTTATAGGCAATTAACTCCTTATTTAAACTATTAGACGTAAAATCTTGAAATTGAGTTAACAGATTCCATTCACTGAGTAGTGATCTGTCATAAGATGGGTTTTGTGAAAATAGTTTCCTAAGTGGCGTTGCGGGGGCTTCAAGGGCGTTATAGATAATTATTTCCATTTTTAAACTATTAGACGTACAGTCTTAAAATTTGGTAAGCGAATTCCTTTCATGGTGTAGAGATTCGCTACAAAATAATTTTGGGGAAAATTGATTCCCAAGGGTCACTGAGGGGGATTAAGGGGCGTAATAGATAAATATTTCCGCTTTTCAACTAATAGAACCACCTGCTTGAAAATTAGAAGGTATGTTCCGTTCATGGAATAAAGTTCCTTTTACAAAGATTTTTGCGAAAACGGACCCCCAAAGGAGTGGGGTTGCGAGGGATTAAGGCATGTTATAGAAAAATTCCTGTTTTTAAATTTAACTCATTTACTTGAAATTTGTGGAGCACTTTTCTTTATAGTTGAATAGAGTTCCACTAAGAATGGATTTTACGGAAATCAACTCCAGGGGGAAACGGGGAAAGTTATTGGGGCGTATTGATAGACAAAATTCCCGTTTTTGAACTGCTAAGGCTATAATAATAAAATTTGGTTTGCATGCTTCTTTTTTGTTGAATTGGAATCCGCTAAGAATGCTGTCAACGAGGTACTGATGATAAAAATTCCGTTTTTGCTCTGTTAGATTTAGACTTGAAATTTAGCACGCATGTTTATTTTATGGAGTAGAGATCCACTGAAAGTTGCTTTAGTGGAAATCCACTTGATTATTAGGTTAAGTGAGCGAAAAAATCTTTCTACTTCTATTTTAGATATAAATAGAAATTAGATATTATAATTTATGTTCTTTTTATATCAAGGGGCGAGAGTGTAACAGCTATAAATAAATTTTTCAATACGATCGAATTCTTAATGCTAGATATCAGTAATTAATATATATGTAAACGGCATACATATATACAACATCGTGAAATACCCAGTGAAGCGGGTGGGTAACGGTTAGTATTTTATAAAATAGTTATTAGTTTCATAAATTTTTCTCGATTATTTAAATTTGTGTGATGCAGCTTAAAATGACATTATTCTTCAAATTGTTGGATTTTTTTTGTGTGTGAAAAATTGAGGTATTGAATATCATTTGTGAAAAAAAAAACTAATAAAAGAACTAAACTAATCTTTTCTTTTATTTCTGCATTTCATTTAGTATTGACTGTTCACGAAAAGTTAAGGAAGAAATAAATTCCATTTGAAAAACTCAAATAAGTTTCATTTTTGATATGCCTTTTAATGGAAAGCACATTGCAATCTATTTTAATTAATTTGTTGCCAATATATATTTTCATACCTAGGTGTAAAATTGAAATTCGCAAAGAAAAAGTTCAACTTTTATTTTTAAGCTAATATTTTAAAGTTTATTTATAAAACAATGTTAAGTAATTTTCAATTAATATCTCTTTAACTGGAATATATATATTTATTTATTTATTTATTCTCCTCAAATTCAAACTTCAGGAAATTTCCACAAAATTCTACTTTCTGAGAACATTCAAAATTTGTCTGTTCATTACCATGCATTAAATAAATTAAATATTCTAATTTAATACATTTTCTATATCTGAATCATAACATTCAAATTATCGTTATAGAATTGAACGAGAGAAATTGGTTCTATCCCGAAAAGTTACTACTTTAAGAATTGAATCATGTATCGCGTGATTTTTGGATTTAATGTTTGTTTTTCGTATCTTCGTCACATTGTACAGTAACGAAACTACTTTAAAACCTTGACACATTTTTTGTTGGGAAATAACATCAGACGCCATTGCTCCTTTCCTGTTAAAGATCCGATATCTTGCTTGTTTATAATATGATTTTTTTTCTGTACTATTTGCTTAATTAAGGGAAAGAATTTTTTTTTCATCAATCCTATTTCTGTTTTGAAAACGCTTCAATACTCCGACTGATCAATATAAACGTTCATCCTAATGCAATCAGATTCATCATAATTTTAGGCAGATGTCATAAATACATAAACATCGCATAAATTTAAAGGAATTGTGTGTGTGAGTTTAATGTCATAATCAGATAATTTGCAAGCATTCGTGGAACTAGAAGTTGAGAAATTGACTCGGATACAGGGTCGATTTTCCGCTTAGGCACGCTAGGCAGGTGCCTAGGGCGCAAAAAATTGGAGGGCCAAAAAAGAGAAAAAATTAAAATCCTAGCGAATGTGTACCACCGCCTAAGAGCAAGATGAGAGAAACCACAGGTGAAATACTTGGCTCAAAGCTACTCCAAAGACATCGATGAAAAACAGTTTGTGCAAGAGTATCAAGAGTATGAAAGTTGAAAAAACAAGAGGAATGAATCTATTCCTACTACTAGAAAAAAAGAGTTGAAAAGATTTAGATGTCGCAAAGAAAATTTATTTGACTCTTTCTGTAACAAATTGAACAGCAGAGAGAAGCTTTTCTTCCCTTAACAGAATAAAAACTGAAATAAGATCTAACATGGCAAATGAAAAGCTTAACAGTTTGATGTTGCTATGCACTCACAATGATATTACATTGGGAAATATATTACAACGATGTCATGAATGATTTTACTATGATCAAAGCTCGAAAAAATCATTTTCTGTACTAGTACAATGGCAGTGGCTCAACAAAGAATAAGGATGTCTAAAAGTAAAAAAATAATAAAATGATAAAGGATAAAAAAGATGATAATTAACAAGTTGTGAAAAAATAGTTCATGTAATAATGTATATTCTATACTGTAATTACGAACGATTTCATTAATTGAACTGTACTAATTCACAAAAGGGTGGGTGAGGGATCCGTGATACCCAGTGGCGCACACAAGGGGGGTGTTCTAGGGGTCCGGACTTTCCCCCCCAAAGCCCTTAATTTTTTCCCGATTGATTATAATTTAAGTATATAATACGTAAAATTTAATTAAATATTTGTTTTTAATATACTTAATTTTATTAATTAATACTAATTATTTATTAAATAATTAGTTTTTTACTGTTTTTTGTTCCCAAAAATCGACAAAATCAAAAGGAGCATGATACAAGAATGGTGGACTTTCGACCCTGGACCCTTTGGAAAACTTCTGTGTGCGCTACTGGTGATACCGTAAGGTAAGAAATGAACAAGAGTGGCCAAACCATGCCACCATACTTTCATTAGAGCTGCCGGCCTGGTTCCTAGTCCGGAACTCGGTGGTTCCATAGGTGGTGGATAATGAAAAGACTTTCCAAAACGCAAGAAAAAAAAAAAGAGAGAACCAACGGCCATATTTTCAAAAACTACCTTTATCCAACAGATGGCGTTGTTTGCAACTCGGATGACGTCAAAGCAATAATGTTTGTAAAAAGGTAACCCTTCGTTACTATAGCAACGGGGTGTGGTTTAGAAATGATTGACAGATATGGTCGGTTACAGAACGCATGCGCGGTTGCAGTAAAATAAACAAACTTGTAGCATATCCTATATTTTAACTCACTAGATGGTAGCACCTTACAATGAAGTGTACATCTAGAATAGTACTAGTTTTCTCCGCTAGGGTTGCAGTATATATACGTTGTGCTCATGGGTAATCTCTCTCTCTCTCTTAACACTCGCAGATGATTTAGAACATGTGTCTACAATAAAGTTAAAGTTGTTAAGTTTTATCCGATTGCATCCTGATTGAACATTAACGCAACATATCCTTCAATGGTGACCTGCATGAATAAGATATTATGGCATTAAAATAATGCTTTATTTTTAAAATTTTCACGAAATAGCTAAATATTGCGTAAGAACTGGTAACCACGTGTAAGCTTCAAAATGAATGACGTAGGCGCCGTCAAGATACCGGCATATAACTTTCACGATCCTGCTCTCTGGTTCACAATGTGCGATAGCACATTCCAACTTGGCTGTCCCAAGGCAATAACAGACAGCAAAACAAAATTTAATTACATCATCGCACATTTACCACCGGAAGCAGCAACCATCATTCGTGACGTCATTATGAATCCCGACCCTGTGGAGCCTTACGAAAAAGCGAGAACAGAGCTAATAAAAAGAAGCGGTGAATCATCCCATCAAGAGATCAGGAAATTACTCATCGGAGAAGAACTCGGAGATAGACGTCCCAGCGAACTATTGCGCGTCATAAGGAGGCGCGCGGAATCTCATAGCGTTCCGGATGACCTCATGCTTGAACTTTTTCAGCAGCATCTGCCCACTCGTGTACAATCCATTCTTGCAGCTATAAGCCCGCTGACATTGGAGAAAGCTGCCGAAGTAGCCGATCGAGTCATGGAGGTGACGCCAATTGCGGTAAGTGCCTGTTCCGTTTCCTCAGACAAAAATTCCATTGAAAGCCATTTACTTGAAGAAATAAAAAATTAAATTTGCGCATTGATGAAATTTCGCGTAGCAGAAGTCGTAGTCGTAATCGTAATCTCCCATTTCATAAACGTAATCGCTCTAAATCAAAAACATACGAGCAGTGCTGGTACCATTACAAATTTGGCTCAGCAGCTCAAAAATGTCACCCTCCATGTAAATTCTCAAAAAACGAGTCCGGTTAGGTATAATGGCGACTACTGCCTTGCCAAGAAATTCTCGTCGCCTTTTTATTCGAGATAGACGTACTAATGTCACATTTTTAATTGACACGGGATCTGATGTGTCCATAATTCCAGCAACAAAAACACAAAGGCAAAATAATTCACAAATGACACTTTCTGCCGCCAATACATCACCCATACACGTATACACAACTCAAACACTTTCTTTGGATTTAGGCTTAAGGAGAATTTTCCAATGGACATTTTTAGTTGGTAACGTTTCAACCCCAATTATCGGTGCTGATTTCTTGTACAACTTCCGTTTAGTACCGGATATAAGTAAGCAAGCATTGTTAGACTCGGAGACAAATATTAAATGTCATTGTATTTTAGGCAATAGTAGAATTCATTCAATTAAAACTGTGTCAGGTGATAGTGTTTATCATGAACTTTTAAGAAAATTTCCTGACATCACAAAACCTCCCCGGCCTGATCAAGAAATTAAACATTCCGTAGTCCATTACATCGAAACAAATAGTCGACCTGTAACAGCTAAAGCTCGCCGCCTCGCTCCCGATCGTCTCCGCATCGCAAAAGCGGAATTTGAGAACATGATTACTCTAGGTCATATGCGACCTTCCAAAAGTAATTATGCCTCACCTTTACATATGGTTCCTAAAAAGACAGCACAGAGTGGCGACCAGTCGGCGATTACCGTGCACTCAATGCTCAAACTATTAAAGATAATTATAGCGTTCCCAATATTTTAGATTTTACTTCTAATCTTCACGGTACAAAAATTTATTCTCACATTGATCTCGTGAAGGCATATCATCAAATTCCAATTAACCCAGATGATGTACATAAAAGTGCAATCATCACACCTTTTGGGTTATTTGAAAGTACTCGGATGCAGTTTGGTCTTTGCAATGCTGCTGCTACATTTCAACGATTCATAGATGAAGTCTTGCGAAATCTTCCATTTGTGTTCGCTTTTGTAGATGACATTCTGGTCGCGTCTTCTTCACCCGAAGAACATTTACAACATTTACAAATTTTATTCACACGCTTACAACAATATGGACTATCTTTAAAGCCCTCTAAATGCATTTTCGGTGTAACTTCAATAAAATTCTTAGGCTTTAAAGTATCTGAATCAGGAATAGAACCCTTGTCGGATCGCGTCGATTGCATTTTTAAATTTTCCTCAACCTACTACACTCACGCAATTAAGACGTTTCCTCGGGTTATTTAATTTTTATCGACGCTTTGTTCCCAAAGCTGCTCATTTATTAGCCCCACTAAATAAATTTTTGGAAGGAATTAAAAATTTTAAAAAGTCTAAAAAAGTTTCCTGTAAAAATTTGCGTGACTCAATTCAATGGACTGAGGAGGCAGAGCAGGCATTTAATGATGCCAAAAACGCTTTAGCTGACGCAACTCTTCTTCGACATCCCATTCCAGGTGCAAAATTAAGCCTTTGGACTGATGCGAGTGACAAAGCCGTAGGTGGTTCTCTTATGCAACTTTGCCAAAACAATTGGGAACCTGTTGCCTTTTTGTCAGTGAAACTGTCGAAAAGTCAGCAGAAATGGTCCACATATGACAGAGAACTCCTGGCAATATATATTTCGGTCAAACGTTTTCGTCACATGCTCGAAGGAAGAGACTTCATAATCTACACAGACCAGAAGCCTCTCATGTATGCCTTTATGCAAAATCCTGACAAGTGCAGTCCACGGCAATGGCGACATCTAGATTTCATATCTCAATTCAGTACCGATGTTCGTCATATAAATGGTACTCACAACGCAGTCGCTGATGCACTTTCAAGAATTGAAGTGAATCAAATATCCAATTCATTTTTAGATTTCGAGGCACTTTCAAAGGCTCAACTAGAAGACAACGAATTACAAAGTTTCCAAAATGACGAGAAATCTTCCCTTGTCTTTAAACGTGTGCCATCTCCAGTATCAGCCACTGAACTTATCTGTGATACTTCCACTGGCTCTCCCAGACCATTTGTACCACATAATTTTCGTAGGACCATATTTGAGCATTTTCACAACTTAGCTCACCCTGGTGTTGCAGCATCTTTCCAACTCATCGCATCCAGATATGTTTGGCCAAACATGCGGAAAACAGTGAAAGATTGGGTCCAGAATTGTATTGCTTGTCAACGTTCAAAAGTGCACAGACACACGAAGACACCTCTGGGCACTTTCGCCTTACCTGATGCAAGATTTTCACACATTCATGTGGATTTGATAGGTCCTTTACCATCATCAGAAGGAAAATCTTTTTGCTTAACAATTGTCGATCGATTCACTAGGTGGCCAGAAGCAGTAGCTATAGAGAACATTACTGCAGAAACAGTTTCTCGTGCCATTTTTGACACTTGGATCTCTAGATTTGGTTGCCCAGTTTACCTAACGACTGACCAAGGCCGACAATTTGAAGCTGCTCTTTTCAAAGAATTAACGAAATTCCTGGGCACAAACCGCATCAGGACCACATCATACCACCCACAAGCAAACGGTTTAGTGGAACGTTTACATAGAGTGCTAAAGAGCGCCTTAATGGCTCATGAGAATATCAAGTGGACTGAGACCCTACCTGCAGTTCTTCTTGGCTTGCGAGTAGCTGTGAAACCCGACATCAATGCTTCAAGTGCAGAATTAGTGTATGGTGTTTCCCTCAGATTACCAGCCGAGATATGCACTGACACATCTTCAATGCCACTAGACTACGGATTTGTGCAACAGTTGAAAAACCAAATGAATCATTTAAAACCCTTGTCAACATCCACTCATGGATTTTCAAAAATTTTTGTGCACCCTAAATTGGATGACTGTTCTCATGTGTTCCTCCGTGTTGACAAAGTTTCCCCATCATTGTCTCAGCCTTACACAGGGCCACACGAAGTTCTATCAAGGAATGACAAACACATAACCATTAATATAAATGGAAAGAAAAGTTGTGTGTCACTTGATAGAGTTAAACCAGCATTTGTGTTCAAGGATTTGCCCGATACCATTCCTGATCCTATCATTAGTGCAGAATCATCACATCGCCATCCAGTGACAACAAACATGCAAACTACCAAATCAGGTAGACGGGTAAGATTTCCTCAGAGACTAATAACTGAAATTAAATAAACTATTCAAGTACCAGATGGACATATATATTTTTCTAAGGAAATTTGTTTGACTTTTAATATCTTATGATTTTCATACCTTTTCATATTATGTATATTTATGTAATGTAATTTCAAATATCTGTATGCATATTATATTTTCTTACAACGTAATTTCAAGCATATGTATATATAATTTTCTTTTCAATGTAATTTTCAAGCATATTTCAAAAATTGTATTTGAGATTTTGCTCATGAGCATGTCATATATCGTTCTTTCGATTCTCTCCATCACTGGGGGATACTATTGTAGCATATCCTATATTTTAACTCACTAGATGGTAGCACCTTACAATGAAGTGTACATCTAGAATAGTACTAGTTTTCTCCGCTAGGGTTGCAGTATATATATACGTTGTGCTCATGGGTGAAAACACCGGTTCTCGTCGATCACCGAGTACTTGGGAGGGTGACCACCTGGGAACACCGCGTGCCGTTGGCATATATATATCTTTTTATAGGAGAACCGAGACCGAGATATTGATTCGGACGCTGACCAGTGAGGTTGAACTGCAAACGCTCTCCCTCTGCTACTACGACCGACCGCCACGTGGCATATTGATTCGGCAGTATCTTGTTATTTTCCCCTCCCCATATTGATAGTGCATCTATTATCTACAGCCCTTGTCAGGGCTAACCTGCTTGAGCAGACACTGTAATTCTCCCCTATTTTTTGACCTGATAACAAATGGAAATGGATAATCGAAACGAACCCACGGATATGGACTTAATCGACTCGCCCAGACGAACACCAACTCCTCCACCTCTTTCGGCATGTGAGCAGATTTTACAAACCAAAGCCCAGCTGCAAAAGATGGAGACTTTCAAAAAGTTCAAGCTGGCCTGCATCGCTGAACTTCAAGCCATGCCCGATCACCACCCGGATGAGCCTTTCTACAGACGTGCCGTTTCGGAGCTTCAAGAAGTTGAAGAAACAATTAACTTGGCGGTAAGTGATTTAGCCTCATTTCCTCCTTGTGTTTCCCCTGGCTGCCCTCATCATGATTCAGGATTGAAAATTATTACGCCTAAAAACTCCCCAGATGTAACTCCTACTAAAAGAGTATTAAACCTTAATAGTAACAGGATTTCCAATAAACGAAAAGAAGAATCGGACTTTGAATATCCTCCTCTAAGGAAGACAACTAAAAAGCAAATTTTAAATATTCCAAATGATAGCATTTCGATTTCCCCAAATAGATTTTCCTTACCTAGTGATAGCAATATAGAAGAAATCACAGGTTCTCAAAACGCTATTCCCGTTGTTACTCCCAAACCCCCATCGGCCACTGGCCCTACCCCTTCCGGCAATCAAAACCCCGTTAGTACGCTTCCCCCTCCAGTCATGCTTAGAATCACTGAAACTGTCAGAAGTCAAATGAAAATTATTAATGAAAAGTTCCCTAAGATAAGATCCCGTACAACCGGAGAATTTATTAAACTTTATACCGATAACTTAGAACAATTTCATGAACTGTTAACTTTTGCTAAAAAAACTAAATTCCAATTTTATGAAATTAAACCCAAAAACGAGCGCCCCATCAAGGTTGTACTGAAAGGACTGCCCCGCAACTTCAAGGTCGAAGAAATTCAAGCCGACTTAGAAGAACTAGGCTTTACCCTGAAAAAGTAAATCAGCTAATAGGCCGCCGTAGTAAACAACCTATCCCGGTATTTCTGGTGACTCTCCCAAGAAGTATTGAGAATTTAAAAATCTTCCACTTAAAAACCCTAAGTTACTTAAGCATTCGTGTGGAAGGTTACAACGGAAAAGGTGTCACGCAATGCTACACGTGTAACCACTTCCATCATAATTCAGAGAACTGTCATCTAAACCCCCGCTGCTTAAAATGTGGTGAGGGACATATTACCCGTGAATGCCCAATAACCGAAAGGCTAGAAACTGCCTACTGTATCAACTGCGAAATGTACGGCCACATGGCTAACTGGAGAGGATGCCCCTGTTTCCCAAAGCCCCCTAAGGGCACTGCCCTGAATAATCGTAATTCGTATACTAATGTATACAATAGTATTATAAGACCCAATGTATCCTATGCTCAAGCCGCAAATCCAAATAAAATTTCAACCAACTTTAACTCCCAAAATAAACAACCGATGGCACCAAAAGGACCTGTGAATTCTGCTCAAATTGAGGCCAATAGAAATCCCTCTGCAAATAACAGATCCATTCCAAATTTTAATAACAAGTCTAATAATAACTTTAACGGATATAACTTTAACGGAAATATTTTTAATAATAATAATTTTAACTTGCAAGCGACCCTACAAATGACTATGCAATGTTTGTGCCAACTTTCTCAATTTACCCAAGCCATAGCTACTTCAAATCCTAATTTCATGAATAATTTTAACCAAGTGCAAAGAGCAAACAATAACCCAAATCAAATGTACGCCTTATTAGAGGCCTCTTGTAACAATAATAATGGTTAAGTCCCCCATTGGCCTCAATTTGTGTTCTTGGAACGCAAACGGACTGCTTAGACGTAGAGTAGAGCTACGAATTTTTATAGAGAAGCACTCTCCCGATATTTTTCTCATACAGGAAACTCATCTGAGACCTTCGCACACTTTTACAATAGCAAATTACACTTGCTACAGAAATGATAGGATCACTAACGCAACGGCCGCCGGCGGAACTCTTATTCTTATCAAAAAATCTCTTAAACATTACTGTCTCCCCACCCCACCTATGCAAGCTATTGAAGCGACTAACATTATTCTAACTCCCCTCGACCATGACCCCGTTTCTATTGTCTCTGTTTACATTCCCCCTTCCTCTGACGATAACTTATTTACAATAGATTTAGAATATTTTCTCCAAACGAGTAGTCATTGTGTCGTCTTCGGCGATTTCAATGCTACTCATAGCGCTTGGAATTGCAATGTAAACTCAAACAGAGGCAAGCATCTTTTTAATTTTGCCAATATCTTAAATCTGCACATAGCTTTTCCTGACTCTCCCACAAGATTTGGCCATAACTCAGCTAATACAATAGACTTTGCTTTAATCAAAAACTTTTACTACCCTTATACTATTAAATCTATTAATGATCTATATTCTGACCACAACCCTGTTTTCCTAAATTTCGATTTTAAACTTAAAGTGGAATCCTCAAATCCTAGAGCAATTACCACCAACTGGAAGGATTTTAGAATTAATTTAAATAATAACTTCTCTCTTTTTAACTACTATCCGAATAATATTAATAATACCAACGATCTTGAAACCAAAATTACAGAGTTCACTGAAGCGGTCGTCGCTACCCATAGCCACGCCTCCCAGCCAATAGTGAACGCTCACCGAAACTACACTCCAAATCACATTAATCAACTTATTAAGCATAAAAACAACCTACGTAAACGATATCAGCAGACTTTAAATCCTTTTTATAAAACTTTATGCAATAGAGCTCAAGCCAACCTCAAAAAAGAACTTAAAATATATAGTAATGATACTTGGAATGCTAGACTAGAAGCTCTAAATACAACTGACAATAGCCTCTGGGAGGCACAGCGGTTCTTAAAAAATAAAAGATCTCAAATTCCTACGTTGAACTGTGCTACTGGTATGGCCGTCACTGATCCGCAGAAGGCTAACCTCCTTGCTAATACGATTAAAAATAACTTCATTGAAAATAACCGCATGCAGGACAACTACGATCAGGATGACGAGGTTGTCACCTCTGCTGTGAATACCTTTCTCTCTTCCCCCTTCTACTCAAATTGAACCTGTCATGCCTGATGAAATTATTAACTTCATTAAAAATACTAGCTCTAAAAAAGGCCCCCGGTAAAGATACTATCACAAATAAAATGCTAAAAAATTTTCCTATCAAATTAATCCTCATACTAACTATTCTTGTCAATAAAATTCTTAAATTTCATCACTTTCCTAGTAACTGGAAAGAAGCTATCATTTTCCCTATTATTAAACCTGGTACAAATAAAAATCTTCCTAATTCATATAGACCTATTTCTCTCCTTTCAACTTTAAGTAAATTAACTGAGTACATTATTCTTAATAGACTTAAAAAATTCATTAATGATAATAGCCTAATTAACCTAATCAATATGGATTTACAAATAAACTATCTACCCTTCATCCTCTTCTCAGACTAACAGAAAGTATTTCGGAAGGTTTCCAAAAAAAGAAGAGCACGGGAGTGGTCTTTCTGGATATCCAGAAAGCCTTCGACCGTGTTTGGATTTTAGGACTCACTTTCAAACTAATTACTTACGATATTCCTTCTCCCCTCATTCACCTCATCCACTCGTATCTCACTAACAGATCCTTTCGGATCAGAGTAAATGAATCATTATCTAACTCTCATTCCATCTCTGCAGGGTGTCCTCAGGGCTCATTGCTCGGGCCCCTGTTGTTCAATCTCTATATAAATGACATTCCCAGCTACTCACTAACAAATATTAGTCTCTATGCGGATGATACGGCCATTAATGCCACGTACAAAAACTTAAAGACTGTTACCTTTGCCATTAACAAACACCTCAAGCTGCTAGAAAATTATTACGACAGATGGAAAATTAGTATCAATGTAGAAAAATCTTGTGCCGTCATCTTTACCAAAAAGCGCACCATTCCTCCCCCTCTCATAATGTTCAATAAACAAATTCCCTGGTCTCAGAATACCAAATATCTTGGCGTTATTTTTGACTCGCACTTAACTTGGAAACAACACATATTACACGTTCGCGATAAGTTCCGAAAAACAATGTTTAAATTTTTTCCCCTAATTTCCCGGAACTCACATTTAAGTAGAGATAACAAAGTGCTTCTTTATACAGCCGTTATGCGTCCAATACTCGCTTATGCCTGTCCAGTATGGGGTTATGCTGCCAAAACCAATATTAATATTTTAAATACTCTGCAGAATTCATATATTAGAATGATTGTAAATGCCTGCCGCTACATGAAAAATGATCGCATAAATAAAGCTCTTAAAATCACTAGTTTTAAAGCACATATTCAAAAATTAGCTATAAATTTTTTCGATAATTTGCCAAATACTAATAATGTAAATATGTTAAATCTAAACGATTACAACTGTAACGATAATACTAAAAGGCCAAGAAGAATCCTTTTGGATTCTTACAATCCGCCTTAGCTTTTTATCCCTGCAATAATTTTTTAATTATTGCACCCTAGTAAATTTTTAAAATTTTTTATTATTTTTCTTTCAATATTTATTTAATCTCCACACCCAACTGGACAAGTATATATTTTTAACTTTTACCCCCATGGGCAGCCAGCCTGAGGCTAAATTCACTTCTACCTCCAATTCACTGAGAGAGCAGTCCTAAGCTCTCAGCACCGTATAAAACTTTAACTCCAAGTAGTCATCTCTAAGCCCCTCCTCCCGGATTCCATCACCACAGCCAAATCACCGACATGTCACTCCGCAGACTGAAAAAACCAACGAAGTCAAGTCCTGCATCACAGACATCATGATATGGGATTGAGGACTGTTTATCAGTCCAGATACCCAAAAATAGACTGTCATCCACTGTAATCTCTCTCTCTCTCAACACTCGCAGATGATTTAGAACATGTGTCTATAATAAAGTTAAAGTTGTTAAGTTTTATCTGATTGCATCCTGATTGAACATTAACGCAACATATCCTTCAAACTAATCAAAAACGTAATCAAATGGTGAGGACAACGGAGTGCAGTATTGGTTGAATGGGTGAAATAGGGGGAGAAAGTTTTGTAAAGTGCTGTCTTTTAGAATTGCCGCGGAAATGGGTGCGCAGTTTTTTTTTTTTTTGTTTTGGAGATTGGCAAGCGCACTCTAACTCCTTCTCAATTGGAAAAACAATTAAAGGCTTTCTCAAGATATTCCATAATATGGAATAAATAACAGGTATGTCTTTATAAAGCCAAAATTATTGACATTCGTTTCTAAGCTTTACTTTAAGATCTTCGTTAGTGCCTAATTCTTGTAAACTGACATTTTTTTTTCAAAGTGACCAGAGTAATTCATTGCCTACTGTGGTATTTCGATAGTCCTAACATACTCAATCCTAGTTTCAAAATCTAAAAAAAAGGGCATTTAAATGTTGAACATAGATTAAAATGTCTTTTTCCTGGTGGATTGTTTGTGACAAATGAGAAACTGGGAAAATTTGCAACGCCCATTATTATATTCCTTTAGCTTAATATATGAAAATACTCCTTACTATACTCCTATTATTATTATTATACCCCTTTGCTTGAAATATGGTCCTTATTTTAATAAAATTTATCCGGTCACCTTGTAACTTCATTCAATTTGGTAAATAAATATGTTAAATAGGTAATCCTGGTTTCCACTTAATTAAATTTCCTTTTAAAATTAATGTTATGATCTGGTTTAATGAGAGCCACTATCGTAGACCCCATTTACACCTCATGGGCCTCCAAATTATTTTTTTGTTGACGTGGACTCCTTGCAGGTCGTCATAGACCCCCGGGGGGTCTATATAGACCCCTTTGGGAATCACTGATATAAAAGCTAATCTCTTATTGTTATCTAATGACATGAACATCAAATTATTATTATTGTTACTAAAATCAATGAGAGAGTGTGTGACTTAAAACTTGAATTTTCATTTACATGTACAACATATAATATGTCAGGTGTATTGTTATGCGACACTTTTATCATCGATGTAAATCAGAATTCGAGGAATGCGTAATTATTCGAATCTCGGCGTACACAGGAACGATCCTGTGTATCCTGTGTTTTGAACAAGTGAGTGAGTGAGTGAATATTAACGTCGCACTGTACAGCTACACAAGGGCTTTTGGCGATGGACCACGTAATTTTGAACCATAGTCAAGTGACGTGGACGACACCTGAGCGAGCACCACCTACTACCTAACTACCTCACCACACCAACGGGAGGACGTTTGAGCTCTCGACAAATTTAACGTGCATCGCTCCCATACACGGCTGGTTTTTAGCGGTACTGGGCTCGAACTCGTGACAAGGCCAGCCACGATCTGATACCTTAACCACTCGGGTACCGCTGCCACATGTCTATGTTCAAACCTCTTCCAGTTTGTGTGGTGTGGAAGTTAGTGGAGGGGAAGGGGGTAGCTCAGGTGTCATCCTCGTCACTTGATCATGGTTCATAATTAGGAGATCGGTTGCCAAAAGTCCTCGATTAACGAAAAAGTGCGAATTTAATATTCACTCACTCTACTCTTATTAAAAGTTGTATTTTTATGTTATTAATAATTGTGCAAAATTTGTAATAAATGTGCGGTTATTGAAAAAGATATTTAATTAACATCGTAATTCTTATATAAATCAATTCAAATGATTGGAATTAAAAAATATGACCGAAACTGATTGTTTGGGATAACAATAAATAAATAAAATTGTTTTGCTCTCATAAAAATAATTTTTCTAACTGACTTCAATAGTAAAAGTATGAGTTAATGGCCATTTCCCTGAAAGAACCGATTATTCTCACAAATATCTCTCTTTATAAAAACAAAAAAGTTTTTCTTGATGCTGTAATAAATTTACTTCTGCTAAAGGTGAAGTTAATAAAAGAAACTACTTTACATCTTTGCAACAGCTATATGACTAGTAGTAAAATCAAAGGAATAAAAAAAAGAGAGTTTGCCTAAAGTTGGATCGAACTTATCTATAATACTAAAAAAGCCGGTCTTTCAGTCACAAAAATTAACGAAAATCAGGTATAATAAACTGAGATGATCTGTGATTACAAGTAATTGCGATGAAATGCTTTAAATGACCATTTTCAATAAGAAAAAATATTCAAGAAATCATTTTTGCATTTTTGTTTCGTCAAATACATGTTAATTTTCCCCCTAAGTTTTTGGACAAATATCGGGAACAAATGGTGTTTACTTGAAATAGTTAATTGATAATGGAAATTTTGGACAATATTGCTAGCCATACTATTAAACAAAATGATTGGCATTTCTTGTATTGAATCCAATAAATTTTTAGTTTCAGATACGCTGTATAATCATTTTCATTAATGAATTCTTTTAGGTTGTTACGAGTTTGTTCAAACTGTGCATACGCTGCTTTAATCGAATCTATTTTAGCTTCCCAATGGGTATCGCAAGATTGTCTTAGAGTAATGCTTAAATGCTTTTGTAGAATTTCCCATCTTTGTAGATACAGAAAATAAGCATAGAAATATCTACTCCCAACTTTTATAGTACATATTACTGGAAGTAACATCACAAACTAAAAAATTTAAAGATGATATACAAGGTGATAGGTTTAGAGCAATTATTCTAGATCTTGCACCTTTATATTTCCGTTTCATATTGCTACCCTTTTGTCACATGCCGACAATTCATATCTAATTCTAACTCCTTTAACCTTTTCACTAGAGTTTTTGCTATGCCTGGTGGCCGCGGTAGCCTAGTGGTTATAGTCCCGAGCTCGTGGCTAGAGTGTCGTGGGCTCGAGCCCTGTTGCCACTAAAGACACGCCGTGTAGATAAGGCCATTCCTCCCACTGATGTAGTAGTTAGGAAAGAGTGGTTCCAGCTCAGGTGTCCTCCTCGTCACCCGACCAAGGCTCTAAATTACAAGGTTTGTGATCAATAGCCCTCTTGTTGCTTTGTAGAGCAAAGTTAAACATCAAATAACAATTCTGGATTTTTCACCCACTAAGAACGTATACACACCACAACAGTGGTCTTCAAACTGTGTTCCATAGAACCGTGGAGTTCCACGATACATTCCCAGGGGTTCCACGAGTCACAGTAAATAAATCGAAAAAAAAATTATAAATTTGTATGCAAAATTTATTCACGTTCTCTATGAAGTTTGTATCCCCACAAGAATTTAAAGCTCATTCCTGTCATTAAGAAACTGAAAATTTCATTTCAACATAATAACGTTATTTTGCAATGCTTTTAAACTCTTATTATAATATAATAACAGATATTAAAAAATGTGTTTCATTTATATATATTACCTAATAGATTAAAAAATTTTTATTGTTTACTATCCCAGGTTCCACGAGATAATTGTACACTCGTTAGTACAATGTCTTGCAAAATTAAATAGTTTTCCAATAGAAAGTGCACCTTTTCACATTTGTTGGGAAAATACCTACAAAATAAGGGAGAGGTAACGACTTATCGACCGATCAACAGATTTGATGTCTAAACTCTAAATTTAAGCAAGAATAGCTCCTAAATGTTTTGTTGCAAATTCATACAAAATACTCAGTATTCCTCTAAACATTTTAATGCCTTTCAGAACAATGTGTACAAGTGAAAAATATTTCTTGGCATAAGTGGTTACAAAAGCAAAGTATAGAAATAAATTAAGCTCAGAATATGTAAATCGATTGCAGTTAATTTCAATGGACTTAGACTTCCGACGGTTTGTGTGAAAAAATCAAGCACACATTCTAATTACTTAGCATAATGCATGGGTGGGTGAAACCTAGATCACAGATTAATATTATTAATTAGTAAATTATATTAAAAGAGTAGGTTAAAATTTTTAATCGATGCAATACTTTTTTTAATTGTCATTACAAAAAGGTATGTATGGAATACGGTTCGACAAAAATACTTTCTAGTTCTAGGGGTTCCACAAAACAACCTAGTTCTAGCGCAGTGGTGGCCAACCCGTGGCACGGTTGAGTTGTAACGGGAGCCCGCGATGACATACTAAAAAGTTAAAAGAAATTTGAATACATAATAATATATAATTTTCTACAATTTTATTGAAGTGGGGTTGTCTCAAAATTTGGATCAAAATATGTTTGTGCGAATAAATGTTTTCTGCTGTGAACATAATAAAATAAATATTACTCATATAACTAGCTGATGTGCACCTATAATAACCTAATTTTGTTAGCATGTGTAGAAGTTAATCCTAATATAGATGACTCGGTAAAAAAAAAAAGAGTAATTCGAAAGCCACATTATAAGTAAATACTAACTGTTTCATAATTATTTAAAATTAAATGTTTCAAGTTACTCATTTTTTTATTTTGTACCTTACTTAACTGAATTGAACCTGTAAAAAGTTTATTAATAATAAAACCTAAATTTGCCCTTCATCTTATTTTTAAATTTCTTGCATTAAAAAAAATGTGCTATTTGCGTGAAAATTCCACAATAAGCCTATAAGTAACATTTTTTTTTTACGTTTCCATATTTGTTTGATGGAAATGTTGGAAGCGGCACTCAAAATTATTTTTTATCAAATTGGCACTCTTTCCAAAAAGGTTGGCTACCCGTGTTCTTAGGGTTCTGTGAGTAGAAAAAGGAATAACCCCACTATCAGTGCTAAAAATAGAGTCCCCCTCTCCCCGCATTCCACAGCTGTGTTTCCGGCCATTCTAAAATTTAAGCAAAAAGTAACAGTCGGCTGATCTGTGCCTATGGAGTTGGGGAGGTTAGAAAAGGCTCTGCTCATATGTAGCAAATATTTATTATAATATGATAATGAGAGATCGATATATGATTTAAAGAACTAATTACGAGGGTAATTCAAGAAATAAAGGGGTTTTTGCAAATTCTCTTTCCAAAGTTTGGCAACCGCGCCAGTTGCCAGCGCTGAATGAGGGGTAGTCGACAACACTTCTATGCAACGTGTCACTAGTTTTCCCTAGTTGTCGTTGGAGTTCAGCAAACAGTTCAGCATGGCAACTCCTTTTTATTGATCTGCACCAAGAAGGAAAAGAAGACAGTGGTTCGCTTTTTGTTTGAAGAAGGTGTGAAACCTTCAGAAATTATTCGTCGCATACAAATGCAGCATGATGATAGCTGTTTACCGCGAAGCAAGATCTATGAATGAATAGAGTGCTTCAAACAAAGAATTTCTTTTTGTGAGGACGAAAAATCGAACAGTCCATCGACGTCAACCACTGAGGGTCGTCGTCGTTGAGGATAGAGTGACGGAAGGGATAGCTAGTATTCAGCGCAGGCAGCACACCTTCCGCAAGCAAAAAGCGAATCACTACCCTCCTTTCCTCCTTGGTGAAATCAAGAATGGAGTTGCCATGTTGAACGGTCTCCTACTCTCTAAAGATTACGAGGAAAGGAGGAAGACGAGTGACACGTAGTATAGAACAGAGGTCGCCAAAGTGGTGGTCCGCAAGAAAGTTTTGCTGGTCCCCAGAAAAATGTGGAATATACTCACTCATCACGTTAAGTTATGTTTTAAGATACATTGTGTGCCATTAGCTCACAATTTTTTTATAAATATATTTAACACTTAAAAAAAATCATATTAGTGGTCCGTGGGATTGAAATTAGGAATTTACTGGTACTTGAGGTCAAAAAGTTTGGCGATCGCTGGTAAAGAAGAGTGTTGCCGATTACCTCTTTTTTAGCGCTGGATACTAACTAGCGCTGTTGCCAAACCTTGGAAAGAGAAATTGCAAAAGTCCCTTTACTTTTTAATTTATCCTCGTAATTACTTAAATAATTCATATGTTATTCGAAAGACCGATATCTAGCCAATGTTGGTATTCTCATGTGAATGTCAGTATTCGCGCACAGTCGTTTGGTTTGAGCACGAAATATTTGGTGACTATCTATATTTTTCACTTATGCTGGCAAATATATACATTCAGCGTAATGAATAACCCAGGTGAATGTAACATAAAATAGTTTCATAACGTTAAGAGAAAAATGCAACATTTTTTAATATACGAGTGTAGGAGAAATCTTTCGTAGCAGCACATGTAAATAAGCTGTTGAACCTAAAGCAAACAGTGCATTTTAAATCGGAAAAAAATAATATTAGAAATAAACAAACATGTAATTAGTACAATCTTCTACATTACGATGTACGATTTAGAACCAGTTTTCCAAATTTTATTACTTTTTGAATCATTGTTTGGCACAGCTTAACCTAATTTGGCTCTTGTGCCATAAAATCAAACAATAAATCTACAGTACAGCAACTTGGATTCTTTATGATACACCAAACTACACAAGAATCTCTTGCTTTTATATCCGCACTTAGTCAACGAACACTACTTCTTGCAATTGAAAAGTGTATAACTTTGTCCTCTATTTCGCGAATTATTCACGGCTGTTTCTCTCAGTGATTTATAAACCAAGTACAATTCATACTAATTGAAAAAATATTTTTTATCAATATTAATATCTTTGAACTTAATATCCGTAGTAAAAATTATTAATATTGTTAACAAAAATGTTTCTGAAGGGTTTTTTTTTTGCAACATATCATCAAAACGTTTTATTTTTATTTTTGGAAAGGGCTCATTTTGTTTTTGAACTTCGCATTTTGAAACTAGAGGAGGCTTATTGACGATAAACCTTATAATTTTAAACCTGTTAAGTGACGAGGACGACGCGTGAGGTACCAAACTTCCACATCAGGAAAATGTAAGGAGTCAGAGAGCAATGTAGATTTAACGTAGAACAGCCCGTATGGTGGTTCTTCAATGCCACTAGAACACAGACATGCACCAGAAGTCGGACACATACACGTCATTTTTATTACTTTATCGATTCAGACAACGTTACGTTAATTCATAGACCTCAAATATTTTATATGATTCAACCAATTTTAATTCATGGAGTACCTAGTTATTTTACGAAATAAGTTACTTTTTCGTTTCTCGGCCAAATCTCGCCAAACAGGCTTTATTGGTGACCACACAAAGTATACACATAAAAATAAATGTTGTTCTCGTTGGCTGTTCATCCGTTTTTTGATGTATTATGATAAAGACGTTACTCTGATCAGAAAAGACTGTGACTTGTTTTGAAAATGTGGAAGTAAAAGATTGCCAGCGAGTATATTCCGTTTGGCGTCGGCTGTACCATTTTTTGGTGACTTTCTCGCTGACACCGGCAAAACGAAAAAGTACCCGGAATAGCAATGATAGCATAATATACTATGAGTTATGCATTCGATATCTAGAATTGACAATAAAAGGGCCAAAAAAAATCTCTTTCTCGTAAACTTGAGGCAAAAAAAAGTCAAAAATTCTTCAAAATATTAATGCAAGTTATTAAATTCTTTAGAGGAAAAATATCGCTAAAGCTAATCTATTTCGATAGATTTACGATATAAAAAGTCATGACTGAGCACTTATGAAAAAACATGAGTATAAAAAATTTACTCATCATTCAAAATAAGTTACGTTTATCTTACGAATAAATATTTAAAAGTTGAATAAATTCAATAGTCATTTAATTATAAATGTATCCAATTTAAATGGAAAAAATTGAATAAAATTCAAAAATATTACATCAACCTTACCTTAACCTTGCACATTTAATCAATATCTATAAAGATAAAATTGTTTGTCTCAAAACTGACGCTTTTATTCGAAATGAAAAACAGAAATATTATACCTCTTAAAACACACGAATAAAAATTTTTCATAAAACGCATATCAAAGCACTTTTTTAAAAAAATCTTTTTGTTACTTTATATTTTTATGTTGACACCATAAGAAAATTAGAATAATTTTATTCCTTAGATACAAATAACTGTCTTTATCTAGATAATGATCTGTTGTTACATATCCTACTTCATCGAAATTTTTTTTCGATTTCTTTTTCGCATTTGAAACTTTCTAAAGTAAATAAAGAAAAAATATTCTCTACATACTACTCATAATCATATCTATTAATGCTTTTTGTTATTATAATTGAAAATATTTATAAATCCTCGTTCACCACGAAGAATCACTCGATGCTCACAGAAGTAAGTATGAAACACATTACATAAGGATAAAAAGAAAATTTAAAAGTCATGAAGGATAACAAATGTTTACAAGCAGGGGCGTAATGCAGAATATTAGGGCCTCCCTTCAAAGTCAGGTTTTACGCCCCAATCCTAAATACGAAGGCGTCAGTCAGACTTTGGGCCCTCTAGAATCCCTGCCCCCCCGCAATGCGGGGTTGTACGTTACACTGCTGTTTACAATAAATTTACAGAAATTTTTCAGATCACTTCTGGTGGAAATAAGTTGCTGAAAATCTGGAGGCCAATTTATATTGATGCCCTTGAGAGCCAGTCTTAGGATCTTTTTTTTTTTCTCAGACAAATTTGGAACACAGAAGAAGCACATGTGGTCTATATTTTCCACACCATCAATACTACAATCTTAGGAAGATGACGAAAGCAAATTAAATTTGTTCAAATAACCTTAAAAGTTACCATGACAAGTGAAAAGTGTTATTTTGTAATTAGTATAAAAAGGATGACGCATGACAGTATTTTTTTAATGGATGGAAAAAATTTCATTGTTAAACTCCCTTTATTTGAAATGAGATATTCTTGATTCCAAGACTTCGCCATTCTTTCTTTTGTAGTCTTCTTGTAAAAAGATTTAGGAATATAAACGGCAATGGGAATATCACACTTGGTAGCAGCCTTTGCTAACCAATCGTTTACATCTTTCATTTGAGTATAGTTCTTGATAAGTAAGTGAAGAGCCCGTGGCCATTTGCTACTGTCTAACCTAGCGATACTCAACCAGTGGCCCTCCGAGTCTTTTTAAAAGGCACGGTCATGGCCCATTGCTCTGAGAAATTCACTTATTTAAGAACAATGTATAAAAAATTTGGTGGGAAATTCTTTGTCTAGAAATCAAACATATCAATTTTGCTTTTTGTTGTCGGTGTCGTACAGGTACAGATTGATATTATTTTTCTATTTGAAACAGTTACGGTTAGTGATAACAGACAACAGTGGGTGGAATTAATTTTTAACTATCTTTCATATCTTGCAAGCGAAAAATATTCGAAGAAAATATATCATTTCAAGACAACTGGGAAGTTGACTATTTGGTAGTAAAAAACAAACATAGATTCATGGATCAGTAATTGTTTGATTTGTCACGGAAGTGCTGCATTTAAAAAATACCAATAAACAGGAATCATTCACTGACACTTTTTCTCGAATATCTCTTTCAAGAGGTGATAAATAGGCATTTTCCTTGAATCATCTTTGCAACAGCAACGACGTGTTTTGTCAGTGGTAATATCACAGCGGTAACAAAGACATCTTATGAAGTTTGTTACATTTTTGATAATCATATGAAACCGTTTACCGAAATGCATAAATTGGGAAGGAATGTTTATCAAATGCTTCTAATTTAGTGTTAGTAACAAAAATAAAGTTAATAATTGAAAAAAGCAAAACAGGAGTTATAATAGGTCAATTTCTCACATTTTAAATTTCCAATGTTATCTTGATTTTAAAGTATTTCTCCCCCTCCCCACATTTATCCTCATGTTGCGGCCCGCGTGAAATAACTAACATATGAATGCGGCCCGCGTGGAATGGCTGACATAAAGGGTGTATTTTTTAGAGGTATAGAACTTTAAATTGCAATAAAACAACGATGTATTATTCGATTGACATGAATTTTTTTTATTCGAAACATAATCTTGTGGCATTACATTTTAAGTATGATTTCTGGCATATGACTGCCACGGCTGGCTCGGATGTAGTCCAATCTGGACGTCCAATATTCGATGACTTTTTCCAACCTTTGTGGCCGTATATCGGCAATAACACGGCGAATGTTGTCTTCCAAATGGGCAAGCGTTTGTGGCTTATCCGCATAGACCAATGACTTTACATAGCCCCACAGAAAATAGTCTAGCGGTGTTAAATCACAAGATCTTGGAGGCCAATTCACAGGTCCAAAACGTGAAATTAGGCGGTCACCAAACGTGTCTTTCAATAAATCGATTGTGGCACGAGCTGTGTGACATGTTGCGCCGTCTTGTTGGAACCACAGCTCCTTGACATCATGATTGTTCAATTCAGGAATGAAAAAGTTAGTAATCATGGCTCTATACCGATCACCATTGACTGTAACGTTGTGGCCTTCATCGTTTTTGAAGTATTCCACCAGCCCATAAAGCGCACCAAACAGTCAGCTTTTCTGGATGTAACGGTGTTTCGACATACACTTGTGGATTAGCTTCACTCCAAATGCGGCAGTTTTGTTTATTGACGTAGCCATTCAAACCAGAAGTGCGCTTCATCGCTAAACAGAATTCGCTTATGAAAATCGGGAACAACGACAATCTCGTTTTGGGGCCATTCGACGAATCTACGCCTTGCTTGATGATCGTTTTGATGAATTGCCAAACCCAACTGAGAATAAATCACTTGACAGCTGTTAAATCGGTCGCCATCTTGGAAAGTAATGCCAACTTAAACTTCTATACCTGGAAAAAAAAACACTCTTTATGTATGCGGCCCAGCAGAAAAAAAGGTTGAATATCCCTGGTCTAACCTCTTCGGCCAGTTTATTAGTGACCTAATTACCACTAATGGTAACATGTGAGGAGATCCATTGGAGGTTGACGTCGGAGGTCTGAGAGGTTTTCCTCAATTTGAGCAGAATAGAGAGAGAGATACACTGGTTTAATCGTTTATGGAGGACCAGCCACTAAGATGTGATTCACTGCAGCTGTCCAATAAAAAATCCATAATTACTCAAAATCACAATCATAAGACACGAGGGCATCACGCCCGACATTAATCGCTCCTGAAGACAGAGTAAGGGTTGCGTTGCTTTATTGTTGGCTCAAGGGGATCTGGGGGGGGAATGTCCTAATAAAAATACCGCTTTCTTAAACGAATACTCTATAATTAATTGTATAACACACAAACGGTTTACAAGGAAATGCAAAATTAATTTGCTGAAAGATATTTTGCCAACTGTTTTATTTTGAAAATTAACCTAATGACGATTGATTTCTTACATTACCAAAAACACAATAATCCTCAAAATCCATATTTATTATTTTAGTTAAGCGGAACTAATGAAACAATGTTATTTTATACTTTTTTTTGTTGTTCTTGACATGTAATTAATTTTCTTGTAGTTTTATTTAATATGGTTATTTTTAAGGGTTTTTTTTTTTTGGAAATTTTTTCCTAAATATCGAAATAAGTTTGAAAAAATATCAAATCGATCTTTTTTTAAAAAAATAAGAAAAGCATAAAACAAGTTAACAAACACAGCGCATCTCTTTCACACCCACAGATCTTAGAACATAAAAACTCAAGTACTGACTTTGAAGCATTGTCAAGAGTGTAGCACTGCAAAAAAAAAAGACCCTTACAATTCAGTAATATCGAAAAATATTGCATTAAGTAAGCCCATTGGTAATGTTTCCTTTTTTTATCGTAGTAAAATAAATATACAAAAAAAATAAACTATACAAAAAATAAATAAACTATAATAATACGAGTAATATAATTAAACTATGTGTACAGAAAAAAAAAGTGTTCGAAACAAAGTTCAGATTTCGATACTAACATATTAACGGAATATGAAAAGTTTTACTCAATTGATATAAAATCTAATTTTAAAAATATCAACATATACATATTTATCTATATGTATATATATAAACAAAATATGCATTAAAAGTACTCTAAGTTTATAATAAAATTTGCAACACTCACCAAGAAATAATTTTTCTTATGAAGGCACATAAGTTTGTAATAAATTTTAAGACAATATTTAATCCAATGCCCAACATTTACATCGGTGTCTTCTGAAAAATTTTATAATCCATTTAGTAAGAAATTTCAGCGACATATGTAGTTTCTCTTCCTCGCTATTAATTTAATACTATACAGGTAAGTATACATAAAAATAAATTTTAAACTTAAATTTTCCTTGGATGCTACAGTTAAAAGGCAGTAAGCCACCTGCAATATTTCGATTGGTTCACAACTTGTTGTCTAAGTAAAAATAAAATTCGAGATTTTCTTTCTTTAGTGCGTTCCCTTATTTATGATCATTTTTTAAAACAAAATTACATATTTCAGCTGCTCTAAAATTCAAAAATAAAAGTTCAAAGGAAATTATATTGCAGGAAGTGACACACACGCAGTCCTCAGCTAACATTCGAATTTAGTCATCATTTAAAGCGAAAAAGGAACTGAAAACTTTGAAAGAGGTTAAGCTTTCAATACTACATGTTGTAACTAACACAGTCACAAATTATTCCCAGATAAAACGCAATTTTTTTGGAAAATACAATAGAAGTTGCGACAGACAGATAGTTTCTCAACTTGGTTCGGAGAAACACTTTGTTATTAGAAACCGACCTGATATTTTTGAACCACAATTAATTCAGTGAAGGTATTCAAAACAAGAAAAAAAAAATTATTGTTTTTTTTAATTCATCTATTGTGTTGAAGTAATATTTAATTTAAAAAGTTAAAAATATCCCTTTATATATATATATAGAAATAAGTTAATATTTTAAATACCAAAAATTCTAACAAATAACATTATAGCATTAGAGATCGTTAACACACATAAATATAATCAGTGACAAATATTAACCTCTATTTCAATAAACGTAAATTTACTTTTTTCTACATCTCTATATATGCTCATAAGTAAGTAAGTATTAAAGATTATATATATATCCAGTGTCCCATAAGTCCGTAAATACTTTAAAAATGCATAAAAATTTAAAGAATTGACATATTTGAATACAGTTTGCGGAAAAGTCACTTTCGTGAAGGGGGATTTTTTTTTTGGTTGAGAAAATAAACTAGTTACATTTTCCTATGGTAGATGGTGTTGTACTCAAGCAAATCTCGGAAAATATGCAAATATCAGGGTCCTATAAAATGTGGGAAATTATTGTGGGTCCCTTTTTCTATGAAGAGTCTTGTACAAGATTAGGCTGAAAATGTGTTCAGTCAATGGAAAACGTTACCTAGAAATGCTACGAGATAAGTGATACTGTGCTTGTAGGAACATAATGTTCCTGACAAAGTGATATTCATGCAAGACGGTGCACTACCTCATATTACGTTCGAAGTGAAGCAGTTTCTGAAAAAACCGTTCACAGATGAACTAGTACTCAGCCGCCACTTTACACAATGACCACCTCGCTCACCGGACTTAACACCCGTTTATTTTTGACTTTGGAGTTATGTTACGTTCCGAGTTAATCGCAATAGCCCATCTTCTTTGGTGGAGTTGAAGGATGCTGTTCTTCATGAATTTTCCTACATCCAACCGGAAATGCTGCATGCTGGAGTGAACGATGTTATCACTCGTTGCAAACTGTAATTTGTGGTGATGGAGGACACATAGAACAAATACGCTAGTGATATGGAATGATTGCAAACATGTGCTGCCTTCAAATAAATTGTTTTCATATATATATAGTACTTATTTCTATACAGCACCATCTATAGTCAGACAATGTAACTAATTTATTTTCTCAACCATAAAAAATCCGCCTTCCCGGGAATGACTTTTCCGCAAACCGTATTCGAATACATCAATACATCAATTCCTTAAATTTTTATACATTTTTAAACTATTTACGGACTTATGGGACACCCGGTATATATATATATATATATATATATATATATATATATATATATATATATATATATATAATAGACACAATAACACTAGAAAAAATACTATTACAATGATTTTAGAGAAAACTCAAATATATGCAAATATTTTCAAACAATGCACTACACACCGTAGGAAAAAGGTATTTACCTATTCTTCGTTCTTTATAACATAAAAATATTGAAAACTAATAATTTAAAAAACAATCTTCTACGAATAGGAAGAGAATTACGTAAGTTTTGGAATTCAGTTGAACTTCGTTTATCTGAATCAATTGGGACCGGACACTCTACGTATATTGAAAATCATCACATGCGGGAAACGTGCTTGAAGAAAAAGCAAAATAGGTGCAAAATGTCGCAATTTTGCCTTTATTGTGGAAAATAATCACTTATTTTTCGCTGTACCATTGTACACCTTCGTTGTTTCGCTGCAAGGTCTCTGAAAAAAATAGTTCGGATATTTGACGTTCAGATAAACGACGTTCTACTGTAATATATAAAGGTTTACTTACGTGCGTTGTATCTAAATGGTTGGAAAACTTGTCCTTTCTATCAAAAACCTCAAAGAAGGGAAATGTATGTTTTCAATAACTTTGTTTATATATATTTTCATAAAACACGGATGTTGAAATGATACTTCCTCTTTAAAAAAAGACGACATTGCTCTCAATTCGTCCTTTCGCACTTAATCAAAAGTTTCGTTCTTCATCTTATCACATTTTCGCTGCATCTACATTATAGCTTTGAACCTATTAAACTTCAATTTGACTTGTCTGTCAAGTTTTTATTCTTGTTTGTTAAACATAAACATGGATTTTTAAAACAGAAAAAAAATTAGCTTACTTCATATGATTTACAAATATTCAAAAGTAGATATGAAGATTTCCGTATAAATTCATACTATCAGCTTTTAGAAATGCTTTTTATGCATACCCCTTGTAAAGTGCTTCTGAAAACTTACGATACTAAGGATGAGATTGCTTGCTCAATTTCTTAGGAAAATGCCGTTGATATATAGGAATTCAAATTTTTAATAAAGAATTCTAAAAATATTACCATTTAATTAGTAAACACATTTTGGTTCTCTTTAGAAAAAGGTAATTTTTTTTAAAAAATATAAACCTTTAACTTTAATTTATATTAGATTAGACAATTTCAGAAATATATACCGTATTTACTCGAATCTATATAAGCGGCACCATTTTTTCCAGTGTTAATGCTACTGAAAATCGGGTGCAACTTAGAATCGAAGGCAAAACATTTGTTGGATGAGGGAAATTGAGTTTCCACCTCTTTCAAAAGAAAAAATGTAGCCGTCCATTCTGGCCACTTGCATCGATGACTTATCCCATCACAGTTTTTTTATGTTCTATCGTTGTCTGCTCGTATTAAGGAAAACTTTTTGTATACGTTTTCTTTTAATCACTTAAACATCAAAGATATCGGTAATAGCATCAAGACGAGGTCACTATGATGCAAGTACAAAAAGGGAGGAAATTCTATATTCAGAATAAAACGGAAATAGAGTAGCCACTGAAAATTTGATACGGATGAAACAAACATACGTCGATGGCGTAAGCAAAATTAGATATAATTTTTGCTTGTAAATGTTTAACAGTCTTTAATAACTCTTTTGCATTCTTCTATACTCCAAAAACCCGTCAAGTCGTAAGCTCTTTTGTTTGGTAAGTAGGAGGCTCCTGATTATCTCCAGGGTCATCTTAACCCTAACTATAAAATCATTATATTCAAATATCTGAAATCAGTTTCTTTAATAGAAACTTTAAGTGATATAATCACTAATGACATAGAAAACAATAAAAATCAACACTCTATTTGTTTGAATTCACTTTTTCTTTGCTTCCGGATGCTGGTGATTCATGACGGATAGAACCGGATTCGTTTGGAATGAAGGCAGGAAGTCAATCTTGGCTTATTTGAGTGAGAAATTACGAAGACGAATCATGGTCGATCAGATAAGTTCCATGGCGAATGAATCGGAATCGTTTGGTTTGAAGGGATTATCCGCACGGTTCAACCCATCAACTTTCTTCGAGCATTGCGACGTCATCAGGAACAGCGATATCTCGACCAATTGTCAGCAGACAGCTACATGAAAGTCATCTGTATTCCAGACCGGCATCTGTTCGTGTCCTATTGACGTTGTCTCAAGGAAGAGCCCAGTTACAGTGGGCTCTGGATCACAGCCATCGGACACCATACCAATACATTAATACAATAGTTTTTAAACTAAGATTCACGGACTCCGAGGGTCGCAGTGCCTTTCTAGGGGCTCCCGTGAAGGCCTTTAATTTAATACATCAATACTTCCCCATTTTATAGACTTTGAAAAGCTGCCGGTTGTTGAGACTGCACATTTAAAATATTACTCCTGGTACAATAGCATTTTTAACAAGTAATATAAAAAAGATCTTTTTAAAATCATTTCTTACTTAGGTCAACAAAGAAAAATTTTATTTCAGTTATTTTTTATTAAATAGTTACAATTAGTATAAATATGTATACACATAGGACAGAATCACAATTTTAAGTAACAAAATAGAAAGCGATTTTCCTTGCAATTTTCCTTTCTATACTGTATATTGTCGACCTAATTATCAGACTGCGTAACTAAATTGGTGTAACTGATTTGATATAGGAGTGCCACGGCGCGATTCCTTAATCCTTTTGTTTTGTCTACGCCATGCCTCAGTGCGCGCTCTCCTTTATTTTATTCCACGATCAGTGTAATCACTACTTTTTTTTATTTCATAATAAAACTAGATTTCGAAGGAAGAAATGGTGGCAAGATTTTAACATAAAATAAATACAGCAGAAAGTAATATTAATGTATTACACTTCCAGATATAAATTATTTACACTATTTTAAGCGTTCATTACACAAAATTTATAATAATGTGTTACTTTTGCTGAGCAGAGACCTCGCGGAAAAAAAACCAAAGCAAAAAACTCTTCATAAGTCTTATGCATCAATTTCCAAAAAAAATTAAAAGAATTATTTTATTTGAATTTTAATTAATTTTTTTTCTTAAAATTTTTAAAAATTTTGTTACAATTGTATTTAAAAAATATTTTTTACCCCTCTAAATTTCTTAAAAGTTAATATAACTTTAAAAATGAACATTTTTATACCAAGTAAAATAATTTTTGTAAATTTTGATCAATTTTGTACTTTAAAACCCTTCGCGGAGAAAAATACTAATTTTCATATTTTTGAAAAAAAAATGTCCAATTTTTATAACTTTAAAAATTTTTTCGCAAATTCTCTGAAAATTTGAAAAATATTGTAAATGTAGATGATTATCATGTGGTAAAAATTTCAAATTATTGTTTTGTTTCATTGCTAAGTTACATTGGTTTGAAGAAGGATGTTTTTTTCGAGTGCACGGATATCTGGCAAGGGTCCTGTGAGCTCTTAAAGGAATAACAGAAATGTTAAAAAAATCTGTATAAGTAACAGAGGTAGGAATATTCAAAATCTAGGGGGATCCGCAATGCCATGCTGATACATAAAGGGAGGTCTGGTGCAACCGAAAATTAAAAAACCGCTAGATTAATGTATCGTTCGCCGATGAGTTTCGATTATGCAGAAACAATGATTCCCGATGGATACGGATCTGAAGAGTCCCAGGAATTCGATCTCAAGCTCACCATATCACTGAAAGACATAGCTGTAGTCATGCTGGTGTCATGGTCAGTGCAAGGACGTCTATCAAGATCCGAACTGATCTCCAAGTCGTCGACTCAGTTCAATCACTGCATTTATTTATCTGGATGAAAACCTTGACCCATTTGCTCGTCCTTATTTGGCTACCATATGTCTTAATGGCATGTTAAAAATCGATAACGCAAGAGCACACAGAGTGTAAAAAAAGACTGCACCAGTGTATTTACCTTGCTCTTTTTGTTTAATAAATTCCACGACTTATAAAAGTTGGTGGGGTGTTAAGAGGTGTGTCGGAAAACCATGCTGTTTTGGTATTAGAATATTATTATTGGTGTTCACATTAATGTATCCGACTACGTTCGGAACCGTGATTTTCAAAAGCGCATAAATGGATAATTTTCATGATTTTTAGTGTCACTTAGATTAGAATATATGCATAAAATTGTTTTAAGGACATTTTGCCCCCCAAAAAAATTATTTAAATACAATATTTTGGCGAAAAATTAACTTAGAATAATCTTTTTTTCCAAATATTCTCCTTTTGTGAAAAATGCTTCTATTAGAATAATATTTTGCCTGTATATAGCTCAGACCTCTGTTCAGAGACTCAACTAGCATTTTTGAATTATATAACTTAGAAGTGGGTTTATTCATATTTTACGACAACAGAGGGGCACAATTTTAAGAAAAAAACGCGAATAATTATTTCAATTGGTGGTAACTCTAAAAATAATGTGAATTTATCAATATTTCTAGTTTAACCTCTGTAGAGATGTCTGAGCTATATACAGGCAAAATATTATAATAATAGAACCATTTTTCAAAAAGGAGAACATTTGGAAAAAAGATTAGTCTAAGTCAATTTTTTGCCAAAATATTATATTTAAATAAATTTTTTTGTCAAAATGTCCTTAAAACAATTGTATACATGTATTCTAATCTAAGTGACACTAAATACCATGAAAATTATCCATTTATGCGCATTTGCAAAATCACGGTTCCGAACGTAGTCAGATACCTTAAGTCTATTTATAATTTCTTTTTCTACTAGTTTACTTAAGATAAAAGGTAATGATATTGGTCTGTAATATTTTCAAGAAGAGATTCTTCCAAGTTTTAAAATCGGGAGAACCGATGCAGTCATTAATGTACTCGTGAAATATTTAAATTTCTTTAACACTAGTTGTTTTAATAATCATTAGAAATAACAGATTTTTAAGCATTGTATTACTTACACTATCCCAACGTATAAATTTTTATCTTGTTAATATATTCATATATCTCCCACGGTTAGGTAAGGTTTGGTATTTAATGTATTGAATGGAACTTCAATGTTATGTTGAACTCAATTCAAATAGGTCTTTTTGTGGGCGTTCAAATCCAGTGCGTGCTTTCTAATTCAAAATATGTGATTTCATATTCCAACCTCATTTTTTCAAAAATTAGATTTGTTCACATATTTTACATTTAAATCTTTGTAATCTTATTCTTGCAATTAGAAACAATAAATAAAAGGAGATAAAATTGTATATTTTCCTTCAATTTCTATATGTATTTTGAAAACTCAGCGCCACATTAGCATCTTTTTTCTGTTATTTTTTTCAATCTATTGAAAAGACATTTATAGCAGAAAATACTCAGAATTTTTCTTTCTTTATCAAAAAACTCATGTAACTTTTTCTCCGAGATATCTAAAAATAATTTTTTATCAATTTTATAACGGATATGTTATGGTTTTAATATAGTGTTTTCTCAAGAATTTAAAATTCAAAAAAATATTAACTGATCTAACATCTTAAAATTCCATACAGAAATAAAGGAATTATTAGCACTATTTTCTATATTTAAAAGTAATTTAAATAATTCGTCCGCTTTTTTTAGATCTAGAAAACACAGAAAAAATTACATTTTTAATCTAAATGTTATACATTAATCATAATGAAAAATTAATAAATGGAATAACGCTTTGGACATTTGAAGTGTAAATCAAGCTTTGGAAGAGAGCATAGTACTTAACAAAGAAATATTATATTAAAGTGTTAAAATAATGAGCAAAATGTATTTTAAGATGTTAATTTTAAAGTGAAAAACATTAAAATGCAATGACTTGGAAACTTCAAAGAATAACAAAGAACTTGAAAAAAGGCAATTTACTATTTTTTAGAATGGAAATAGAATATGTGCCCTAAATGATTCTCAAAAATATTACCTAATTTAATTAAGATACAAAAAGCAAGTTTTTCTAATTATACATATAGTATGTGGAAAAATTTTTTGTCAATGAATAACATGGCAGAAATTTTGTCTCTGATACTAAAAGTCCTATCTATTTGATCATCGCTGTAAATAGCATTAAAAATAATTCATATAATTATCAATCATAAACGTAAAAGGTAAAGTCATCTCTATGAACTAACACAAATTTTTTTTTCTTTAAAGTATGAAAAATCATTTACAAAAGTAATATAAAAAAAAATTTTAAGTCACTTCCTACTTAGATCAACAAAGAAAAATTTTATTTTAGCTACTTTTTATTAAATAGTTACAATTAATATAAATATGTATATACATATGACAGAATCACTGCATTAAGAGGTAATTAATTTTTATTAATGATCATTAAAGTATCGTATTGTCATCCAAAATAATCGTGTATATAAAATTTCAGTTCAACTGAATGCTTTAAAACGCGAGAAAAAAAAACCTTTTCAATTTCTGACACAAGTCACCAAAATGGTCGCTTAGTCACTAAAAATGATGCCAATGTGCCTGTATTTGCAATTCTTTAAATAATTAGTTTTAATCAATTAATTTTTATTAATTATAATTAAAAACTACTGTATTGTCATCCAAAATAATCATGTATATAATATTTCAGCTCAACTGAGCGCTTTAAAATGTATTTTATTAATGATTGAAAATTCCACGAGGATAATTAAATAAATAAATATATAGAGTGAAAAATTGATTTTGATGTATGAAAGAAGAAACTCCAAAGTAATTTAATACAACATATTTCGAAATAAAAAGATGTTTAACCCACCCTATAAAGGCCTATAACAGATGGGGAAAAAATCAAATCTTACCGACTATACAGTAGTTGGAACTTACCTGAATCGATTCCAACAAATGATGCGGATAGTATAGCAAAAACATTTTCATCTCGGTAGATGTATGAGAAAAAAAAATAAAATTAATTTATTATAGCAGTAATGACACAAATATTATGGCGCAATATTCCAAGAATAGAAGTAGCGTTCACTCATTGTTAAGTATACGGAACCTTTATAGCTTTTGTAACAATAATTATATATAATTTATTTTTCGAAAACAAAAACATGTATTAGAAACACACAATATGTGAATGAAAGATTCAAATTTCGACTGTTAACAATTTCGCAATATCGAAATATTTTTAAAAATAAAAGCGAAACTCTGAATTAAAAGAATTTCGGGAAGTTAAGTGTAAATAGAAATGCGTGTGTGTTTCATTAGCCTTTAAAAATGCAAAAAAAATTATACTGAGAAAAAAAATTAATATTCTTTTAAAGTCTCTAATGGATCATATAGTTTTGAACCATGGTCATGTGACGAGGTATGACACATGAACTAGTACCTCTTTTTCCTGATGTCCACACCTTACCTGTGAACACACCTCTCCTTTCTCCAAATTTCTACATCTCGCTTAAGTGAGGATTTTAAGGGAGCTATATATATACGAATTTAACATGCATCATCCCTTTTACATGGAGACTCTTCAGTGGCATCTGGACTGGAATAGTCCTTAAAATAGTTATGTCTTTAATAAACTATTATATCATTTGTGCTTAGCAGATTTTTTTCGATGTTCAGAAGGTCGTTCGAACTTTATGGAAACGATTTTGATAGTTAATTTTTATTTATAAAAGATGTATTTTTAAGGCTGATTTCGGCAAAAGTACGAGAACATTAACTAAACGCGAAACATATTTGCAGAGAGAAAAATACCTCAAATTTCATGGAAATTTGGAACATTATAACTTATACATTTGTTAACGATGTAGTGTTTTTAAAATTTTTAAAATATGCAATGAATATATTTCTCTTTTGAATACGTGCAGGGATAGCACATTTAACATTATGGTACAGGAAAAAATGCGTGGAGCACATTTCATACCAGAAAAAATGGGCCAACTCGGTTAAAAATGAGATGCATGATAAAAAATGCTACTCTCTAAATGATAGTGTGAAGCCAGAATATCCCATTAATTTTTCATTTCTTTTGTGTCTGAAAAAATGTTCCAAATTCGGGTCCTATTCTTTAACATTGATTGAAGGCAGTATTAAGCAATTTACTTCTATCTCATAGCCCAGGGGTCGGCAACCTATAGCACGCGTGCCACATGTGACACGCAGTAAATTTTTCAGTGGCGCATTCTGCACTGTCAATTTTGAGTGAATGGAAGTTGAGAGAGATAAATTTGCATTGAACCTTATTTGACAAACATATTCAGAATTATGGAGATTTACAGAAGTACGAAAAAATGTGAAAGATTGCAGCTATTTTGTAAATTTTAGAATGTTATTGCTGGAGAGATTTATTTGTTTGAAGAGAGAAAATTACATGTATTCTGCTTTCCACTTTTGGTTCTACATACATAAGTAAAAACGTTTTCCTCGTATAAAAAGTATTTTGAGCCCGTTAAAAAGTTGTTTAATAACTGAATGCCCAGAGTCATGTTAAATTGAAAGTCACACATTATGGACCTGATTGTGCGATATGAAATTAGAGCGGTGCGAGCCCTAAGTTCACATTAAAATTTTAATTTATATTTTTATTTAATTATAAAGAAAGGGAAATACTTCTATTTTGTGTTGTCTATTTCTTATTTTAATAAATATGTTAAAAAATGCATAATATGCAAGTAAATTTAATTTTGTTTCAAATTTTTGTGGAAGAAATAGTTTTATTTTTATGCTGTTTATTTTCATGTTAAGATATATCTTTAAATGATGCAAAAGTAATATATAATCAAGCTTAAACCAATATTATGGACATCTATTCTTTAATTCTGCATGTACTATTAGGGGGAACCGAATTGTTTCAAAACTGACTGTGTGGCTCGCTGAATCATATTGGTAGATTGGCTAGGCACACCACAGCTAAAAGTTTGCCGACCGCTGTAATAGCCATTATTCTTGTAACTTAAAATTTTCATGAAAGCAAACTTTTTCTTATTACTGCCATACCGATTTTACTCCATTCCTCTTGGTCTATTTTCCAAAGTCCGTTCAGTCTTCTTGGATGCCATTTTCCTGAGGCTCGTTTTAATAAACAGGAAGCACAGAAGTTCAATGCAGAAACGTCAGGTGATTTTACAGGTATTTCATCAAATAGGATAATCTTTATTCCAGTTTCTGAAACATTTTTAATTTTAAACAAATAATACTGATTTCAGTCTGGAGTTCAGCCAAAATTCCTCTTTGCTGCCATTCTGTATTTGATATTTGAAATAAAAATAAGAGAGGCTTTGTCAAAAGAAAAAAAAATCATCAAACAGATGTGCGGACCCCCCTGGGCTCCACCCTGGACACCAAGATTAATTTGAGGCAAAGAATCACTAAGAGCCATTTTGTATAGTAATAACTTGTATTTATTATATCAATTCACAAATATCAGAAACTCTAATAACACATAATATTTCTATGTTACGTCAAACAAAACCTTTAATATTAAATTAAATTACGAATTATGAAATTAATCAATAATTACGCGCAAGATCAAATAAGGACTACCGAAATAGGAGGTCCGAGAAATACACGTAACTCGAATTATTAGCTTTCATTAACTTTAACTAATTTTATTAAACTAACGCTTATTTTAAGCGTAAATAAATTATAGTTATCACCTGGTATATCAGCCTTCCAGATCCTTTCGTAGAATAATAGCAATAAGGCTTCCCTAACGTAATCCAATGGAATCCTCTAAATTTGAGGCCACTGCTGCTGGCTCAATAGCCTTCATACTTGCTAGCTTATCATGCTCTACTTACATACCCTATCTACTTTGCATATCCCGTTCACTTTTTGGAGTTGATTGGAAATATACGCGAATTTATAATCCCCAAAAAGACGCCTAAGAATATTAGTGGAAAGGTTCCGTACAGATTCATCACACAGAATAGCAGCTTTGTAAGATAGTAGAATGTAAACTAGGGGCTTGGTCATGGATGAAAGGGAAGCGAAACCACCCCATAACTGAGTAAAAATACGCATAAAACCGAAATTTTTTTGTGTTTGATAGAGATTAATTTAATTTTAAAGCCAAATATGAAATTTAATATTTTGATTAATTTTCCACATTTTAAATGTCCAATATTGCCTTGGTCTTATGTTTTTTCACTAATCCTTATGTTGCAACCTGCGTGAAATATCTGCCATAAATATGCGGCCCGGCGGGGGGGGAGGGGAGTTGACTACCTCTGCTGTAGGTTAAGTCCTCTGTAAAGCGTTGAGAATTATGAAAGACAGATGAATTTTTCGGACTGCATTTTTTCCAAAAGATAAGGCAAGATCGTTTCTTAAAATTTCTGTAGATTACATCATATCGACCAAGGATATACCACATTACCTGGAGTGGATATAACGGGAAATGTAATCTAGAAACTTTCACCCCTCTTCTAAGGGATAACGAAAGTAGACGATACTATCCCCTTTCTATCGCTATTGGTGTCATCGTGGGCAACCTAAATTTGCATCAATGAGAGGGATAACGGAAGGAAGAGACATATCGTAAAAAGCAGTTAACAAATGTGAGAGTAAAACACTTTCATTCTTAATTAATAACGAATGTTGTTCATCTGATTAGAAGTGAGGCTAGACAGACGTACTGAATCCGAATACCAGACCTTTTCTACAAATGAAAATAAAGCTACAAATCTAATAGTGTGTTTCAGGCTGAATTACTTTGCATAGCTCAAGCAGTCTGTTGGATCTGCAATAATGAAATCCTTTCATCGAATTTCTTAATTTGCTGCGATTCCCTATCATCTTTGTGCCTTAAATAACATTGATTCCCAAAATAAACTAATTGTTAAAACGCATATTAATCTCAATTTTCTTCGAAGCAAAGGAGTACAAGTTTTCTTTTCTTTTGTTCGAGGGCATACGGGAATCTATGGCAATGAACGTGCTGACTGGCTTGCAAAAGAAGCGACAAAATTAAGCGATCTGATTCCTATGAGCATTCCAAAATCATATCATAAGGAAGTTCTTTAAGAAAAGATTATTTCCGAGTGGAATAACTTGTATAATATTTCAAATAATGCGCATCTCACCAAGAAATTTATTCCTTCTACTCAGAACAGTTTAAAGGCTAAGCACTTTCATCCTAATTTTAAACTTATCCAGTTTCTAACTGGGCATGGAAACAAAGCCTAATTAAAGCGCTTCAATTTGTCGCCTACTTCGGAAAGACGTACACTCATGAAATGCCTACAAAAGAACAAAATAGTGTGGCCTCCTCCTTTCTCTGCCTTTATTGAAGGAAAATCATCTTTTACATCGTTATGTGCATACATTAATAGCATTTTTTCCTGTATTATTTAGATTCTAAATTTTGTGTGTTTGTTAACATTTTCTGTACGTGAATATACATGTGTATATGTGTATATATATATATGTATGTGTGTATGTATGTATGCTTTATGTATTTGTATTTTGAAAATTTTTTGTGATCATGTTTTCTTATCTTCCTCATTGTATAATTTTATTATTGATTATTTCCGTTTGCATGTGAGCAATCTTGTATTTAATTCTGTATTTGTTGTATGTGTATCCACTTCTCCCCTTTGGTTCTCATTTGTGCCTATATCCTTCTACATGTAACTTCCATTGTTTTGAGTATTGACTTACGTTTGTAAGTTTTGTGTTATACTTGTCGGCACACAAGGAGTCTAACTAGAGTCACAACAACAAAATCTGATACAGATTCGCAGATATTTGCAATGAAGCTTTTGCAAATATTGTGTGTGTTTCAAGATTTTAATATTATTATCTTCAAAGATTTTGTTTTCAACACATCCTCCGCGAGCTCGCTTTACTAGACTTAAAAGATAATAAAACTCATTTACATACGTCACGGTTCTTTCACAGAAAAGGCAATAAAAATCAATCAACTTATAAAAAGATCTTTCCCCGCGTATGTTGTATATTGTCCCCTCTGTCAATTTTAATCATAGCACTTTTGTGCTCAAGAAACTAATTCAGTTTTGTTCTGCAGTTATGTAATCGACTATTTTCATATATTTTGTACAGTTTTTGATATTAAAATGCTAACTTTTGACTTTACCAATAGTTGTTTTTTTTCACATTCCATATAGAATATTTATCTTAGTATGTGCCTGAAAATCATTTTTACGACAATAGTTTTTGATGTTCACTAATTCAAAAAACAGAGAAAGGACTTCAACGGGACATCCTATATAAGTTGTAACTTGAAGACTAACTAGCTGAATATAGTGTATGTATCATCTTTAAAGTGTATAATTCAGTTATTTCAAGAAATAACTAGACGCGTCAGTTAAAGTACGTAATAGGTGAAACAATGCATTTTTAACTAGTTATTCAATAAAATAACTAACGATAGACCGTTAAAGAGTGAAAATAAACAATTTCAAAGTTATTTTATAATTTAATTGATCATAAATAGCTAAAACTCATCGAAAAAAACCTTTTATCCTTATTATGGATGATTAATTGATAAATAATAAGGAATAGCAGATGATATAATTTATTATTGGTCATATTGCTGAACATTAGTTAAACAGAAAGGAAAAAAAACAATATGTTTTTCATCTGTTACTGGCACAATTTTAACTTTTCTACTCTTTGGACTTCAAGGATATCATAATGTTGGTGCAGCCAACAGTCACGTGTTACTCTCTTCTGTAATGTTTTAGCATTTTTTACTTTTGCTATCAAAGTTAATAATTCTTCACGAGTGCGGCTCTGTTTTCCTTTGTTCCACGCTTATTTAATAAAGATTCAAATCTCTGTTGCGTTAAATCTTTCTTATTTACAGATTGATGTTCCTTTCCTGCAGAAGTCTTTGCTCGAAAACAGGTTTCAAAAAATATTCGTCAATAATCTAAAATGTGAAACGCTAACATAAATACACCGCCTAAGTTCTACATTCAAAAGCAACGGAATGAAGGGCACGTACACACATGCTATTGCAAAGCAGCTTATAAGCGGCTCAAAACTGACTAAAAGCAGCTAGAATCGGTTCAAAGAACTTTCCGAGTGGTGTGTCGCGTTTTGTTGCGTTGCAAAGTATCAGTCCTTATTTTCGGTTTTCCAAATATTTATCATAACACGACATACAATTAATTAAATATAAATTAAAAATTACTGTTTTGTGGGTAGGCACACCCACCGATTTCGGGGTTCCTTTATCGACCAAATTTGTTTACAGACTGACTTGAATTCCCCATCGGGGTTAGGGAAGGTTCACACATATTTTCCCTTAGGGATTACAAAGACACAAACCGCCACATGCTGTACGCGAATATTTTATACTTCAAAGACCAAGTAATCGTTATTCTATAGAATACGTAATTAAATCGTATAACTCAATAATTTTATATACTTTAACTGATTGTCTATGAAACAATGGATTTCATAATTTAACGGCCTAAACACATACAATAAAATTGAAATAAAAATTTTCTTCATTGATGAATGTCAAATCGAATTTTTCTGTTTGATGCAAATCCCTTCTAAATATTTATGAATAATTATAGTTTGATATACACATACATATTGTGCGAGAATGACCCTAGAGCAGTTGAAAGTTCAAAATGGCAAGCGCGAATGAACTTTTCTGTTTATTGAATTTAAACTTTAACCTTATTGATAACCTGATGTCTTGTGTGCGTAAAAAGGAAGGGTTGCTTCTATTAGATATTGATCAATTTTTTTGAAACATAGGTTAGAACAGTGGTCGCCAAACTTTTTGACCTCACGGACCAGTAAATTTATAATTTAAATCCCACGGACCAATAATAGGATTAATGACTTAAATATATTTATAAAAAAATTTGATCTAAGAATACAATCAATGCATCTTAAAACATAACTTAACGATAGAGTGAGTATATTCCACATTTATCTGGGGACCAACGAAATTTTCTCGCGGACCATTAGTGGTTGGTCCACGGACCGCCACTTTGGCGACCTCTGGGTTAGAACATAGACTTTTCGCCAGAGCTTTTTAAATTTGTTTTTGTAAATTAAATAGATTTTTGAAATTCATGAAGTTTAAACTAATTAGACATGAAGTGAAATAATTTTCTGTGTGAAAAAATTTACTAAATGATATTGAATTTCTATAGAAGAGCTTTCTCAAATTATTAATATTTAGAAAAAATATACTTATTTGGTTAATATATAATATAAGTATCGTACAATTAAAGAAACTTCGCTTCCTCTTTCAGTTCATAATTTAGCGCTTTTTCGTAAAGTACAGATTAAATGATATCTGATTTTTTTTAAATGTATTCTAGAAAATCAAAAGTTCTTCTTAACTTGACAATATTTATTGAAGAAATTTTTGAAGCTGCATAGATTTTGATTTTTTTTTTCTTTTAAGAAATAAAATTAAAGTAATAAAGAAGGAGTTAGATCAGGGGTACTCAACCTTTTTTCCTCCGGGCCACAAACATGAGGATTAGAACTCGGAACCTTTTGCTCCGTAAGCACGTAACTTACATCTGGACTAAAATCACCTTTTCAGTCCGGAAGCTGTTAATGGCTTATTTAGATACCACCATCATACACTCCTCCAGTGAGTCGGTGAATATGCGAACGAACGATATAGTTGTTATGGCGAGCGGGTGAGTTGTTGCTGTTGTAACGTCGTGTATAGCTAACCATCAAAAAAATGTTACAGCCTAATATAAAATAAAAGCATTGTTTATTTGCTAAACAATTTGTTAATGAAGCAAAATAATTCAGTTCATATGCCAAGCAGGTGCACAGTCAGTCCATATTCTATTCTCAACGCCACCGGCGTTCATCGTCTTTCCACTCCAATCTCGGACTAAGCCCTTTTTCTCCATCCAAGGCCGGGCTCCTCTCTCTCTCGTCTCGTTTCCATTTTTTCCCTCTCTTTTTTTTCTCCTCAAAAAGAACCCTTTTAAACACCAGGGGTATGTTCACAACACGCCCCTCGTCCCTTCTTATTGGCAGGTCACAAAAGTATCTTGGCCTCCCTAGTCTCCTCCCTCTGTTCTCTAAGCTCTTCTCTCCTAAAAAAGACCCTTTTAAACAACAGGGGTGGGTCCACAACATGCCCCTCGTCACTTATCATTCGCAGGCCACAAAATTCTGCCCACGGCCTCATTAGCCCTATTCGCGTACGGAACTCACAATCACACTCTCTGCCCCGTCTGGAATGTACTGGCTCCAGATTTCTCGTTCGACATCTGGACATTTTGTTCATCGCACTGTCTTTGTTCCTTAGAGCCATTCTCTAATCATCTGCCTAGGCGACAGTGTTCTCCGTTAGATAGGCTTCGTCTATTATCACTGGGTGCAGGAACTCCCATGTCCATTATGACTTTCAGTCGGAGTGTCGTCACGAATCCGAGGACAAACAATAAACAATGACCCTTAGCCACGTGCACTGGTCATTTTACAGCTGGTGGATCGTAAAAATTCAGGGACAATCGATGGGTGTGAGATCACAACAATTGAAGACGTCGTACTTGTCCCTTAACAGCTGGTGAAACCATAAAATTTATCGTGAATCGAAAGATGGCGATTCGCAACAATCGACGATGTCACACTGTTGCGTCATGTGGATCTGACGGCTTGATTGCTTTTACAGCAGGTATAGATGGCGCCACGATACCTGCGTGAAGGTTGAGTTTTTTTTAAAGTTCAGTCAGGGTCATTAATGAGGATTGAACTCGTAACCTTTTCGGATCCGTAAACACGTAATTTTCCACTGGACCAAAATGATCACTTTAGTCCGGAGGCTGTTACTGGCTTATATAGATACCACCTCCACAAACATATGACATCTATCTCACGCGGGTCGCAACATGGGGATTAATAGGAGGGGGGGCTATAAGACAAAAATATTTAAAATATGAAAAATTGATCAAAATATTAAATTTCTCTCACTTTTGGATTTTATATTGCAATTAATTTCTTATCAAATATTCACAAAAAAATAAGCTTTGCGCATTTTTTATAGAGTTATAGGGTAGTTTAGATTTCTTTTCAGAACAAAAGATCATTTTATTTTTAACGGTTGATAAAAGTAATAAGTACGGATTTTATAACAGCAAAATATTCAAAAACTAAAAGCCGTCAGACTAAAAACAAAAGATGTTATCCGAAGAAGTAATTGAGCTTTCTTGGGCAAAGGGACGTGATTGGGCCACTCAGAGGAGGCCCGCAGGTTGAGTATCGCTGAGTTAGATTATCCAAATAAGAAATTAAAGTGAAGAATGTGGGTAATATAAAAAAAGGGTCAACAAACAATCTGACCCTTTTGTATTATTTTTATCCTAGTACATGTGCCTAGTGCAGGAAATTCATCAAATGGGTGGACGTCGTTGCACGGAATAAGATAAATAATAGTACTTCATGTTTGGAACCTAATACATGTTTTTGTGACTCCCTGTTGGAAATTAAATGTAAGATATAGATGGCGCTGCAAGTCAGCTAAGAGTTGCACTTTGGCTTGTAGAGTCAGTAATGTTCTTTGTTGTGTAAATGTCTTCTATGTGTGTCGTCCAGTAAAGCAAAATACTACAGGATGGACTAATTACTGGATTAAGATAAAAATGTCATGGAATATAATCGCTTAACTGACCCATGGAAATAAGGAATTAGGAAATACAACAATCACTTTTATGGATTGTTTTCCCCTCCCTCGCTATTTTAATGAAAAAAATCATACCTAATTTAAATGTACTACATTTTTTGTAAGTTATCAAAGTTGCAACTTTCACCAGGGTGATCTTTTCATATCACAGTTGCCGCTTTCCGGCATTGTCATTATTTAGTGGAACACTCACCATGTCTTCGAATCGTCACTTGTGTGAACAATCACTGAATCATGTCTTGGTAACACATAATAAGAATACTACTTTCTAAAATATTTCTAATAAAAATGCTTTGTATTAAAATGCTCTGTAAAATTTACAGTGAAAAGTATTAGGATTATTGAACGAACAGAAGAAAAAGAATTACGCTTAGTATACATGCAAGTTGTTTTTGTTTAGATTTTTATCCTTAGGAAGAAGGTATCCGACTACGTTCGGAACCGTGATTTTAAAAAGGTACATAAATGGATAATTTTCATATTTAGTGTCACTTAGATTAGAATAGATGTATAAAATTGTTTTAAGGACATTTTGACCAAAAAATTATTTAAATACAATATTTCGTCAAAAAATTAACTTAGAATATCCTTTTTTCAAAATGTTCTCCTTTTGTGAAAAATACTTCTATTATAATAATATTTTACCTTCATACAGCTCAGACCTCTGTACAGAGGTTCAACTATGATTTTTGAAAAATTCACGTTACTTTCAAAGTTTGAAATAATTATCGGTGTTTTTTCTTAAAATTTCTCCCCTCTGTTGTCGTAAAATATGGATAACCCACTTCTAAGTAACACATTTCAAAAATTCTAGTTGAGCTTCTGTACAGAGGTCTGAGCTATATAGAGGCAAAATATTATTATAATAGAAGCATTTTTCACAAAAGGAAAACATTTTGAAAAAAGGATATTCTAAGTTAATTTTTTGTCGAAATATTGTACTTAAATAATTTTTTATTGTAATACTATTCTTAAAACAATTTTATATACACTTTCTAATCTAAGTGACACTAAATATCATAAATATTATCCCTTTATACACTTTTGCAAAATCAAATCACGGTTCCGAAGGTAGTCGGATACCTTAACAACATGAGATTTGATTAAAATTTCTCTTTGTTAAATTTAAAAAAAGTCATTAAAAGTACCGATTCCATTTTATGGCTTAGATACATATCAAACAGGTAATATATAAAAGAAATTTTAGCGTCCATTCCTACTCTGTTAGCTACTGCCGGCTGGGTGGCGTAGTTGATTTGTCGCTTACCTTCTGCATCCAAGATTGCGGGTTCGACTCCGGCCCAAGTCGGTGGATGCAGAAAATCGACAGCGGCCATGTCGTATGATTACACGGCATGAAAAAGATCCTTTGAGTGTCCATTTGGCTTGGATACCTTCGGCAAAATTAAATTCGTAAGTACAAATTTCGCATCGGCAAGAGCTCGGGTGCCTCTCTCTGGGGAAGAAAATGGACTTCCAAATTACTTGCGGTAATTGGTATTGTCTAAATGGTGCCGTATTAAAAAGTGATACCAGAGAGAGAGCTCCTGGTTACTAGGTCTGCAAAGATAGAAATATCAATACGCAGCCCCATTAAAGGGGGAAAAAACCTTTTTGGGAAAAACGTACTGGTGCCATCTGTTGCAGCTAATTGTAAGTATGACGGAAATAACGCAGAATAAAATTAAAAAATAAAATTTAACTAATGAAATAATATTTGAAAAAAAGTGTGTAATAACATCAAGTGTCTTCTACTACAATTTTAAAAAAATAATATTTTAATTTGATTGGATGAATAGAAAGTATTTTATTAACGATTGAAAATTTGAACAGCCTAAATATATAGAGAGTGTGAGCTAATAGTAGGAATTGAAAAAATGGTAGTATTAAGGCTCCTATTTTCAAATTTCATAACCGAGGTAATTTCATATTTAATTTCTAAATATAGCAATAAAAATAACATATCTGTATATAATATATATGAATATATGATTTATATATAAGTATTTGAAATGTGAGTATTGTGACAATAAAAGCATTAAAATTATTCAAAGATATAGTGTTGTTACTTTTTTACGTCATCAATGTGTGTAAGATTGCTCTGCGTAAATGGATTTTCTGCAAGAATACAAACTGTTTTAACTTTATATAGGTTTTTAATGCAATGCATTTGACATTTACACAATTTATTTGTAGGATTTATTTTGTTTCACATCTTCAGAAATACCCCTTGAAACCTCGACGCTAAGGTATCTTACTGCATGCAAAGCATTTAAAAAAATTAAAATATGATGATTTTTTTTTGTGAATTTTAGATTTGCTTAGTAAATGTTATGAGGAAAAAGCTGGAATTATATTGAGACAAAAAATACATTAAAATAGGGAAAAAATTACTGAAAATTTATAAAAAAAGTATATATAATCACGTCCTGCTCCAAATAAAATATTTATGAACAAATTTTCAATATTTGTAGCATTTATGTGTTTGTTACACTACAATTCCTTTTGCAAATAATTTAAAAGATAAGAAACATTTAAATGTTTGCAAAAGATAAAATGACATTTTATTTTAGTCACTACATGAACTCACTTAAAAAAACTTTCGTTTTATTTATACAAGCTGTAAATTTTGTAACAATGCAGTGTTTCTTAAGAGTAGGTCAGAATAATCCTAATACTATACAAAACATACACAGAAAATTTCATTTAACAATTTTCGTAACTTCTATAGCAATTTCGAATACAAATTTTTTGAAAAAATACGCATTTTGTGTGAAATGCGCTTTAAAATCTGTACGTGCATGCTGGAAACGGCATTCACTCTTCATAAAACTATTGTAACTAGTAAGAAAAGGTAGATAAAAAAACCGTATTTTTTCTTATAAACCTATTGACATATAAATTGTCGACGTAAAATATATTTGCGAATTTTTGAAGAAATTTGCAATTTTAAGGTAATCGCTCACCAAAAGAATCAATATATATATATATATATATATATATATATATATATATATATATATATATATATATTTAAATATTTAACTCTTATGGGATTATTTTATATTAGCAAAATTTTAAAGATACCGAATTAATGATTTTTTAAATGATATTAGAAATTGCAATTTGTTAGACTGTGAATAAACCGAATACGATAAGTATTAAGCAACAACAAATGCAGCTGCATTAATTGTCAATTAAAATTTAATTCTACAACTCAAAATTTAAGGTGCGTGAATGAAAAGAGTATGGTATATATAAAAATGTTTTCGTGATGATGCAATAAATTTATTTATTTATTTCACACACTAGAACAATAATTAAAAGGCAATAGGTTCAGTTTATTATTATAGTCACAAATTTTATGATGATGATAAGGCTTTCCATGAACGTGTGAAAATAGATAAATTGTAAATGAACTACATAATAATGTAAATTACATTTTTATAATTTGAGCAATGAGTATGAACAGTTGTATAATTTATACAAAGCGGGCTGGCCCACCATTGGGTGGACAGGAGGTACACCCAATTATATTAATAATAATAATTATGCTACATTTGTGTTGCAAGACTATACTGTTCGAATTAACTGGGACAAACGGTAAGAAAACGATTTTTTCTAAAACCTTAGCTTTTAATCATTACATACCTTAAGTAGACAGAGAAACCTCTATATTTATACGAAATATGCCCTGCAGCAGCAGAAATGACCATTTCAACTCTTTTTGGTATTGACCGCTAGTGCAGCGCACATGTTCTTAACTTGACCGCTAGTGCAGCGCACATGTTCTTAACTTGACCGCTAGTGCAGCGCACATGTTCTTAACTTGATCATCGTAGAACCACACTTGCATACCACTTTTTATCTTTTTTTCTGTTGTCATGTAACTCTTCTTAGCTACGCGATTTTTCAGAATATGTATGCCATAAATTCTCAATCGCATTTAGGTCTGGGGAATTACCAGGCCAATTAAACACTTTTATTTTATTTTTCCGCATAAAATTCTGGACCAATTTCGAATTGTGACGAGAAGCCAAGTCATGCTGAAATGTTCCATCAAATGTTTCTATGAATGCAATAATTCTACTGCGTAGTATTTATATGCATTTGACAGAATTCATCATGACTTTAAGAGGAACTAAGATTCTAGTGCCATTTGTTAAGAAAAAAAAACATCCAAAACATTTGCTTAGAAGGGTGTTTTACAGTCTGTTAGCCCTCTGAGTGGATGACCCGCTAATTGAATTTCCCTTCGAAAGCGGTCTACTTTTTCAAAGCTAGTGGTAGCGAAAATGTTTCGGATGAATTTCGCGAACTGCTTCGAAAGCGCACCGCAGTTTTATGCCTCCCCCCTTAAAACTGCGGGAGGTCCTCAAATGGTTTTGCAGGGGATGATTTTATTGCTTTTCGGTTTCTGTGTTGTTCGAAAGGGGAGGTTTCTCATTCACAGCTGTGGCCTAGGGCGAGGATTGTGAAATGGACATTTTCTCCACTTCACGGCCAACAGAAACTTCTCCCAATTTATTGCAAATATATATTTCATATATTTGGAAAACTTGCTCAATTTCTGATCTAAAAACCAATTAGGTTTTAAGAAATTTTAATTTTCTGAGTTTTGATTTTAAATTCGGTTTCATTTTAAAACATTTTTGAATTCCTAGATTGAATTAATTAAAAATATTTTTTTTAACACAATCCATTATTTCGTGTGAAATGTCTATTAACTGCAATTTTAATTTCTAAAATCCTTTCTGTTTGCTTATGTTTTTAAGTTTTCTCACATTTACTTAATTAAGATTGATTTAAAGACCAATTTATTTTTTGACACATAGTTTATATAATTTAAAAGCTCTTTACTTTGTTTTCATTATTTTTTTTTTCCTTTTGAAAAATGCCATGACCAAAATGTACGCAGGTTACTGTGATAAATAATACTTGAAAGGGATGGAATATGACTGAAAATGGTAAATCTAAAATCCAGCTTTCAGGTGATATTACAATTAGACTACAGAATGCAAATGTTACAGAATGAACTAAATCTTTCCCTGACGTACCACAAACTACGTTATAATAAATATATTGTAGTACTACATTACAGTATTTTAAAGTCATGCAACAAAAACTTAAACTTGCTTACCTGCCACGATGGGGAACTGAGAAAAAAAAATATTATTTACAATCTTGGTGATTTCTGGATTACGTTTATATCACTACAATTTTCTGTATAAATATTTTGCATTTAATACTCTTGAGAATATATAAGGTTCTGATAAAACGGAATAATTGATCAAATTAACAATTGTTATCAATATTATGTCTAAGAAAATTTTGAATTAGAAAAGGTATTTTCAGTCATATTTATATATTTCAAGTAGAATTTTCATGTAGAACATACATTGATAGTAACATATTAAAAAATTAAAGCTTTACAGGCATTGGAATTTTTTTTTATGCCTTAACAAATTTTAAATGTGTTTTTCTCAGATTTTTAATTTTGAGGATGAGAGTGTATTCTAATCCCTTAGGCGTTTTTCCTGTTCAAGATAGAGTCGTGAAATATCTTGTAAATATTCCCTAACATATTTTCTAGTAATTTGCTTCTAAAATCTAAGTATTTCTTTTCCCTTAATTTTTTATACAAATATTTTATCCAAGTTTTTGATGTTTCACGACTAAATCGTGAATATAAGAAACAACAGTCAAATATCACGAGTGAAGACGGCGCTCGCTGATATTTGAGTGAGAAAATTACAGCAGCATAAAATGCGACCTCGTTTGAATTATATCTAATATGCATATTTGGAACTGTTTAGCGTACTCGAATTAACTCAAGTGCACACGTCAAGGGTTTATATTGCATTCTAAGTCAACACGGTGGCTACTGACGAGCGACTACGTAATTTTGAACCGCGGTTAAGTGACGAGGTCGATACCTGAGCTGATAACTCCCCTTCCAAACTTCCACATCACACCAACGTGAGGACTTTTGACCTCGACGTGTTTAACGTGCATCAGCTCCTCTTCAACGCTAAACTTTTGTGGTACCAGGGCTCGAACACTGGACACGAGTTCATAACCATGACCATCAGGCTACCCTGGCCACAAAAGAAAATAGCAAGTTTGAAAGAAATGTAATGGAGAAGTATATTTGAAGAAATAACTTCAAAACTTAACGAAAAACCAAAATATCAAAATTTATTTTAGGAATAATAGTGAATATAACTTCGTACACCTAAAACCACTTTATGCAGTGTATTTTGAAAGTGAACGTTTCCCCTTTTAGAGAAACTTCTATAATTATGTAAATTCCTTTCATTTGGGGCTCTAAGGGGATCCCCGAAACAATGTAATTTTTTTGATACACAAAATTACTTATGGTTGAATCTAACACAATTCCCTACAAAATGAATGAAAACCCTTTTTTATATAAATTGTGTTTGAATAGGAGATGGTTAGTTAATAAGAACATTTAAAACGTGTCGGCAATCTATGGACCTGTGGCACGTGGTACAATTCTTAGTGGCACTCAGCACCACTCTACAAATTTGTCAATTCTTGAGTGGATGGAAGTTGATAATAGACCTTATTTGACAAACATCTTCTGAGTTATGGACATTTATGGAACTACAAAATAATCTGAAAGATAATTCTAAGGATAAATTTACAGCTATTTTGTAAATAATTGAATGTTATTGCTAGGGATTTAATTGTTGAAAAAGAAAATTGCATGTACTCTGCTTTCCACTTATGATTCGGCATATCAAAGTAAAAAATCTTTCCTAATATGAAAAATATTTCGACTCCGTAAAGAAATTGTTTAACAACTGAATGCTCAGAATCGTGTCACGCATTATACCCCTGGTTTTGCGATATGAAAGAAGAGTAGTGAAAGAGTTAATTCGCATTATACAATTTTTATTTAACTGTAATGAAGGGAATAATTTATATTTCACTTTGTCTATTTCTTATTTAAATAAATATGTTGGAAACATACATTTTTAATTTTTTTATCTTTGTTGAAGAAATAGTAACATTTTATATTGTTTATTTTTATGTTAATAAATGTATTTTATTGATCCATAATTAATATAAAATAAAATTGTAAATCTAAATTATTTACCTCTATTCTTTAAATCTGCAAATATTACCGTAAGAATCGAAGGATTTCCTACTATGTGGCACGCTGAATGATACTGACAGATTGGTTTGGCACGTCTTAGCTACACAGTTGCCGCCCCTGATTTAAAATGTTGGGTAAGATAACCATTATATTTTTAAAATTTTATAAATATACAAAAGGAGAGTATTTTGGCAATACATGTTTTAAAAGGAGTAAAGTTTACGAGAACGAAATATAAAATTGCGTTATAAAATTATTGGTACTCTATCAACCGTACTTCTTATATATATATATATATATATATATAATCCAATATAAGAATTTTTTAATATATAATCATATACATATACATACACATATATATAAATTTATACACACATATACATATACATATAAACAAAAATATAAAAATAATCATATAGTTATAAACCTAAGATAACTAAAAAAAAGTAGGAAGTAGGCACACAGTATAAAGACAAATTCCTGGCCTTAGGAACCAGGATTGCAGGTTTAAACAAGTTTTGCGGCGCCAACCTTCACCTGTAATTTGTCATACTATGTACCAAAAGGAAAGGAAAGAGTTCTATACGTAAAATTTAAATATGAAGTCATTAAACAAGAATATATGAACATAAACATAACCTACTAAAACGGATTTATAACGATGGCCAAGAGTGCAGTATCGTGTTCCCGCCAAATAGTGAGAGCAGAACCGCATAAAGTTACTTGCGATACGATATAAGAAACGATTAATTGCGATACGATATACGATAATAAGAAATATATATATATACTTTTAAAAATCATAAAAATAAAAATAAAAATCATAAAATTAGCATAAATTGTAAAGAAACTCTGAAAAATATATATTAAAGATTTAAAAAAAAAAGCAAGCATGTGGCGCCATCTATTTAATAATTGTAGGATAAATTAGATATTGTCTAAATTTTAAAAAATTACAAAACATAATAACAGTAAATAATTACATTAATACAAATTGTTCATAAAAAATCATTATAAATATAGTTACAAAGAAAATTAGCAGGGTATCTATGTTCAATACAGTGATTAAAAATTTTTTAAGATTTAAAAAATATTAGCTTTATCGCTAACTAATACTTTATTGCGATAAATATAGTTAAAAATAATATTTCTATATATAGATATTGATAAATTAGAATTCCAGTAAGGCACTTTGATGATATTAAAATTAAAGGCATCTCTTTTATCATAAATATTAGTATGTAGTTTCAAATCCTTAATATACAGAGATACATCTAGGTAATTTGTTTTGATTGGATTATTATTAATTTTAACTAAGTTTAAGTAGGACGGATAAAAATTAATAATAGGATTTAAATTATCATTTTTACCAAAAAATAATTAAATCATCAATATATCTAAAAATGTAGTAGTCATTATTAATAACATAACCATATTCATAAAAATGTAAATAAAGATTAGCCAAACTATTACTAGCTGGGCCCCCTTGTGGGAGTCCTTTCTCTTGTTTATATAAAGAACCATTAAAAAAACTGATATAATTTTCTTTTAAGACAAAATCTATGAGAGTTTTAAATTTGTTAAAATTAATATTAAGGTTATACATACTGTGGTTTTCTAAAATTACTTTAATAATATCATATAAATCAATGGAATTGAAAAGATCTTCAAAGTCATAACTATGAACTGAATAAATATTTTTATCATTAAAAAAATCTATAATCTCTTTACTATTTTTAATTATAGCTTTATTACATTGCTGATTAATAAAGTTTTGTATTATATTATGAAGTAATTTGCCTGCAGTAGTAATATATGTTCTAAAACCATTTGTCACAGTTCTAAATTTAACCGGACTTTTATGGAATTTTGGAGTTAAAAAAATATATGGATACTTAATTTTAGGAATACAATAACCTAATTTTTTATAAATAGCAATAATACGATTACTAATTTCATTATGTGACAAATCTAATTTTTAAAAGAACCATTATTAAGAAAGTGATCATAAAGAATATTATAATAAAAATACTTACAAATCACAGCATAGTTACCAGGTACTTTATCAATGTAAACTATGATAAAATTCTTTTTGTAAATTATAAATTTTCTGTTTGATATCTTTAAAAGTAGTTTCATAATGAGAATGGTAGCTAAAATTCATAAGGTCTTTTAATATATTGTACTTATACTCTTCAAATGCCTCAATAGGTAGTCCAAATTTAATTGCAGATTTTGTAATAAAATTATCTATATCTTTAAAAATTTGTTTTTTAACAGTATTGTTGTTATTAGAAACATTTAATCTAAAATTAGTGCCTTTACTCATTATATCTTTTTAAAATATTATCATTGATTATATCTAAGTTACCAGTAACTACATGTTTATGATGACCATCAATAAAATCATTATAGTTTTTACATATACAATCTTCTATATTAATAGAGGGCGAACTATTGTTGTAATTAAAGTAAATCTGCCCATCGTTTTGTTATATTTAAAAGCTTTCTTTACACCAACATTTCTAACTGGAAAAAGAGACAAATGTCTATTAAATACACTAGAAAAGTTAATTTTGTCAAAAGTTTTATTCATGAATAATAAAGTGCAGTACTCTGTAATGGGTTCATTAATTTTCTCAACATTAATATTGAATTTATTAACTAGATAGTTAAGAATATCTTTAATAATGTGTACTGCATGACTAACCTTTAAGGAATCATTATTTAAGGATTCATATAACAATGCAATTTCATGTTTATTCAGACCAAACATGAAGTATTTGATTTTCTTGATATTAAAGTTTTTTTCAAAATCATCAATAAGAACTCTAATATTGTCATTTAATGAATTTTTATCTCTGTTTTTCCTTTTAGTTCTATTACTTCTAGATTTTCTTTTAGAAGTATTGTTTAATTTATTGGCATTATAAAAAAATTCTTTATTATTATTCTGTAACATTATTTGCAGAGTATTTTTAGCAAAATACAAAACATTAAGGCCATATAGATAGATTGTATTAAAACTCCTAATAAAGTGATTTTCCCACCATAATCTGTGCTTAGTAATTGGAGAAATTTTAATGATAGACATTTCAACATTTTTGAAATCATGCATATAAAAGTGTCTAAGTTCAATTTTATTAGAATTATTGGAATTATTAAAGAATTTAACATCATGTCTATGCTGATTAATCCTTAAGTTAATAGTATTGAGGTCTGTCCTATATATTTATATTGACATACTTTACAATTTAAAAATATAAATACAATTAAAGGTTTTACAAAGGTTAAATTTAGAATCACAATCATATTGATCCATATTTAACATAGTACATGTCTTACATCTACTATCTCTACATTTATTGAATTTTAACTTAAGACTATTATAAGATTGAGAGTTATCAAAATTATAAGAAGATAAATTATCAGAAATTCCATGTATAGCAGGACTCTTAGTGTAACATTTATGAATATTATGAGAAATGTGATTATTAGAATCTAACAATTTTTGTTTATAATGATTATGATGGCCATTAATGAATTTTTTGTTCCAAAAAATTCTAGTCTTGAATATTTTAATATTAGAATTACTATTACGAAGATGTAGTTCATTAACAGAACTCGGATCCTTTCCAAAATTGTTATTGGAGAAAGAGGGGGAAGAGTTATGAAATTCCCTCATCCTAATATCAACAAGTCAAAATAGATATAATTCTGTAAAATACAGAAGTAGATACCCAATCAAAAGAGAGTGTATCAAAGCAAAACAGAACAAGTTAATTTATAAAAAAACAAACTTGAAAGTAAGCTCATAAAAGTCAATATAAAAAGAGATTTCTGTAATTAATCCAGAAATTGATACAAAGTCAAAGTGTGTGAAACAAGTTAATTTTTTAAAAAACAAACAAACTTGAAAGTATTCTTAAGATTAAGCTCAAAAGACAGCCATCCACCACACAAAAATCAGCAAAGCAGAAACAAGTTAATTTTTAATCAAAACAAACTTGATGAAAAGCTCTTAAAAGTAAGAGAAAGCTATGCTCAAAACTAAAACCACAGCTAAGAAAAGGCTCTAAAGACAGCCATCAACCATACAAAAAAAAAACAGAAGGATACAAATAGGTAATTTTATAACGATGCTGTACTTACCTAATCAGTACACCACCGAGCAAAGATCAGCTATAAACTAACCTAATTGCCAGTCGCTAATACAAATTGGACCAAAATCATAAAGTAGATAATTGTTAAGGAGAAATGAGTGCATTGCTAAGTAGACATAACCATCAACACCTCAAAATACCAAAAATAATACCAAAATATGTATTACATGATAGAACATATTACATAAATAAAAACAATAATTTAAAAAGTATATAAAAAATATATAAGTAAAAAATAAAGCTAAAAAACTGGAATACACTAAAAAGAATAAGAATATATAAGTAAAATTATTGCACTAAAGCCATAAAATACAATAATAATAAAAAGAAGTAAAACCATTCTAGAATATGAAATCAAAGAGTTAAAAAACATTGATAAATAGAAAAGAAAAAGAGTATATACAATAGCCAAAATTAGAATCTGTTAAGAAATCATAATAAGGCTATAAGCGTAATTGCTTACAATATGAAAAAACAGCAGTAATTTATAAATTTCTTCTATATATAGGATATATATATATATATATATATATATATATATATATATATATATATATATATATATATATATATATATATATATAAGAAGTACGGTCGATAGAGTACCGTAGTTACTGTTAACTCGTGACAATGAATTGGAAATTAAGTTCACAATTCATTGTTATTAAGAAGACTTGGTACCCCTAACAATCACAAACCTATTGTTTTTTTTATTTTCATTTAATCTTATTCTTTGCATTATTATCTGTCGATTGATATATCACTTGTGCATGTCGGAAAGTTAGAAGTTGAATAAAACTTCATTTGAAAAAAAAAAATTAGGCAATTCAGCCACACCCCCTTTTTAGAAAAAAAAAAAAGGCTAAAAATGCGTTATGATAAAAAAATCTATTTTATAAATAGAAATAATAACTATAAAAGAATGTGTAGTACTAAAAGCAGAATATTTCCGAGGCAATACAATAATGTAATTTTTCTTCCTTGTGAAATGTGTGCATGTAAAATTTTTAAATTAAAGCATTTTATATTAATAATTTTATAATTTCAGTTCTTATTCCTGATATATTTTTCATACAAATGTAATACTTTAATATTATAAGAAGAAAAACAGCTAAAATTTCTGTCGTGACAGAAAAATTTTTTTTTAAGTTTTTCTTGAGTTTTCTTGTGCAATTAGTACTCTCTAAAAGTTGATCATTTATAAAAATGTGTGGGTTGAAAACATATGAAAATGTAATTATTTTAAAGAAAAACGTATAAGTAATATCTTAAAGTGGTATTTTAAGTTTAATTAAGCTTATAATAATTATTTTTTCAGAATTATAAACTTTAAAGTGGTTTTTCTCAGTTTGTGTTTTTCGAAACCTTAGTGCATTCAAAATGCTACTCCTTCGACAATTATTTACCAATCACTTCAATTTTTTTCCTGCGTGTTAAAAATAAAGCATGTAATAAAATTAGGGATCCGTTTTGCTATAAACTGAATATTTTTTTTTAAAAAAAAAAAAAAAATAAAATGTAAGACATGTTGGCTTTTTCGTTGATTTTTAGCCTGTATATCAACATTTTATTTTTTTTTCTCGAAAACGAATGAAGTTATTCTAAAATCGATGCCTAAAGTCGTTAAGAACATCCATAAGAATATTATAAAAAAATTTCAGATCAAAAAATTAATTTTTACAAAAGGAGTAGGATTTTAAAATTTTCCCAATTTTCTTCAAAAAATTTAAATTTTTAAAATTGCGTGAATAATATATGAAAATTTTCATCTGGTAACATTTTCTCGAATAGAAACATTGTATAAAATGTTAAAATATAATTTTTAAATGCGTAAATAAAGAAGTTTGCTCAAAGGGTGCCAAGTCCCCTTAAAATATATAAAATTTTACATGACTTATTTTTGTATTTGTTATTTTTATATTCCTTACTGAGAGAGAAAGCAACAAATTGGAGTTCATTACCTGTCAAAACTGCAGAGGTCTGGTTGTTTACTCCACAAGCTCCTACCTTATGCTTACTCTGCCCTACTAAGTAAAAGTGCCGTCTTCTGCTCGTCAAGATCATGGAATTCCAGATATTGTTTTCCATATATTTTAAATATTAGTTTTCTAACTTCTACATCAGCCTTTTAATAGTCTACACTCCTGCAAAGAAGTCTGAATTCAAAACTATAAAAACTTATTATTCCCAACAATGTCATTTATACCTTTGTTTTTTATAATCTATGAATGCGTTAAACTCTTAATTTGTTATCGCGACTATTTAATATTAAATGCGAAAAAAAAAACGAATAAGTTTCAAACTGAAACTTAAATTGAATTTTTCAAAAATTGACATCGATATTCTCATAACTTTTACATATTGTCATTTTAGCATATCACACATCTATCTTCTATGCAAAAATCTATTATAAGTTCATCAAATGTTTCAGCATATTTTTGCTCATAACATGCAGTTTTCAACTACATTGTGAGGCCACGGTAGCCTAATGGTCAAAGTAACGGACTCGTAGCTGGCGTGTCATGAGTTCGACCCCAGCACCACTGAAGATCGCCGTGTAGGGAGCGATGCTCAAGCGTCATCCTCGTCACTTGACCATGGTTTAAAATTACGAGGTCCGTCGCCAAGTGAGTGAATATTAACGTCGCACTGTTCAGCTACACGAGGGCTTTTAGTGATGGACCTCGTAATTTTGAAGCATGGTCAAATGACGAGGGCGACACCTGAGCTGGCACCCCCCCTCTCCTAACTACCACACCACACCAACGAGAGGACATTTCAGCTCTCGATAGATTTAACGTGCATCGCTGCCCTACATGGCGGGTCTTTTGTGGCACTGGGCTCGAACTCGAGACCTGCCAACCATGATTCGATACCTTGACCACCTGGTACCCCGGCCACAGGTCCGTCGCCAAAAGCCCTCAAGTAGTTGAGTAGAGAAGAGAGAGATTGCGACTTTAATATCCCCTCACTTAATTAAATTATATGAAATTTAAGGAATACTTGAAAAAATATTAGAAGTCGAATATATATATATATATAAAAAATTAATCTATAATGATAATTTTAAATATCCAAAGAATTATTAGTATTTATGGTAAATATATGTTTTTCAACTGAGTATGTGAGACATGTATAAATATCTTTTTCGAAATTCCAATGCAGAATTTCAGTGGAGCTAATACAAAATTCCTAGTTTTGCATGGTTAAGATTATAAAAATGTCCAAATTTTATTAACCTTTTCTTCAGTCAACCACTAATGGAACATGAATGATGAGGGATTATGCATAAATATATATTTTTTTAACTTGAATTTAAAAAGGATCTTTATATTTATTTATATGCGCAAATGTTAACTGTAAATTTGTCCAGATGCTTTTAAATACTCTTTATTTGAAGATTCAAGTTCAAAAATATAAGCTTGTAGTTAAAGTTCTCTTTGAATGAAATTAATGTTCAGACATTCAAAATTCAAATATAATTTGTTATCTGAACAATACAAAACAAGGGATTCTATGTAAGATGCCCTGAATACCTGGCTTTAAAATTATGAAAAACTAAAAGATTTAAATAGGGTTTTTTTTAACAATGCATAAAATTTTTTGCAAATAATGTAATACAGAAGCTTAAAAATTATTCATGTTTAGAAGTGTCCGAAATTTTAAAAGATTTTACATTTTGAACCTTTTTTTTTTTTTTTTATTTTTTTGACACAACAAAATTATCATTTTTAAAAAAATTCCTGAAAGTATTGATTAAAATAAGAAAAATGAAACAGTAAATTATCCTCAATGTTTTAATATATAATTTGAATTTAAATACTACAGATATTTTTTTAAAACTTAGACATACATTATAAAAACTTAATTCAATTTGAGAATTTTAAGGTAAAGAAAAAAATGAGAATTCTCAACTCGTTGACTTGCAATTATTTCCGTACACTTTAGGGTTTAAAGAAATTCTTCCCAGTTTTTTACGATTTCTACAGGGGAATTACCGGTCTCCCCGTGAGCCATAAAATTTCCCCTCAATGCCCATTGTGTCTCCCCGACCGTCTCTAATTATCTTTCAAGATACTAAACCTTTAAAGGGGGAAGAATTCGGAAAAACACGACTTTACCGTTTTTGAACACATTACTTGAGGAGGAAAAAATCAGTTTGGTTCATTTTTGGTGAGTCCACGGCCTTACGAAATATTCAGTCTGGTCCGTTTTCGAAGCCTCTCTAGTAAGGCAGAAACATCCGTGCTGTCCGGTTGGAGGGTTAGGTATGATCTGGTAGCAGAGCTTCATCTCCACTAAGTCAAACTACACCTAATTTGCATCTTGCACTAACAAATGTGTTTCCTCATTGAAAATCACCTTCTTCTAGTCGTTAACAGCTCAGAATTCGTATTTCTGGCCCATGCTAAACGTTTTTTCACCTTTTTCTTAACTGGAAATTGCTTTTTCCTAGGTCTTGTTGCCTTACGGATAACTTCCAGGACCGTTTCCCGTATAGCTGAGGGGCTTACTTCAACCTTATAATCCGATAAACCCTTCGAAGAGCTTTGCTTATCTTTCTTGGACTTATTTTGCTATTTCTTATTAGAATTTTCTCAGTTCTTGGAAATAGTTTTCAGTTTGAGCATACATTTTCCTTTTCTGTTTGGAAACGATTTTTCGGAATCTTGAAATGTTTTTAAAATTTTTGAAACATTTGAGTTGCCCACTCCAACTACCGTAGATATATCTCATAGTCATAGAAGTGTATTTATTAAGAAAGATTACTCTAGAACGCTTCCTTAGAGAAATATCCATCTCAGAAAAAGTAAAAGTAATACGTGTTACAAGGAACGCAAAATTGTAACCACTAGCTACCACACTGAAAAAGCTCACATCTGGACAATTGATTCATCAAAACCAATGAAACGAGTAAATTATAGTCAAGGTTGATCAATCACATTTCTTCTAGGCAGATATAACCGATCTGAGGTGGTTCGGGACATGGCTGCTAATCCTATACCAACTCAGAAAACAAAAGAATGCTTGTCCCAATTAATTCGAACAGTACAGTACAATAATGAAATGTCATCATATATGTGAATCTTTTGAATTTCCGTATGCATACCTTGTTGTTAGTGATTAAAATATTTCACGTATTTAGTTTATTTTTAAATTTCAAGACTTTTTCTTACTATGCTTTTTTTAAATTAAATCATCTTAGAAAAATTACGAAAACTTAGTCTTGCTTTACTATTGGGAGCAACTACTAATAACGACTTAGTACTTGAATGAATATGACAAGGAAGAATTTTGAGAATGCAATCCATTCCTAGTAGAAAGAGTGGACTAATTCCCAATTAGTTCCTTTTAATATGAATTCCTTAAGTACGTTATCACAATCACAATTATATCCTATATGTTGTTATTACTGTAGCTACTCCACCATTCTGGGGTTTTTTTGTATAATTTTAATTATTATATATATTGTAACGAAAATGTATATGTGGGGTTTTCCACGGAGATCACTCTCTAGAGGGTGCTGGCAACGCATCCTCCAACGAACTAACAAGAGGAGAGATATAGTTAGGGAGTGAGGCCTCGACACGCCGGTCGGAGATCCAGAGTTGCTTAAGTAGATTGAGCAATCGGAAACTGGTCGTGTAGGGACCAGCTGTCCAATACTAGAAAGGGAGTGACGCTTAGGTCACTCACATCACCTGAACTTCATAAACCATTGTAAGCTATATAAAGAACAGTGTTGCGATTGGGAACTGTTGTGCTTGACCTGAACTAGGAATTTAACTCTGTTGTATCATTGCTGAGTGCGAGAAGTAATTCTCTAAATCTTATTCATTATATAGCTATGTTTTGGTATAATAGTGAGGAGTAGTCCTGTAACAAAAGTCCACGATGAAACGTTAGTTTTAGTAAGAACCAGAACCATCATTAAAATTCCACTAGAACTGTGTCCCCCCCACGTAGTGTTTTGTTTAACTATGCATATATATATATATATATATATATATATATATATATTTGTGTGTGTGTATGCATGTATGCATAGTTAAATAAAACACTATTCCAGTTTTCCGTAACTATGAAGAAGTACAAAAAATGCAAAACGTGTATAATCTTAAGTTTAGAATATTCTCCTTTGCTATTTGGGATCTCTTATCACTTTCCTGGTGATAAATGATTCCTACGTCGCTAAAAGCTCTGATATTTGGTGTGCAAAATGTCCTGTAGGACAATTTTCCCGCCATCAAAGCAAAGTTTTTTCAGCTGAAAGAGTTGATCAGTGCTGAAATATATAATATTCAGTAGGTATCATGCCACCAGAATAGGGAGGTTGAGATAAAATTTTTACAAATAAAACTCTTTACAGGACAGCAGTATGGGCTTTCACATTATCGTGATGAAGGGCAACATCATGCCGATTGACAACACGGGGCCACACACACACACAAGAATACTAAAATAATAATATTAATTTTCTTTGAGTTTACTGAGAAATATCATGTGTTAAAAGAAGCTTTTTTCTAGGAATTTTATGAATGGTACTTCAATAATCTCTCATTTAATGCTGAGTACAGCCAAAAATTGCCCTTAGACCCTTCAGTGCTATAAAAACAATGATAAAAAGAGGAGCTTTCCTCATTTTGAAAGAATACTATTAATCGAATTTAAACGCCATCGGTTTTTCGATACATTTAGCTGTACCTGTTAAACATAAAAGCTCTTGTAATCAGGTTTACTATCTGTACAGAAAGTGGTTGCAACAGAAAATGTCTTTCATTGATAAGAATATTTAAACCGAAACAGATCAAAATGTGAAGGGCACGTTAGGAATGAAGTTATCAAGGCGTCAAAAAGCATCCAAGAATTTTTAGACTATCACACACCAGATGAATTACGACAGATAGAGAACTTAAAACGCGAAAAATGTGAAGCCAAAGAAAATGATTATCACAAAATATTATGTTCTAGATGATGTAACGTAGCCACTCCCAGCAGCGGTCGAAATCTTTGATGGACCCGACACCCACACGTGCATCTTGCATCTGCAGCGCAACCCCTTTTTGACCCCCGAGGAATCGAACACCGTCGACCGGAAGATGAGAGAGGAGAGATGCTTTGAACTTGCACGGGACCGGTGGCCAACGAATCCTCCTCTCACAAAATATTGGACTCTAACAATCTATAATTAAGTTTAATAACTTTAATATATCATTTAGTAAATAATATTCAATAGTTGTGACGTAAATAAATTCAATATTTAAATTAACCAAGAATACTCTACCGTTATTCTTTCAAACGTTACAGCTTAGAGTTTTGGTGGCAGCGCTTTGGGATAAAAAGTTAGCATTCAGGACCCGTGAGAGGAGGAAATTTTGGGTTTTTACGGATGGACCGCAACGCAAGGAGAGAAAAAGACATCTTCGGAAGCCGTGCTGCAATTGAATTCAGCTTCGGAGAAGGAGAGCGTCCTGCTGAAAGAAGATCAAACTGATCTATAGTGTTAACGGCTAGAGTGTCCGGAGGGAAAGCGATCTTCGGAAGCAGTGCTGCGATTGAATTCATCTTTGAAGCCGTGCCACGAGTGAATTCAAGGCTGGTCAAACTGACCACACTTATTGTTAAGGTGAAAGATTCAAGATTGGTCAAAAGGACCATTGTTCACACGGAAGAGTTCAAAACCACTAGTGCCATATTACTGCACATAATTTGCTTCTGACAGCAAGCTGAGTACTTCAAATGGGTGAGTACTGTTATATTTTTGAGTTGCAAACTGCATATTGTATTAGGAATTTTGGTTAAAATGTTCTTTACAAATTTTGAAATACTTAGTGTTTTTTCTTGCATGGGAACTGTGTTATTTTGTTTCTAGATAATTGTAATTTTATTTCAAGCATTGTGTGCAATTTTAGCTTAAGATTTATTGTGTTTTAAGTCTCTTGAATGATTTTGATTATTTTTAGTGTTAAGGTTTTCTTTGTGTATTTATGTGTATGCATGGGACCAGTGTTATTGTATTAATAGAGAATAGTAACAATAGTGCAAAATTTAGCGTGACATTTATTTGATATTGTTTAAAAAATGGCTTTCCTTGGTAAAGGGGAAAAGCATGATATGTTGCAACTTGCTGAAGAATTAGGAATAAATGCCACCTTAAATATGACTGTCTGTAGCATAAAAATTGCAATCACTAACAGTGAAGGTTATGAAGAGGAATTTGTTAAAACTCTGTATGAGACTATCATTGCAAATGGAAAAAGATTGGAGGAGTTAGAAAGGGCTGAAAAAAGAAGATTGGAGGAGTTAGTAAAGTAGCAGGCATTAAAAGAGAAAGAATTACAGCTGAAATTTGATTTAGATTAGAAAGGTTTAAAATAGAATCTGGATTTAGGGTAAACGATGAATCAAACGATTCTACACAAATACATGTTCTGTAACCTCTAATTTAAACTTAAAAAAATTGATCCCAGATTTCGATCCTAAGCAATCAGGTATTAGTTTATATCTAGTGATCTTTGAATGCCAGGCTAAAAGGGCGACAATAGAAAAGAAAGAGTGGGTGGGGCAATTATTGGGTTTGTTACCCCTAGAGATCGTGCAATTTATTGCTCGAGAACCGGAGGAACAAGCCGAAAATTACGATTTATGTAAAGAAATTATTACTTAAAAGATTCAAGTTAAGTCCGGAGGTCTTTCGGCAAAAATTTGTCCAACACCAGAAAAAATCCGATAGCACCTGGAAGGATTTCACTTTTGAAATTACGAGTTATCTAGATGAGTGGCTGATTGGCTTAGAAATAACTACGTTTCAAGATCTTAAAGATTTAATGGTGGTAGATCAATTAAAAACACGCGCCAATGCTAGTATGAAAGATCATTTTTTAGATAATTGGGCAAACCTTAAACCAGCTACTCAAATAGCAGAACTCTTTGATAATTATGAGGACGTCCGAAAGGTAAATTCGAAATCCATGGATAGGTTGGGCAGGAATGATAAAATTTTGACATACTCTGGGGTCAAGGAAAAAGAAAATAGATTTGGGAAAACTTCCCCCAGATTAGGAGCTTCTGTTCCGGAGAGTACTAGAGAGAGAACTTTTGAAAAACGCGTGATGCAGAGATGTTATCATTGGAATATGCCCGGACATATAAAAGCCGTTTGCCCTAAATTAATAAAAAACAAAACGACGGAAACTCTCAATAATATTGAAGGAAATGAAAACCCGGATTTTCTTAATTCATATACTACAAAGGGCTCTGTGAATGGTCACGAGATAGACATTCTTAGAGATACGGGAGCGACAATAGATTTAGTATGTGCAAAATACATAAATCCTTCTTCTTTCTCTGGTGAAAATGTTTGGTTAAAACAACAGTTAAGCCCAGAATTAGTTTGTTTACCTTTGGCGGTCGTGGAAATTTCCGAAAACTTTGGAACGGTGCAAACTAAGGCAGTGGTTTGTGGAAATCACTTAAATCAACACGGTTGATATTTGCTTGGAAATAAAACGGCCGAGCTAATAAAAGGAAATTTAGGCTATAATTTCCTGCCAGTCGAAATACTGAATGCTGTCCAAACAAGGTCTCAAGTCAAAGCGGCTAGAGAAGAAAGAGGAATAGATAGTGGTGATGCTAAGAAAAGGGAAGATGAGGCTATAATTGTTTCTTCGGATGCAGAGGACGAAATTTTAATAACTGCGCTCCAGGAATATGTTCCGGAATTAACGCTGCTAAGGGTTACGCGAGAAAATTTAATCAATGCTCACACAAAAAAATAGCGAGCAGATTAAATCCTTATACGAACAGGCAGCCAGTCAAGTGCAGGTTACCAATCAGGTTTATTCGCTAGAGAAGGAATTATTGGTCAAAAATCGCGAAGATAAGTTAGGTAACGTTGTGAAGTTAATAGTAGTGCCGGAAGGGTTGCGCGACCCCATTAAATCCTTGTGTCATGAGGGAACATCTGCACACCTGGGAATTACGAAATCCAAAGACAAATTAAACCGATATTTTTACTCGCCGAATTGCTATAGAGATATGGAACAGTTTATAAAAACTTGCGATCAGTGTCAGAGGGCTGGGAAGCCCAATGATAAAAAGAAAGCTCCACTAAAATTGGTCCCTGTTATTCAAGAGGTTTTTACTAAGCTAAATATTGATGCATGTGGGCCTCTCTCGATCACATCTAAAGGGAATCGATATCTTATCACGGCCATTTGCATGTCAACAAAATTCCCTGAAGCTATTCCGGTGTCTGATATTAGTTCCGTTAGTGTCACAGATGCTCTGTTAAACATCTTTAGTCGGATGGGGTTTCCTCGTGAAATACAATGTGACCCAGGGTACTTCTTTTACTAGTGCTCTGACTACCGAGTTTTTTGAAAGATTTGGAATACTTGTCAGGCATAGTTCTGTGTATCATCCAAAGAGTAACCCTGTTGAGCGATTTCATCGAACGTTGAAACGACTCTTACGAGTCTTATGTTTAGCTGCAGGCTCCGAATGGAACAAACATCTTCCGTCAATTCTTTTAGCGTTACGGACTGTATTTCACGAAATCCAGTAAGTTAGCGATCAACCAGTTAGGACGAAGCCCTATCGAATGTCGCACCGACAAAATGAAATCTTAAAAAACGAAATTAACCGAATGTTAAAATTAGGAATCATTGAGGTAGGAGAATCGGATTACATGTCCCTTATAATTTTAGTTGAGGTAGCTGGGAAAGAACCTCGTCCATGTATTGATTACAGGAAATTAAACGGGATCATTAGAACGGAATATATATATATATATATATGTAGGATTTTCCCTTTGAAACATTTTGTTAAAAGGTTGAGTCATATCCTTTTCAGAGGACCATAAATCTCAATTTTATTTATTATTGCATTCCGAAGCAGCGCCATCTAGTGAGCTTTCGTAGCTCCGGCTTGAATAATTTTTCGGCAGAGGCCTACTAACCACTGCTTGTTCAACACGTCACGTCTTTACCGCATTTTCGCGCCCTGCGCGGCACCACCAGTCCTAACGTCCAATAATGAGAAAGGTTTATTTCCCCGTCTTCTAAAGGGGGGGTATAACTCAACTTTTAATTAACCTAATTCCTGCATGTCTTTCTCTTTGTAAATATCCCCTTTTGTAAATATTTCCCTTTAACTTTAAATAAATTCTTTTTTACTTAAATGAAATATCTGTGTTTAAATGACTTTGATTCAATTAATTCATCACTCACCCTTAAATACTTACCCCTAGACAAGCCACCTCGCCAATCTAAAATCCCGCCTTCTGAAGAGTCTGATTTTTATTCGAAGATTTATTCGGACTCCCACAGAAATAATTGGGGGATCGCCTGGGATTTGATTTCGAAAATCTTCTCTAAATAATAAGTTGATAACCTTCTAACCCTCTTCTTCTATAAAAAAATAATTGTTGTAGTCGATTTCATGAAGTAATTTTATATTTTTAAATATGTATGTTTTTCTAAAATACTATTTTTCTATTTGTGTATAGAAATCGTATCAATTAAAATTTTCTACAAGTATATCTTTTAAAAAATTAAGCAAGTCGTACGTAATATTCAAGTTTTTTTATTTGTATCTCATTTAATAAGGAACTGCATTTCAAATGAAAAGCTTTCATTTTCTTTGGTAGTTACGTCATCGACCTTGAACTCAGAGATTAATGTTTTCCTATTCCTAAACATTTTCCGTTTTGATGCAATCGTAATTTCGATGACTCATATAGAGTAACATTTCTCTTGCAGCTGTTTAGTAATTAATTATTTTTACGAGTATTCCAGAAATATATTTTGAAAGAATATGCTATGTTTTTTAGAATTGATGAAAGATCATGTATAATCTTATTTTTAATGGTGTGTTTTATCATTACATATATAAGTATTTTGAGTTCATTTTTGACAGAATTATTATGCTTTCTATTGAAACGTGTTTATCTTTAGAATGTTCTGAAGAGATCCTAAAAAGATTTTATTTTTATTGGTGTAATAAAAAATATATATGAGATTTTTCTTAAGTAACTAACTTCTAATTGTTTGCTTTTTTCAGCAAAGAACTTTAAATGATTAAATTTTCATATCACAATAAATTTAATCACTGTTTCTAAACGAGACTTTTATTAATTTATTTTTTCTTTCAAATTCTTTTTGCATTTATAACGAAATGATATAACTAATATATCAAATGGGTTTTTTTTTTAAAAAAAAGGTTTTGTTTTTAGTTGAAATTAATGATTTGACTACTTTAAATTAAGCATTACGTATTTTAGCTCGCACTGTTGTCTTTACACGTTACTGGTTTAAAATATTTCTAAATGAATAGAATTTGAATATTTCAATGTATATTTAGTGTATTTTGATGCAATATCATTTTAACTTGAGAATGTTTGTAAATGCAAACGAGAATTGCCAATAGCAACATCATTGTTTTTGTTTGAACGCGTAACAATTTTGTTTATTCCTTTGGTTACTATCTAAACTTAAATTTAAATTTTAAAATGGGGTATCTTGGCAAAGGTCGACGCGAAGATTTATTTGTCTTAGCCGCGGAATTAAATTTAAAATTCGATAAATCGATGACCATCGCCACACTCAAAGATCTAATTATTAGTAGTGAAGATTATGATGAAGAACTGACCAAAAACATACATTCAACGATTGTTGAGGATCGCAAAGCCAGAGAAGAAAATTTACGCATTGAAGAGCAAAAAGAAAAATTACGCATTGAAGAACGAGAAGAAAAATTACGCTTCGAACAACTGACGTTTGATGAGCAAAAACGCAAAGATGAATTTGAGTTGGAAAAGTTAAGAATCCAATTAGGTGCTGATAAATCCAAAGAAAGTGATACTAAATTTCTCGTCAAAGAAATTTCAAAGTTTATACATCGTTTTGATTTGAAAGAAGACATCAGTCTTTATCTAAAATTATTTGAACGTCAAGCGCAGAGATTAAATATTGATCAAGAAAACTGGGTTTCTTATCTGTTAGGCTTGTTACCGACGGAAGTATCTCACATCACAGCGAGAGAGCCTGACGATAAAGCCAACTCTTACGAACACGTTAAAGATTTACTGCTGAAACGCTTTAAACTAACTCCAGAAAAGTTTCGACAACTATTTGTCACTTACCAAAAAGCACCTGAAAGAACATGGATTGATTTTTACCATGAGTTAAACACTTACTTCAACGGATGGATAGATGGATTGAAGATAGATACTTTCAACAAGTTATCAGATCTAATCATAACAGATCAACTCAAACGAAAAACTCCTTTTGAATTTAAAGAATATTATCTTGATAAATGGGCAAATATGAACTCCCCTGTTCAATTAGCAGAAAAACTAAAAGAATTCGAAGACTTTAAAAGGACTCTGAAACAAAAATCTAGCAGTCCATTTGTGAAGAAACAAGAATACAAATTCACAGAAAAGAATCGCAGGTATGAAGCACCAGGAAAATTCGAGTATAACAGGAAAGATAAGAAGTTTTCAGCGTCAACGAATTACAACAAACATTACGAAGCCCCTGTTACCAAGTACGAATCTATTCAAAGATATCAAGACAGCGCGCAGAAAGGGTATTACAACAAAAATTACGAGAAACTCTCAAATCACAATGCTTCCAAGCATATATATATGCTCAGACGAACTATTCAAAATCGCAGAAATTCAAAGAACATCCAAAAGAAACTTGCACACTCATCGTTAAGGAAGGTTTACGTACTAAAGAGATATTTTTTGGAAAGGTGAAAATCACGGCGCTCATGGACAGTGGTAGTACCGTAAGTTTGCTTCGAGAAAACACACACACACGAGCAGAAGAATACTGGATCCAACAAAATTATCGAAGAACAAGATGCTTCTCACAGGTATTGGTGAAGCACAAGTGACAACTATCGGTTCCTTTGAATATAAGTTCAAAATAGATGATGAAAATTACTCGTTAACTTGGCATGTTGTACCGACTGATAAATTAAAATTCGAAGCAGTTATTGGATCAGATCTTTTGGAGCAAGCATCGATAAGTTTTACTAAAGAAGGAGTTAAATTCAACAAATATGAGAATCATGCACAGCTTATGCAAATATCTGCTGAAAATCTTCAAGAACTAGACCAGGGGTGGCGAACCTTTCTGGGTCAACGTGCCATTTTATCTAAAAAAAAAAACGTTTAATGAGTTACAGGCGTGCCATCAAATAATACTAAACTAAATACGACCAAATCAAAATTCTTTATTTAATACGAAAAAATACATTTTGCACTGTATAGTAGTAAATGTTTTAGTTATACTTGTAATTTAAATTAAAATAACAGTGTGATTTCTGCTGTTGCAGATTAGATGACAAATAACTTATATCAGAATTAAAAGATGTTACTTTTAGTAAAATGCATGCTGAATTAGAGTCGTCTGCTAAACGGTTTCTAGGCAAGTCTTTGATATTGTTTATCTCTGAAAATAAGGACTCGCAGGCATAGGTAGATGAAAATATGGTTAAAATAGCATACGCCAACTTCTTCAAACAGTTAAATGCGTCTGGAATCGAAATCCATGTTTCCAAAATTTCGTTACGGGTATTTTTACTTATATTGCTTGTCAATCTTTTTGCTTCAATCAATTCCAACTGTTTCCTTGTTTCAATAAACTTTTAAATCCATATTGAACTAGACTGGAAATCAACCATTTGCATTTCAAGTTCTTTAATTTCCAACCAATCGAATTGAGACAAATTCAGTTTATCAAACGAAACCACTTCAGGGTACATAATAAATTTGAACGTTTCCGATGATTCCTTGAACTGAGAAAATCTCGCTAAAATTCTTTGATTAAAGAATCCATTATGGAAATAAAGTCATCAATAACCTTTTCTTCATTTCGTTTCTCTTGGGCATCTAAATCTTTGATAGTTTTTTCAAGTTTGGGAAGTACTTGTAGTTTTTTGTAATAATATCGTTTCTGAAAACATATAGTTTAGTTTCAAAAGCGTGAAAGAGATCCATCATGACGATAACTGTTTTATTCGGGCCTTGAAGCTTTATGTTTAATTCATTGAAATGTTGGCATGTCTGTAAAAAACATCAATTTTAAAAGCCACATAATATCCATCAACTGCGGGTATTGTTCAATTTTGCTCTCATTTTGTAGAAACAGTCTGATTTCTTCCAAGCAATCAACAAATCTTTGAAGTACTTTCCCGCGGCTCAACCAGCAAACATTGTTATACATTATTAAGCCATTATACACCGAATTGACTTCATCCAACAAAGCATCAAACTTCCGTTTATTTTAAGCCTGAGGCGATATGATGTTGACTATTTTTGTGACCAAAGTTATTACATTATCAAGATATGATGTTAAACCACTCTTTGCACATAAGGCTTGTTGGTGAATAATGCAGTGGCATTCAATAATCGAATGTCCTACGTCTGTTTTAAATAAAGAAATGAAACCATTTTTTTTGCCTACCATATTTGGAGCACCATCAGTGGTTACTGAAACAATTTTTTTCAAATCAATTTCTTTCTCAGCAAGCGAATTTCTTACTGCCGTACAAATATCTGTGCCCTTTGTAGTTGTTAACAACGATGTTATCGCAATTAATTCTTCCTTAATGATGTTTCCTACACAATATCGAGCAAAGACAGCTAAACGTGCCGATTTAGTAGTGTCAATACTTTCGTCAAAGACATAGCGATATAAAAGGAGCGGAGTTAATGTCATTTTTTTGTTGATCTGTAACATTTTCTGCCAATTTCAAGATTTTATCTTTCATTATGTTTCTAGATAGAGGAACATCTTTGATGCGCTGAATTATCTTTATTATCAAAAAGTGAGGGCGCACATGCCAACCAAGATTCCTTCAAAAACTCTCCCTCTTGAAAAGGTTTACCGTGCCGAGCAATGGCATTTGCAGCCGAGTAACTTGCCGCACTTGTGTGACAATTTTTGCTTACATATTTAAACATAGACGTCGACTGTTTATTTCTGTCTTTTATTGCACTTGCAATTAATTCTTTTTGCTCTGGTTCGCTTTTTTCACAAAAGGGTTTGTGATTTGTTTCAAAATGCCGTTTTACAGACGATGTTCTGCATACCACTGTTCCAGAACATAAAACACACAACGCTTTGTCGCCTTTATTGATCACGCCATATTTCTGAGCCCACCAAGTTTGAAATCCTCTGCTACACTTACTATCTTGCACTTTTTGTTTTTTTGTTGAACTAGCCATGTTAAATAGCAGCTAAAAATCGTAAATTTAACACAAAACTTTAAATGTACAGTTGTGTCGATGAAATTGACTATTCTATGTGCTCTCGCTAGATTCTCCCCCCCCCTCCGCCGCCAAAAAAACCTTTTTACTGACTGCGCACGACTGCGGGCTCATGGGCAGATTTATTTGTTTTTAGGAAATTGAGTGCTTGTACGAGATTTCTGTAGTGTCTGCTCTTTCGCTTTTGGATCAGATTCTTAAAATTTTTAAAAATAAAGCAGTGAGAGTTATTTTACCAATTAGACTTACAAGACAAGAATTCCATCACATTAATAAATTAGATGTATATAAGCTGAACTATTAATGTAAATGTTAGAATATGTTTTTTAAACAACTTGAATATATTTAGAAATAGTTACATACACACACTATGCGTAGATAAACTTTGCATCATTAGCAATTTATAATATACGAAGTATTTACGCAAGACATAACAAACGGGTCTGCTCCCCGACTTTTCGGCGTCGCGACGGATCACTCGCGTTTGTTCATAATACTTCATAGTGAACTTAATTATTTTAAGCTAAAATGCAAATCGTTTCTGATCGATGGCGTGCCCAAAATATTCTGTCGCGTGCCATCATTGGCACGCGTGCCATTGGTTCGCCATCCCTGAACTAGACCTACGTCATGTTGAAAATCGTCAAATAAGAAGGAACTTGGAAAGTTAATTCAAGACTACAAGCCAGAAAAAACAGCATCTACTGACATCATAGTGAGAATTATTTTAAAAGACGAAGAACCAGTCTGTCAACACCCTCGTTGACTAGCTTTCACAGAAAGACAAGAAGTAAACAAAGAGATAGAAGAATGGCTCAACGAAGGCATTATACGTCCGAGTTCTTCAGTATATGCAAATCCAATCGTAATGGTAAAAAAGAAAGATGGATCTTCGAGAATGTGCATTGACTACAGAAAATTGAATCAGAAGCTTGTGAAAGATAAATTTCCGTTACCAATCATCGAAGATGTTTTAGACACTTTGCAAGAAACAAAGGTATATTCTACATTAGATTTGCGTAATGGTTTCTTTCACGTCGATGTTGACGAAGATTGCAGAAAGTATGCATCCTTTATCGTCCCAGACGGACAATTTGAATTCAACAAAGTTCCTTTCGGACTAAGCACAAGTCCAGGAGTTTTCCAACGCTACGTATCAAGTATATTTAGAAATCTTACTCGGAAAGGAATTGTAATCAGTTATTTAGATGATCTCGTCATTCCAGCGAAAACGAACAGGAAGGTCTCGAAAAACTTAACATTATTTTCGAAGTCGCAAAGAAATACGGATTAGAAATTAAGTTCAAGAAGTGCCAATTCTTAAAAAAAGAAAATTGAATTTCTAGGTCACATTGTAGAAAGCGGAACTATTAAACCATCTCCCACGAAGACACTAGCTGTCCGAAAATTTCCAGAACCAACAACAATAAAACAAGTACAAAGTTTTCTTGGTTTAACTGGATATTTCCGCAAGTACATCAAGGATTATTCAAAGATAGCTAAACCACTTAGCGATTTAACAAGAAAAGAAAACCTCTTTGTTTTCGGGATTCAACAAAAAGAAGCATTTGAAAAATTGAAGAAAATCATTTCGGAAGGCCCAATCTTGCACCTCTACAAGTATGGAAGAAAAACAGAACTGCATACAGACGCCTGTAAACAAGGGTACGGCGCAATTTTGTTACAAGAAGCAGAAGATGGAAAGTTACATCCCGTTTACTACATGTCGAAAAAAAAAACAAATACAGCAGAAGAAAAGTATGACAGCTACGAATTAGAGGTACTAGTAATTATCAACGCATTAAAGAAGTTTCGTGTTTATCTTTTAGGACAACCCTTTAAAATAGTAACTGACTGTTCAGCATTTCAGAAGACTATGCAAAAAAGGAGCTAATTACTCGCATAGTCAGATGGGCGCTTCAATTAGAAGAATTCGATTATGAAATAGATCACAGAGCTGGAAGTCGTATGAAGCACGTCGATGCTCTTAGCCGATATCCCGTAATGATGGTATGCAATAATACATTAACTTCAAAGCTTAAAAAAGCACAAGAGGAAGATGACAACATCCAAACATTTAAATCACTTTTAGAGAAGCAAGAATCAGAAGAATTTTTTGAGCGAAATGGTATACTCTATAAGTACTTAAATGGTCGAGAATTAATTGTAACCCCTAAAGCAATGCAAGCTGAACTAATTAAATTGATTCACGAAAATGGTCATTTCTCAGTAGGAAAAACAGAAGAAATTGTGAAACAGGAATTTTTATCCCAAATTTATCCAACGTCGTTAAAAAAGTAATAGTTAATTGTGTTCCATGTATCTTAGCTAATAAGAAAACTGGCAAAAAAGGAAGGGTTTTTGAATCCTATTTCTAAGGAAAGCATTCCTTTAAGTACGTACCCTGTTGACTTCATTGGTCCTTTACCCTCCACAAACAAAAGTTATCAACACATTTTCACCGTAGTAGACGCATTTACCAAATTTACTTGGCTATATCCCGTCAAAACTGTGTCTACTGAAAGTGCCCTCGAAAAACTAAAACAACAGCAGAAAACCTTTGGTAATCCCATCAGAATTATCTCTGATAGAGGTTCAGCGTTCACTTCAAAATTATTCAACGACTACTGTGATGAAGAAAACATTCAACATCTACAAATAGCGACAGGTGTTCCTCGAGGAAACGGACAAGTTGAACGAATTCATCGAACTTTGATTCCAGTTCTCACCAAACTTTTATTAGACGACTCAACGAAATGGTACAAATACGTCGACAGATTACAGAGAATACTAAATAGTACTATAAGTCGCAGTACAAAGTGGACACCATTCGAACTATTAGTGGGAATCAAAATGCGTAACAAGGAAGACATCCTAATCAAAGACTTACTTCTAGAAGAAATGGCAAAAGAATTACTAGAACAACGCGAATTTTTAAGAAACGATGCAAAAAAGAACATCGAAACCCTGCAGTCTGAAAATAGAAAGACGTATAACAGAAGAAGAAAGAAAGCTTCGTTATACAAAGAAGGTGATTTAGTTGCCATCCAGAGAACCCAATTTGAAGCTGGACTGAAACTAAGGCCAAAGTTCTTAGGCCCTTACAAAGTATCAAAAGTTAATTCTAAGGATAGGTATGAAGTGGAAAAGGTTGGTCAGCACGATGGACCGAGCTCAACCACCACCTCAGCTGATTTGATGAAACATTTTTATGCTTAATTGAATTTTTTTATATTAGTTATTATTTTTAATTTTTCTCATATTATATCCCTCTTGAGAAATTAATAGACGTTCTATGGTAACACTCGTTTCCATTAATCATTTTATATTCACTTGTAACATTTATATTTTCGTATCATTCTTTATCTTTCTATTGATGCGAAGGATTTTGTTTTATGGTTTAGTTAATTGTAGATCACAACATAGAATATTTTGTTTCCATATGCTTTATTTTAGGTCCGGAATTGTGAATATTAGGTATACATCTTTTCATCTGTAATATTTTATTTTATTATCTTTAAGAATCGTATTATTTGTCTTTATTGCATCCACATTCCAATAATCATCAAATTTATAGTTGTAACTAAAAATAGTTTGTATTTAAAGTACTTTAGCTCTCAACATTTTGTAAGAGCTGAGAGACCAGCTCTGTCAGGAGAGGGTGATTTTGTAGGATTTTCCCTTTGAAACATTTTGTTAAAAGGTTGAGTCATATCCTTTTCAGAGGACCATAAATCTCAATTTTATTTATTACTGCATTCCGAAGCAGCGCCGTCTAGTGAGCTTTCATAGCTCCGGCTTGAATAATTTTTCGGCAGAGGCCTACTAACCACTGCTTGTTCAACACGTCACGTCTTTACCGCATTTTCGTGCCCTGCGCGGCACCACCAGTCCTAACGTCCAATAATGAGAATTTTTTATTTCCCCGTCTTCTAAAGGTATAACCTTATATGTATAACCAAATACCTTTGAGTAAAACTGCACAGCGATACGCAGCCTTCTGTACTAGCTTTGGTACATACAGACCCCTAAGGATGAGTTTCGGATTAAAGAATGCTCCATATTTCTTTAGTAAACTCATGGCTGAATTACTTAACGGACTAGAGGATTTCGTTGTCCCGTATCTAGACGATATCGCAATTTTCTCAGATACTTGGGAGTCGCACCTTAAACATGTGGAAACGGTTCTGCAGAGAATAAAGAGATCTAAGTTAACTATAAAACCTTCAAAGTGTAAATTTGCGCAACAAAATGTCAAAATTTTGGGTCACATTGTGGGTCAGGGTTTTCGCACCCCTTCCGAGGTCAAAGTTCAGGCTGTTCTAGAGTTCCCTACCCCTCACACGAAAACTCAAATACGTGCCTTCTTAGGTCTAGCGGGTTATTACCAAAAACATATAAATCTGTTCTCGGTAATCGCTGCTCCGTTGACGGACGCGTTGAAGGGAAGAGCAAAGAGAGGAGAAATTAAGTGGACGACCGAGGGTGAAGACGCATTTCGAGAACAAAAGGGGAAACAAACAGATAAGCCCGTATTGTACGCACCAAATTTTGAACGAGAATTCATTGTTCAAACGGACGCTTCAAACGCAGGTATGGGAGCAGTTTTAACCCAATTAAATGAACAAGGTGAGGAGCATCCAATCCTTTACCTGAGTAAGAAATTTTCAGAGGTAGAGAAGCGTTATTGTACTACGAAGAAGGAATGTGCTAGTATTAATTTCGCAATTAAAAGGTTACATTATTACTTAGATGGAAATTCATTTTTAGTTATGACCGACCACAACCCGTTGGTGTGGTTGAATAGAAACGTTAGTTCTGACCCTAGATTGATGCGATGGGCTTTGGCTTTGCAACCATATAATTTTAGAATTGTACATCGGTCGGGTAAAAGTCACAAAAATGCAGATAGTCTCAGCAGATCGGTGATAGATAATTAGGAATTGTTAACAATGTTCTCTTGCTCATGAATAATAATTGTTGCTTATAATGTTTTTTTTATTTAAAGCTTAATAATTGAATTAATTTTATTTATTTACTAGTACTGTATATCATATCGAATGGAGATGCGTGTCAAAAGATAAAGCCATGAAAAGCAAATGTATTAATGTGCTTAATTTTGTGTATAGGGTTTTAAAATATACATGAGTATTTAGGTTACGCAAGGCATATTGTGAAAAATATTTTGTGTGTAAGGTTGTACACTTCGCATATCATATCAACATGTCGTTAGTATAATTTTTAGTAAGTATTATATGGCGAAGAATATTTTATGTGTAGGGTCTTACACTAGCATTTGATGTAACATGTTGTCAGTATAATTGATAATAGGCATTGTGATAGGAGTGTTTGTATTTTTATTTAATGTTATAGTATGTTTTCTTACATTGCTATTGATCATTTTCGTAATATGGATTTGTGTAAGTTCCCTAGCGAGAACACTCACTCACTAGAAATAAGTAATTCCAAATTTAGTTCAGCGTTTTCTTTAGTAGTTAAAATTGCAGCTCAGAAATATAGTGGTGCTTAATGAAGGGATGTGTCGGTAATCTGTCAGTTGTCATCGTCATTCCATTAAACTTTTCTCAACGGAAAAGTTCTATAAGAGAGGGCGAGAGCTGTAACGTAGCCACTCCCAGCAGCGGTCGAAATCTTTGATGGACCCGACACCCACACGTGCATATTGCAGCTGCAGCGCAACCCCTTTTTGACCCCCGAGGAATCGAACACCGTCGACCGGAAGATGAGAGAGGAGAGATGCTTTGAACTTGCACGGGAGCGGTGGCCAACGAATCCTCCTCTCACAAAATATTGGACTCTAACAATCTATAATTAAGTTTAATAACTTTAATATATCATTTAGTAAATAATATTCAATAGTTGTGACGTAAATAAATTCAATATTTAAATTAACCAAGAATACGCTACCGTTATTCTTTCACACGTTACAATGAGTACTTTCAAACTCGTGTTACAATGAATGGATTTCCAGGAGGCTAATTTTTCTACAAAAAGGAATGGACTAAATACAAAGAAGGCCAGCAAGTTTTAGTAGTGATACTAATAATAACTCAAATACTAAGTTAAAAGATAACAATTTGACGAGTTTTTGCATGCAGGCTTTTAAATAAGACCGCAGTCATTTGTTCCGATTCTCCCAACATCCTCGACTTCTCTAGTGTAGGGAGCTCGTAGCTTCCCTACATTATCATTACATTCCAATACATAATGAAATCAATAAGTTGTTAAAACCCAGTAACTTGAAAGTTACTAGTAGGTTGCATGTTATATATATATATAACACTTCTGTTACTCATAAATAGTCTTTTTACTTATGTTTGATTAGTATCTGACAACGTTCGAAGCCCTGATTTTGAAAGAGAGTACAGAATATTTTGTTCGATATTTAAAGTCACTTTTTTTTTAATTAAATTATGCATATAAAATTGTTTTAAGAATATTATTACAAATTATTAACAATTATTAAATTTTTTGGCAAAAATTTAGGAAAGAATGAGAAATTTTCAAAAATTCTGTCATCATGTGAAAAAGGCTTTTATAATAATATTTTAAGTATGTATAACTGAGGCTTCTGTACGGAACCTAAACTTTATTTTTTTGAAATAGTATATTATTTAAAACAAGGATTTTTTAATATTTTAATATATCAGAGTAGAGAAAATTTTAACAAGAACACCCGTGTTATTATTTTAATTTATAGTAATTCTAAAAATGTAAACTTTTGAGATGTAACTTAACGTCCTCTTTCAAAATGTGTTCACAGTTTTCGAAAATTTGTGTGCGCGAGGCATTGGTATTATTCACATAAGTCGATACAACCACAATCGCATAGAAATTACGGCTTTTCATCGAAATATTCTTTGTCATAACACAGAATGCTCCGTTGTAATGAACTGGAGCTTTAGGTAGTCAGTAATTGTCATCCTAAAGCTAATCGATAACATATTCTGACGTAAAATGCGTCGCTTTTTAACACGCTTTTACAAATTTCACTTGTAAAGGGTGTTTTTTTAGAGGTATAGAACTTTAAATTGCAATAAAACAACGATGTATATTTCGATTGACATGATTTTTTTTTATTCGAAAGATAATCTTGTAGCATTACATTTTAAATATGATTTCTGGCATATGACTGCCACGGCTGGCTCGGATGTAGTCCAATCTGCACGTCCAATTTTCGATGACTTTTTCCAACATTTGTGGCCGTATATCGGCAATAACACGGTGAATGTTGTCTTCCAAATGGTCAAGCGTTTGTGGCTTATCCGTATAGACCAATGACTTTACATAGCCCCACAGAAAATAGTCTAGCGGGGTTAAATCACAAGATCTTGGAGGCCAATTCACAGTTCCAAAACGTGAAATTAGGCGGTCACCAAACGTGTCTTTCAATATATCGATTGTGGCACGAACTGTGTGACATGTTGCGCCGTCTTGTTGGAACCACAGCTCCTGGACATCATGATTGTTCAATTCAGGAATGAAAAAGTTAGTAATCATGGCTCTATACCGATCACCATTGACTGTAACGTTGTGGCCTTCATCGTTTTTGAAGTATTCCACCAGCCCATAAAGCGCACCAAACAGTCAGTTTTTCTGGATGTAACGGTGTTTCGACATACACTTGTGAATTAGCTTCATTCCAAATGCGGCAGTTTTGTTTGTTGACGTAGCCATTCAACCAGAAGTGCGTTTCATCGCTAAACAAAATTCGCTTATGAAAATCGGGAACAATGGCAATTTTGTTTTGGGCCCATTCGACGAATCTACGCCTTGCTTGATGATCGTTTTGATGAATTGCCAAACCAAACTAAAAATAAATCACTTGACAGCTGTTAAATCGGTCGCCATCTTGGAAAGTAATGCCAACTTAAACTTCTATACCTGGAAAAAAAACACTCTTTATGTAATGGAATCTTTGAACTCGATTTTTACCCACTTTAAAAGGTCGGATTACTTCGAAATTTTGCACGCTTGTCGAGGACCGATGGCAATGCAATAATTTCATAATTTTGTTCCATTTTCCTGAACAGGATAATCCAGATTTGATGACTAATTCATTATGCCATTTCCAGGTTTGGCAACTAATTCTGTGTACCAAAGCCAGATTTGGCGACTAAAAGATTAAGAGTAACCCTAAAAGCGAAAACTTTTTTTTGCGTCAGGAATTTCTTATCACAATATTAGCAATTGTCCAGTCTTTCTGAAAATGGAAATAAAAAAAGTATAAAAAGACTCGTGCATGTGAAAAAAAAAATTGTTCTAACTCAAGGATGGCAAACTTTTTCGGTCGCGGGCCAAAAACTTAAAAATAAGTGTATAAATAGATGATTGTTAAAAAAAATTAAGAATACTTGCTTTTTTACTGTAGATCGAAGTAAAAAATGATAAAAAATTTATAGTTTAAAACCCCCTAATTAACACGTTTTTATGGTTAATCGAACTAAAAAGTAAAAATGTCATTGTGGTAAAAGCGTGGGTGCTTTGTACTACATTTTTACACTAACTCAGCACTTCGGAATAGGACTAGTAAGAAATAACAATTAATATAGAGCATCCCACGCTTTTACCCCAATGACATTAATTTTCTCGTTAATCATTTTATTCTTATATTAATAATTATTTTTTTTACTTTTTAGTTCTATTAATCATAAAAGCGTGTGTTTTTATTTTTTTAAACTATAATTTATTCCCTCTCTGTTTCTAGAAGCTGAAATTGTTAGGAAGGATATTTATGTTTTATATATATATATATATATGATACCGTTAAAGTGTGAAATCCGTTATTTCATAGAATAACTAGGTATTTCATGATAGAATTAGACAATTCAGTTAAAATATATAAAATTATAGAATTCTACGATGTAACTAGATATTATACAGAATAACGATTACTTGATCGTTAAAGTATGAAATACGGCATTCAAAAGCTCTTTGAACCGGTTCCAGCTGCTTTAGGAAGAATTTTTTCGATTAGGAACTAGAGATGGCCGAATAAAAAAATAGTATTCTAGATCAGCGGTCGCCAAACTTTTTGACCTCACGGACCAGTAAAATCATAATTTAAATCCCGCGGACCACTAATAGAATTTTGTAACTTTTCACGTATTGTTTTGAATTGAATTATGTTTCAATGTATCTTACAACATAACTTAATGTGATGAGTAAGTATATTCCTCGTTTTTCTGAAGACCAGCGACATTTTCTCACGGACTACCACTTTGGCGACCTCTGCTCTAGATATCAGTTCAGTATATGTCAGCGAGAATTAATTTCCATTGAAGGAGTTCCAAATATTGTGACACAACGCTTCGATCTGTTGCAACAGCTCAAAGTTGCAGGACTGGGCAAAGATTTAAAAAGTGCTCATGTAAAATAATTTGTTCTCGAAAAATGTGCTTGTTTCAAAAATAATAAGCAGTGTACAGTCAAAAGTGTCATCAGCGCAATCTTTGCTCTAATAAATAATGAAAAGTAAAATAAAGCGATCTCATAACATTTAAATTAGTTACATTTTTGTCTAAAAAGGTTTGCGCACACAATGTTTTTAAGAAGTAGTAGTTTTTCTTCCCGGTAAATATTTTTGTTGATAATATTTAAGTATAATCAATTTTTGCAACACACACATATTCTCCCCCTTCTGCTTTAATATTAGCATTATGAGCAATAATAAATTATATAATCTTTTTTCCATTATTATTTATCAATTATTCATCCACAAAAGAAATAAAATGTATTTTTCGAAAGATTTTAGCTATTTATGAACAATTAATTTATAAAATATCTTTGAAATCACATTTATTTTTCACTTTAACGGTCTATACTTAGTTATTTCATAGAATAACTAGGTAAAGTAGGAAAATTTTCATCTATTATACACTTTGAGTTCTCTAGTTATTTCATGAAATACCTAGTTATTCTATGAAATAACTGAATTATACACAGTAACGGTAACATATATATGTAATGCCTTGCGCTTAGTAGATTTTTTTCTTGCTTATTAAATATAACGTTTATGTTGTAGTCGCGGCATACTTGAGAAGACCTGGTACTTGTTACTTTTTATCAGTTCTTGATCCAAGCATTTCAACAGGACACATAAAACCTAATGTCTAAAACACAAAAGCAAACGGGCGAGAGCAAGGAGCGACATTTCACAAGACGAAGACAAAGCGCATGAGCACAAAAGAACCTTCGCTTTTATGCCGGCTGTGAAGATCTCGTGATTCCTTTCTAACAGGAGATATGATTGATTAGAAGGCGGGAGAAAGTATTCTGATACAATGTTACACTATTCGATTACGATTAAGATTAACACGTTAGAACCAAAGAATAAAAAGTTATTTAAAGAAGATTATTTAAATGGGTACTAGAGGGAATTATTACATATATATATATATATATACTAGCTGTACCCTGCCACGCGTTGCTGTGGCTCAGTCATGTTTGACAGAAAGGACATATTTTCAGTATGTTAAATAATTTGCATTGCACGTATGATCTTTTATAAAAAAATGTAAAATATATATACGAAAACTTTCCTAAACTGATATTTATAATTTGTTAACCAAATACTTGAAGTTATTACAGCTTATTTTTGTCCTTATGTCATGTTATGAACCTAAATTTATTTACATTGTCTTTAAAGTGGCGACCTCAAGTTTGAAGATAATTTTTAAATGGCTCCACTCTGGATTCATTGAGGGAATTGGGTTAGTTTTACAATGCTTATGTATATTTTTATTAAATCAGAGGTGTGTTCACAAATGCATATTTATCCAAACAATGTCACTTGGAAACATGAATTGTATTTCCAGATGTCATATAGGAAATGTTTTGATTCTGCAGTATATCTAGCAAGTAAAATTTGTAATGGCTCTGTTCTCCGAGTTGAGGCAGTTTAATTTTTTCAGTGGTACAAAACATTCCTTTGGTTTCTCCCTTAAAGTCTAGAACATTGCAATAAGGATACACTTCCATCATTGTGTAAATGAGAACATGCTGCCTGAACCTAGAATCTTCCACTGGGTTGTACCGGGATGCAAGTTGACTGTTATTGTGTGATTGCTCACCACAAAATCATGTTTGATGCAGATGTGCTATTTCTGGTTAACATCTTTCTGATGTTGTAAAACACGAATGATGTGCTCGCAAATGTGCATCCTCAAGTCTGTCTGCATGTTGCTCAGCTGCACCCTCAGCCTGTGTTTGTGACATTCTTTGTCTGCTTTTCTTGTTTGCTGATATCCATTCTTTCTCAGTTTGATGTGCAATTACACTCATTGTAGTACTTTTGCCTTGGCAGGTATGAAAACCTAAGCTTGATTTCCCGCAAGGCATTATTTTTTATCTAGTGAAGCCAATTGACTGCACTTAAAAAGAAAAACAATTCAAACAAAGCATATAAAATTTCTTAAAAACTTCAAACTACACTTGAAAAGAAAAGAAAATTAAAACAAAAACATAAAATTTCAAAACATGAAAAAAAAAAGAAAAATCAGAAACAAAAAGAAAAGAAAAAAATAAAAAATGCTAATGAAATATTTAACTTTAAATGTGCATCAATTGACACAGCTGAAATTCAACGCAATGAGAGGCTGAAGGTATTTTTAATCGAATACGCCAGGAAAATTCCAATATAAACACGGATTTTGCAGCAGAAAACTATGACAAAGTGTTGATAATGATGGGAGTATTTTTGCAATTCACAATTCAATTAGTATTAGCAATTGTTAACAAAGTTAAGGGCCTATCTTAAAAACAGAGTGGTTTATATCTAGACACAGACAGCTTTTCACAAGGACAATTATTTGTTATCTGTGTACTTAAATATTAGCATCACCACAGCCAAATTACCGCCATGCAAATCGCAACATTTTCCCTCCATTTCTTTTTTTCATAAAAAAATGCTAGAAACTTTAATGTTTAGATATTAAGGTACGATATACATGGCACCAATTTTGTTACAGTCATGCTAATACATAATTACTGATGTGTGTTACAGAGCAGCAGTCACCAATTGGTGATGCGTGAAAAATTTTGGATGGTATGCAGAAAAATTGGGAAATTATTTATACTTTTATGAAGAGATTAAGTTTAAAAAAAGATGAACAACAAAACAACATATTACGGAACACGAATTATTCTTTACTAAAAGCTTTTAGTTACTGAAATAACTAAACAAAAAACATAATTCCTGAGGTTAGCGATTTTGGTAACCTCAACCATTTTTTGGAAAATTGTAGGCAAAACACTTCAGTTTGTTGATTGTTGCTTTTCATGAAGCTTATTTGGTTCACTCCTAGAAGAGCCCACACCCTTGGGGCGAATTACTTTGGTTGGCGATAATTGCGCCATCTTGGTAACCCTACTTTTAAACACTACATACGAACACCCTAACTATTTCTAGCATTTTTGTATTTTGTGGGTGCGCATTTCGAATTTCATTTTGTTGTTGGTCTCCGGGCTGGTTGCGTGTGTGAGGGAATCTACTTTAGAATTTTTTACTTTGTTGATTGCGAAAGGTAAGAAAGAATTGATTGAATGGTGTATGAAGGAAGGATTGATTGCTTCGAGTTATGAATGTCCTAAATGTAATGATCAGTATGATGTAACATGGTCGGCAAAAAAACGCTTCGAAATCGTGCCAGCCACGCCGAATGTATGTTCGACCATTACCTCGCACAATAAATATGGCGGCGTTCACACGATCATTCGCTTAGCGATGAGACCTTTAAGACTTTTTAAAATCTGTTGTTACGCTGTCCCCTCCAGCAGTAAGAAAGTGCTGTTTTTATATTTTTTATCTCAAATGTTTAATTTCTGTATTGCTTACATATATTTTCATTATGCATCCACCTTATCCCGCTATATTTCCTTGCCACCATTGTCGCTTTCGCTTGGCACCATCTTGTTCTGGCTTGGCACCTTTTTTGGTTTGTCGCCAAGGGTGTGGGCTCTCCTAGGATTTTACCGCTTATTTTCAGGGCATAGAAGATTAAATAAAGACGTAAATATAGCTATAGTGCTCCACCACATAGAGGTCAATCCTATTAGTGAAACGCTAATTATAAAGTTATACATTAAGTGGTTCATGAAGTGTTGAAAATGGCAACTACTGCTCTAAAGCAGGCACAGCAGACAATTTCTGTATATATACAAACAATAAAGCAACACAAAATGTCTACTCATAAGCATTGTAAAATTAACCCTTTCACCTCAAGAAGAGTCATTTAATTTGTTTTCAAACTTGGCACCTCTTCTATGGAGACAATGCGAATAATTTTAGATTCATACCATGACAAAAAAAATCCCATAATAACTTGGGAGTATTCTGTTAACAAATTACAAATGAAATCAATCTGTTTAGAAAAGTTTTGTTAATGTATATTTCCACATTTTTTATAAAAAAAAATCATACCTCAAGTGCAAGCAGTTAAAGATATTAGAAATGTGTGCTTTCTCTTTTCTTTCTTTTCCATCAGACTGAGCCACAGGAAAACATGATTGGGTACAGCTAGCTAGCTATAACAAACTTAAATGATAAAAAGCTATCAAAAACCAATTATTAACAACAAATTATCATTTTGATAAAATCACCAAAAAAAGTTGCAAACAAAGGTTCTTGGGTACTGTTGCAACTATACCAACCCCGATTTTGTTCGCATCATACACGGTGAATTGGCAATTAAGTGCTAATGTGGCCAATATGGTTGCGATAATACATAAATATCAAAACAAACACAAAATATACATCAGAAAATCTTAATTTTTCCATTTATATTTCACAGTAACACCAAATAAAATTTTGAAATTACACAAAATAGATATTTCGTGAGTCTAATGTTATTGCTCCAACTATTAAAAACTACAATAACTATTTCGTGGAAAAATTCACTACCAAGTGCAAAAAAGTATTAATATTGTGCACAAACTGGCTTAGAATGTTCTTCCCTTATTGAATGCATATTGCAGTATTTGGCGATGTCTTTTGATTTTAGGTAAATAGCCGACTAAAAAAATATAAGTACCATAAAAATTATATATTAATTTAATTTAGATTCATTGGAGAAAGATAAAATACCGTAAAGTCCGGCATATAACGCTCACCCATACTTTCAAGCTGCAATTTTTAAATTTTAGGTATATTCGCTATATAATGTGCACCCCTTTTTACGAAGAAACCTGAAATGTACAAATGCAATGCTGTTACGTTTAGAAGCGATTTATTCAAGGTGTTTATCTAAGCAATTGCAAAAATAGTATACTTTTAGAACTACCACCTTTTAAGTTCAATAAGAATGTCATGTCTTTTAAATAAATAGTATTTCGAAATATTTAGAAGTATAACTTTTTATGCTCATTTATTTTTTAATTTTTAAAGCCCTCATTTTTATACCCAGCGTATAACTCGCACCTGTAAATTTTGATCTTATTTTTTGTGTTCAAAGTGCGCGTTATAAGCCGGATTTTTACGGTAGGTGGAAGATTTTAACCGGTATACTACTCGCTAAACACATACATAGTGTACAAAATTAAATTTAGTATTTTATATATAAAAATTATCCAAAGTAAATATTCTGTGCTTAAAAATAAATTGAAAAATGATATACAATACGAACAGTAATTGACATATAAAGAGCTGAACTATCTTTATCAACGCGAAAGTAAAATTTGAAAACTAATTACAATCTTATGACAACCTGCTTCCTCAACATGTATTTGAGCCCTCTGCCTGTTTTGCTCATTCACTGATGCTTACTCTAATTTGATCAGCATTTATTCCTCGCACTGCGTTTGCTTGGCCAGTATGATGACCTAAGTTCGAGTTTCTGCAATACAATTTTATGTACTCAAGACGATTGACTGCAGTTAAAGTGAAGGTTTAAAGAAAAACATATGAAATTACAAAACAGCTCTGAGCGGGCCTTGTATCTGAATTCCTTTGAGGCCCTTTTTCAGATATGAGCACCATGTAAGCGGAATTGTAATAACATTCGTTGGGGCTCTTGCATCATTGGTACAGCGGTGGCTACGTACTGTACAAAAACAAACCATAATAACTTCCAGTATTTTTTTAACAAATTACTAATGGAATCTGTTTAAGAAGGTAATAATCTTATAAAACAATGAAAAACAAAATAAGGTGCAATATTTTGATGACTCAAAATCAGAAAATCTTAATTTTAACATTTGTATTTCAATACTAACATCAAATGAAAGGTACTTACGTATTATCGCAACCTATTAGCGATATTGTATAAGACGAAGCACGATTGCCAATTCCGCGCGTACAACATCTGCGAAAATGGATGGCCAACTTTGCGAGTTATCATTAAAGTTGGCGATTGTTGCGATAATACGTAAGAATCAAATGAAGTATAAAAAGTTGTCTAAAAAAGAAAAAACATTCCTATTAAAAACTCCGTTGATTAATTTGGTCACATTAAAATATCTCCAAGTGGGAAAAAATTATTGTTTCCAAACATTGAATGTTATATCGCGGCATTTGGCTATGTCTGTTTATTTCAGGTAAATGGTTGACGGAAACTATTTGGTAGAAAAATAAGTAACGTACAGAAGTCAATTATGTTAGTTTCATTTTCGCTTAATTAAGAGAAATAAATTTAGCTTAAAATTACAGAAAAAACACGATGTAGATTTTAATGAAAGTCATAAACATCCCGCCATAATGCTATGAAACTGTTGCCAAACCTACAAAAGAAAATTTGAGTTCTTGAAAGAATAATTAAAAAAAAAGATTTATTCGAAAAATAATCCCAATTACGTATCAAAGGACAATAAATAGATAAATATGACAACGTATAAGCATAACCATAGAAGAGTTATACAATAATTTGGAAAAATCTAAGCGTAAAGTTTAAATTTTCGCGTTTAGAGCGAATCGTGACGTCATATGACGTCATAACAACAAAAAAATCACTTAAAAATTAAATTTTAAAAAATATAGAGAGAATTTCGAAATAAAAGTACATAAGATCCTGACCAGAGACAAATGCACCGTTGTGTCAATATTTCAGATTAATCCATGCAGTACTTTTTGAGTTATGCGCGCATACACAAACCAACAACAACATATTTTTATATATATATATATATATATATATATATATATATATATATAGGATTTTCCCTTTGAAACATTTGTAAAAAGGTTGAGTGATATCCTTTTCAGAGGACCATAAATCTCAATTTGATTTATTACTGCATTCCGAAGCAGCGCCACCTAGTGAGCTTTCGTAGCTCCGGCTTGAATAATTTTTCGGCAGAGGCCAACTAACTACTGCTTGATCAACACATCGCGTCTACCGCATTTCCGCGCCCAACGCGGCACCACTAGTCCTAACATCCAATAATGAGAAAAGTTCATTTCCCCGTCTTCTAAAGGTATTACTCAACTTTTAATTAACTTAATTCCTGCATTTCTTTCTATTTGTAATTATCTTTTTTTTGTAAATATTTTCCTTTAACTTTAAATAAATTCTCTTTTTTACTTAAAAGAAGTATTCGTGTTTTAATGACTTAGATTCATTTAATTCATCACTCACCCTTAAATACTTACCCCTAGACAAACCACCTACGCCAATCTAAAATCCCGCCTTCTGAAGAGTCTGATTTTTATTCGAAGATTTATTCGGACTCCCACATATATATGTTTTGAAGGTTATTTGTTTTGGATTATTATATTCCTTCATTATATTTTTATTTATATTACTGCGATGTTGCTAATTTGCTTGCGTTTTTCATTATTTTATTTACAAGAACTTTGCTAATTTTTATTCAGTTCCTTATTAGTTTTCTGCTCAGAATATTTTTAGTTCAAGAATAGATTAATGAAAAAAACAACTTTTTAACAGAGAGAGAGAGAGAGAGCCTTTAATAAGCTTCACTTCTGTGTAACGTAATCTTTAAACTCAATTTTTACCCACTTTAAAGAAAAAGAATAAGGTCAGATTAATTCAAAATTTTACATTCTTGTCAAGGACCGATGACAATACAATAATTTAATAATTTTGTTCCATTTGTAGCGATCAGAATCATCTGGATAAACGACTTCCCATTTTTAGATCCCATACCGCATCTGGCAACTAATTTCGGATTCCATTTCTAGATTTGGCGATTAATTTCATATTTGGAGTCTAAAAGATTAAGTTACAACTTAGTTCAATTAACTATGAAAGGGTGTTCTTTTTTTTAGTTTTTTTTAAACTATTATTTATTACATGTAAACCTGCATCTAGTTTTACACGCTATCAGCTTGGATGAAATTTCGAGGAACTTATTTATCGTGCAAATAAGATGATACATATATGTGTGTGTTTGTGAAGGGGCTTATTTTGTATGAGAGAAAAAAAAAAGAGTATTTGTAAATCGAATCGGAGCGTACTTTGAATCATTTTTATTTTAACTAAATTTAACCAATGAGATTCGAAAAAAAACATTCGAATTTAAATTTAAAAAATAATACTTGTCTTTTACGCTTAGCAACAAGAATTCCCCCAATTTTAACCCGGTATTACTCTCGAGAAAAAAACGACCGAAAGCTCCCGTGCATGGTATCTCATACCCAAGGGGGTTTACATTCTGTTTTTACCTTAAAATTTGTACACAAAAGTTTAAATGGAAAAAAAGTAGGCAATACAATATGTTTATTATAGTATTTGTCACAAATAAGTTTAGTTTTTCTGTTGTTTTTTTATAAGGGCATTCAGTACATTGTTTATACACACCTTTAATCTCGTCGCGAGTGAGTGTGATGTTTTCATTGTATCTTAATTATTTTTTTTCATCTGTATCTTTTTAAAACTCAACATATAGAAGTAAACTTCTCTATTCTTTAAATTCAAAAATTTTGGAATTTCTTTTTTATTTTCTCTTATTGTTCCAGCAATAGTTTTTTTTTCTTCAAAAGTACATCTGAAAGTGGATAAGATGTGAACCAGTCGTCTCCTATAAAATTACGTTCTTCCTAAATGTTTTTGTGTCTCTACATATAAAATATTTATTTTCAACAGTGTCTCTCACTTCTAAATCTGGATTGATTTCAGTGAACGAATCATACTTGCTGCTATACTCTTTTTATCATTTGATTCTTCCTCATCATAACCGCGAAGAGAATTTCTTTATTCGAAAATACTGTGGCATTATATTTATTAAATACTGTATCTATTAAATTGCTTAAATATCACATTTCTTCATCATAACTACAATAATACACCATATCATAAGGAAGATTTAATACATGCTCATGCATTCAGAACTGTAACGGTGATTCACGCACAGGATATAACATATGAGGCAATATCTAAAAATATATATTTAGAATTCGCCTACAAGCTAAAGCCGCTCAAAGGATATGACCTTAAAGTCAGCTACACGAGAAACTATCCATTTTCCAAAAAAGGTTTAGAAGGAGCGTTGGAGAAAATTAGACGTAGGGTATGACATACCCTGCGCGAGAAGTGCCGGGTTAAACGTCAAAGTTAATTAACCATCCCACATTTGTTTGTTCCTTATACGGTGTTTTATAATTATTACTAAAAATTTGGAATGTTTCTCATTCTTAAGAAATGAGGACAATCTTAACAATTTGTCTTTCGAATATTTTCAATTTCGAATCTTGAAAACTGAAAAATGAAGATTTCTTTTTGTCAAAATAGTTCCAGTGTTGAAACCCGAAAATACCAAAGGAAACTAAAATTAGATGGAACGCGGGCGACGGCGCGACAGCGCCTTTTCCCAGAAGGATGGGAGGAAAAGTAAAACCATATGACTGAATACAGATCTAATCAAGAATACTCCCCGACAGAACGGGGAGGGAGGACGTACCCCGAAACTCGGAACGCTCTATCGAAGCAGAGCGCCGGCGGGGGGAGGGGAAGAAGGCAGGAAGGAACGCGGGACGGCCGAAGGCTGTGACTCAAAGGCGGTGATTCATCACCCAAGAACCCAAAATAAGATGACGCAGTGCAGGGCAGCTAATATATGTTGTTGAGAGTGTGAAAAGAGTGATTAATGTTGAATTATGGAGGGCGAAGCGGGTTTCTCCTCTTCGTCGAAGAGTATGAATATTTAATTTTAGGGTGTGGATACGTAAATAATGTTTATGCTTTGATAATTGGAATGTCATGAGATTCGATAGATTTAAATACATTTCTAGATAGTTTAGTGATGTAATTAGAAATCGGCTCCATTTGTAGGTCGTTGTGAATCACGTTATTTCGGACGTACCAAGGTGCGTTCGTCATGACGCGTAGTATTTTGTTTTGCATTACTTGAATTTTTTTCATGTGGGTGGCGGCTGCGGGTGAACCATAAGTGATAACTGGGCGCAGAATCTGCTTGTAGAGAATGACTTTATTTTCTAGGGATAGAGGAGACCTCCTCCCGACAAGGGAGATGGCTAGAGAAATTCTACCCCAGAATTTCTCAGATAGATAGTCGATGTGCTTTTTGAACGTTAAGCGGCTATCAACGTGTAGACCCAGATATTTTACCACCGGAACCCACTGTATGTTGTCATCAAAAAGTGTAAGTTGGTTAGGCGGGTCGATAACCCCCCATTTCCTGAAAACAATTGCTTGTGATTTATCTACATTAATTGCAATTCTCCAATGTGTAAGCCACGTTTCAAGTTTATCTAAAAAGTGTTGAATAGTTTTAATTGTGTATTTCAGCTGGACAATTGCGGAATCATCCGCAAATCATCCGGAATCATCCTGTTGCGGAATCATCCGCAAACAGGCAAGTACTGACGGTGGAGTGCTGTGGAAAGTCATGTGTGTAGATGTTGTACAAGTATGGTGAGAGAACAGATCCCTGAGGGACCCCAGAGAGGCAAGATCCCGTGTTTGAATATGAATTATTTACACGAACTCTAAAAGTTCTATTGTGTAAGAAATTATGAATAATTTTAATTAAATAATCAGGGAACTGTAATTTAATTAATTTGTACGTGAGGCCATCGTGCCACATTTTGTCAAATGCCCTTTTAACGTCTAAAAAGACACCTACAGTATAAAATTTGTGGGCAAAGCCCTCGTTGATAATGTTTGTTACACGTATCAGTTGGTGTAGCGTTGAATGGCCCTCCCGGAAGCCGCATTGCTCCGGGGGAATACAATCTATGGCTTTGCAGTGAGATTTGATTCTAGTTAAAATAATTCTTTCGAATATCTTAGCAGTGGCGTTAATTAAGCTAATTGGTCTGTAGCCTTGTGGATATGTTCTATCTTGATTTGGCTTGGCCAGCATAATGACGTTCGCTTGCTTCCATAGTGTAGGAAAGTGATTTTTAATGAGGCATTGATTGTACAACTTAGTTAAATGAGTAAGCGCATTTTGCGTAAAATATTTATATGCTATGTTTGGAATTTGATCGGGGCCTGCAGCTTTTCTATTCTGCAATTTTTAATAATGCCTCTGACCTCGGAGGGGGAGGTGAGAGGGGGCGTGCATGTTGCGAAGTTGTCGAAATAGTCATCGACTAAACTTTCAACTTCTATCTTGTCGTCACAGTAGGGTTCTTCATTTTCCTGAAATGTGATTTCAAGTGTATCTTTGAAAGCCTCCGCCTTTTCGAAATCCGAATAGGCCATTCCACCCGGACCATGAAGAGGTGGAAGGGGGATATGCCTTTTAGAAAATTTCCTATGTAAATTATACAAGGAATTGTCCTCAGGATTTAAAGTTAATAGAAAATCTTTCCAGGTCCTGTTTTTATGTTCTTGGATTTCTCTCCTGATCTGTCTAATGAGAGCATTAACTTCGCGTTTGTATGGCGGGTATCTGGTGTCATTCCAGAGTTTACGGAATCTATTTTTAGCTCGGATAAGCTCTCTGATGTTTTCAGGGAGGCGGAGGTGTGGAGTGGTAATTAATCTGGTGGAAGTGGAAGCAGAAATACCATTCGAAATATTGCTGGTAAAATTTTGAACGGCTAGATTCAAATTATCTATCCAGGGATTTCCGGGAATGGTGTGATAAATTATTTCTTGAAATTTAATCCAGTTGGTAGTTTTTAAAGTTCTAAGGATTGGTGGAAGTACATTATTTGTGACGAAATCAAAAATAACTGGATTGTGATCACTGCTAAGTGTATTTATAGTAAAAACTTCAGTGTGAGATAAATTAACTGCAAAGCCTATGTCAAGGATAGCGTTGGAGTGTCGACTGTTGAAGTGTGTAGGAGTATCGGGGGCAAGAATATCCAGTGCCGACCCAACGGCCCAATTGCACAGAATATTACCATTTGTGTTTGCCCTGCCTGGGTTCCAGCTGGGATGTCGAGCATTAAAATCGCCGAAAAGAAAGGCTTTGTTGCTATGGTTGAGAATTGCGTCGAGTTCCGTAGTATTAATGGAGCCGTGTGGAGGTCTATAAATACACGCCACAGTAATCTTACTGTTGTTTCCTAACTGATGAATTTTCAAAGGTGTTTGAAACATTTAGGATGGCGTGAGGGTGTCTAATAGAATTCTTGACGAAGAGGGCCGTTCCGCCCCCTCTATATGTTGTGCGGTCACTTCTGTGACAAGTATAGTTTGGAATGCTAACTCTGTCCGCAGGACGAAGATGAGTTTCTTGTATCCCGATTACGTCGGGGTTATAATCAATAATGCAATCTTTTAATTCCTCTAAATTACTTTTTAATCCATTAGCATTCCAGCTAAAAAACCTGAGAGAGTGATCCCTATTACTACAATTGAATTTTAATTTTAAAGCTTAGTTTCTAATATGGGACAGCATTTGTCCCCACTTCGACATCATCTGGGCCATTTGATTCATGACTTCTTTGGCATCCAGAGAACTGTTGTTTGTGCCTTTTTTAACTACTTCCGCGAAGGAAGGTGTTGTTGGCTGTTTTTTATTTTCCTTGCGCGCAGCCGCTCGCTCTTGCCAGACGTTCTTCGTCGATTTTGACTTGTTTGTTTTTGTGTTGATGGGATTCCTGGGGCATCGCGAGAAGTTTGCAGGGTGCGGGCCGCTGCAGTTGGCACACTTAGCCGGGGCCTTGGCTGACTTGGTGCAATCAGAGGTGAGATGGCCTCCTGAGCATTTCAGACACTTCGGTGCTCTGGCGCAGAACCGAGAGTGATGAAAAAATTCCTGGCAGCGATAACACTGCGGGGGCATGGTGGATTTATTAAGAGGCTCGACGGCAACTCTAAAAAATCCAATAGTTTTTATGTTGAATATACCCCTGCTTTCAGGGGATTTGGGGAGGGTTACCAGAAACAGTGGCATATTTGTGTTAGTTTTCCTGTTATACCAAAGGAGACAGCGTCTTCCTTCTCCCCTTTTAAGGGCCCCAATCCTTGAGCATGCCTTTGTGCGACTCCTAGGCGGAATGGAACGAAGCAAACCATTTATCATTCTATCCACGGCGGAGTGTACACATTGCGTAGGACTCTGTTGCCATCCCCTTATCAATTCCTTCATGGTATAGATGAGGGAAGATTTTTTTTTCCCCTTGACCCAGACAGAGCTAAGAAGTTTTCCTTCCTGAACGAATGGGCGGATCACATTTGTTGACAATCGAATGAGAGTGTTTTGTTCTTGTGTTTGTTATGTGCTAACTTCTGGTATTCTAATTTAATTTATTCGGTTGTTTTTACCAATACACACATGAAAGTTTGTTTATGTTCATGCAATGATATTTTTGAGAGGAATTATTTATTATTATTATTAGAAGATACTTAATTTTCATTTCAAGAACGAGAGTTTCATAACAAATAACGAGCAAAAAAATAAAAAAGGAATGAAAGCATTATTTACCAACAGATAAATGTGAACTACTTAAACTTTTTCACTTAGCCTGGCAATCATCCTATATCCGTTCTGTAAGTATTATTTAGTTTTTATAGACATTTTTTTCCTTAATGATATTCAGTATAAGAATATAAAAGTTAGTTTGTTTTCGAAATATCTTCTTTTTTTGTGATTACAATCAGTTTTTACCAAGATTACTATTAACAGTGAGTTGATATGATTTATGATTTAGTTCTCAGTATGATGTTTATGGTTAAATGATTTAGTTCGCTGTAAATGTAATTGTTATACATTTAATTATATAAGGACCAGTTAAATCATTCATGATAAAATACTAAAATTTTGCAATTTGTAATGAATATCATAAAATGGCAATATTTAGCTGCCGTACATTACTATAAAGTGACGATGAAAATACAAATTGAAAAAAATTTGGTGCATATAATTTGCAAACAATTTAAATTTATTTAAAACAAGTAATATGAAAAAAAAATTAAAGTCAATTCCTTCTTGGATCTATAAAGAAAATTTTTTATTTTAGTTACTTTTTATTAAATAGTTACAACTAATATAAGCATAATATATACATATGACAGAATCACAATATTAAGTGGCAAAATAGAAAGCGATTTTCATTGCAATTTTCGATTTACCTTTCTACCTATGGTGTTGTTCTATTTTTTTTGTTTCTATTTATTCAAAAATTAAATGTAATTAGTTTAATAAAATAGTATAGTAAGAAAGAAATCACATGCTAAGAAATTAGGTCATTCCAGGTGGTAATTGAACCCATGACCTTTAAGTTTAAAAGTCCAACGCGCCATCCATTGCGCTACAGGGACACCACGAGTGTTTTTCCTATATATAAATGCTGTTGGATCATTACTTTTGTTTGTTACTATTTATTCATTAATAAAAAAATTAATTAATTAATATTTGAAAGAACTGTATTAACATCAAGTGTCATCCATTACAAGTTTAAAAAATGTATTTGAACTTCAGTGGATGAATAAAAAGCATTTTATAAACGATTGAAAATTTGAGCAAGATATATATATATATATATATATATATATATATATATATATATATACATATATATATACATATATATATACATATATATATACATATATATATACATATATATATATACATATATATATACATATATATACATACATATATATATACATACATATATATATATACATACATATACATATACATATATATACTATATACATATATATATATATATATATATATATATATATATATATATATATATATATATATATATATATATATATATATAAGGAGAATGTGAACTAATAGCAAGAATTGTGAAAAAGAAAGAGAACAAGTATAGCACCTAACAGTATTTCTAACCTAAACGATTCTTTCTAGATCTGTATTGCTCGCTGACATGCTCAAAGAAAAAATCCACACAGGAATTGAGTTTATTTAAATTCAAAACTGTTTCTTGAAAGGAAACTTAATGCGTAATAATGCAATTACGTATTAAATACCTCTTAGGTATTTTTTAGGATGCTATTTTACATGAATATTTTTACTTCTCTTTAAACCTCGCAATATTCATTTTACTTTGTTTCCCCCTGAATTGTTTTTTCCTTTCCACTGATTAGCACAATTTACTGCATTCTTTCAATCAACTTCCTTTTTTCTCTTTTATGCAGAAGTGGACAACCAACGGACCGCAAAGAGTTTTATGCGGCCCACCAAGACAATCAGAAAATCCGCTTTCAACCGAAATTTTTCCCTCATGCCTGATCAAAGATTCCTCTTTTATTTTTCACTCTCAAGGAAACTAAGTACCTGAAAGTGTTTAAGCCTAAATTAAATGTGCTAAATTATCCTATTACTGCTGATGTTGACACAATACATGCAGAGCTTGAATTTATTGACGCAGTCAGATCACAGTGAAGAAAATGTTTAAAACTATGACATTAACTTTTACAAATCTTTGTCAGATGAAAAATTTCCATGTATGAAGAAATTTGCGAGGAAATCGTTCTTTATATTTTAGTCGACATCTATTTGTGAGCAAAGTTTTACATACAGATCAACAAAAGGAAATATAGATGCAAGTTGGCTGACATTAAGAGAATTTCAACAAGCAATCTCACACTTGATTTTTTTTTAAAAAAATTGTAGAAAAGTATGATGTGATACATTTGTCTCATTAAACTGATTCCAAACTTAAATTACCTTGGAGCTACCGACAGCATGAAATTAGGGTTACGTGGGCAGTGTAGACAGAGTGGCTACAGCGGACACGTGAGGGAAGCTGGGTGGGCAGAGCGGACATTCTTGCACCTATTGTGGTGTTTCTATATGTAAAATTGGATGAAAGAATTGAAAACATCCTAAAAGAATTAAAAACGTCAAACAATTTAGAAAAATGTCTAAAATCTTTTTGTTACTAGTTGGAATAAATCCAATGGTAAATGATATTTAGGCCTTTATAATAAAGGTTTGTTAGTATTTATTGACTTGTATTTATTTATTTTTTATTTACTTGTATCCGTTTTATATATTTTACTTCTAGTATTTATTTTTACTTACATTAACAAAACTAATCAATTTTATGGCAATTGCACCTGTTCTAATATTTATTTGACTCTAAAATACAATTTTCCCCAAAATCCCTGAAATTTTTTCGTTCCTATCCTTCATTATACTGTTACTTATGAAAATTTTTAAATATTTCTCTGAAAGTTTTTATTTTGATAACATTTCGTTATGTTTAAAATGTATTCGCACTAAGATATCTTAACAATTTAATATAAATAATCAAATTTGATTGGCAAAAATGTATTTATCCTTGTAATTCGATAATCAAGTGCAAAAACTAAAATTTTCAGTTAAAAAAAACAAAACAAAAAAAGTTATTCGACGTGAAAAAGATTTGCCACTTAAAATACTGTTTTAAATTATATTTGTGATTTTTAAAAGTATTTATTTACTTATGTATCTGCACCCTTTATCTGTTCTAAGATGGGGAAATGCATCCGCTCTACATACGATGAGTTTCGGAGTATCCGCTCTGACCACGTCCGCTGTAGCCACGCCACCTGAAATTAGCACAATAAATGTATTGAATAAAATTGCCTCTTACGTGTTATTCAATTCCTACTATTAGCTCACACTCTCTATTTATTTAGCTCGGTGGAATTTTCAATCGTTAATAAAATACATTTTAAAGCGCTCAATTGAGCTGAAATTTTAAAAACATGACTATTTTGGAAAACAATACAGTATTTTAATTATAATTGATAAAAATTAATTGATTAAAACTAATTATTCAAAGAATTACAAATACAGCCATGTTGGTAACATTTTTGGCGACTTAGCGACAATTTTGGCGACTTGTGTTAAAACTTGAAAAGGGTTTTTTCTCACGTTTTAAAGCATTCAATTGAACTGAAATTTTATACACACGATGGTTTTGGATGACAATATGATACTTTAATGGTAATTAATAAAAATTAATTACCACTTAATGTTGTGATTCTGTCATATGTATATTCAAATTAATATTAATCATAACTACTTAATAAAAAGTAGCTAAAATAAAAATTGTTAATCTAAGTAGGAATTGACTTAAATTTTTTTATATTACTTGTGTGTTTTTTGTAATGAATGCGATCATTTTAAAAAGGTGCAGTCCTCCGGTATCTTCATTTCCCAGAACGTGGCCCGAGAGACAAACAAGTTGCTCACCCCTGTTTTTATGCTTTATAATGGTTTTAAATTCTTTTCTGAAACTTTCGTATTTCTCAACCATAATTAACTTGAATTTTATGTTTCTTAATCGATTTTAGAATTTTTTTTTCTTCGGATTTTTAACAGGGACAGTTTTTTGATTGGATAATCGGTTAAATCGAATTATATAAAATTCGTTTTAATTAAAGAGAAAACAATTGAAAAAAATTACGTGTTGATTATCTATATAGAGCAGAGGATCTTAAACTTTTTTAGGGTAGCAACGCTATTTTTTGTTCAAAAATTTTGGGCGCCCCTATAAGCATTGCGCAAAGTTTACACATACTTGGGTACTTTTATGTGTGCTTTATTTGCAGTATATTATTGTTTTGCAGTTCAATAAAAAACCGTAATAAGCTTTTACTTTGAAAATAACGAAATAGAAATTCTGATTTAGTAACAAAATTTAAAAAAAAAACATTATATAATTACATTGTAGACTATACTTAAACTATAATCTGCTTATTAAGTGTAGTCATTTAGAGTTCACTTCTGAGATCATCACCTTTTTATTAACAACGGCATATGCAAGATTTAAATATAAAGGTGAAGGATATGCTTGATTATTTTTAATTATATTGTTATATATATATATACCTTGGAATACAATGAATGACACCACTGGAAGAAATACTTAATCAATATTCTTAAGATTTAATCTCGATACTTTGTTTTTATGGTTGTTAAAGACACAAATATTCGTCTCATATTAAAAAAGGGTAACAAATACTGTATTACAGTTTTAGAAACAGTTGCAAATTTTTGAGCAACTCCTAACCAAAAATCTTCCAAGGACTTGTAATGAAATCAATTTGCAACCCTGAATCTGTTGATAACTCAACAAGTCCTTGTGATTTTACTGGGTAATGAGTAATGTAACCAATGGTAATTTTGAATGGTTTTACATCGGATATAAGTCCTTAGGCACTAACATTCACAGGGATATATTTCTCAAAACTTTTCTCAAGACACCGAAAACGTTCATTTATTACTTTTAACAACTCATTTTTATTTAAAGATCCATTTCCTTAATTCCCGCATAAAAATTCCTTCGTTACAACTAACATACATCGAAAATCCTAATGTTATTGGCTATCCCAGCTGCAAGTCACGTGACCCATAGTTTAAAATTAGTAGTCATTTCCAAACTTTGTTATCACTGTACCCTTTGATGTTTACAAAACATCTGTTGCACCCCAAAATACGTTTCCTGTACTGTTTTCTCTGTGTCTGTGCTCCCAACATTTTAAAAATGAAAATAACTTAAGTCATGGTACTAGCTCATAGGTTCTCAACGTGGGCGATAACGCCCTCTTGTGGGCGTTTGAGGCTTTCAGGAGGCAGTAAAAGACCCAGGGAAAATTAAGGGGCGTTGACATGACACGAAGGGGCTTCGGCAGATTAACCAAATATAGTCTAAAAAAGACTAAAAAAAAAACACGCTGATTATATACTTACAAAAGTAAACTTTAATACTGGTTACCTTATGTTGATTGCATGTATTTAAATCATTTTTATCACGTGTACGAAAATTCACATATTTCTTAGTTCGGGAAGTGGATGAAAAAAAAAACGTAAAGATTACATTACATTCACGCCTACATTAAATTGAATGATATAGCAAATTTTAATTTCTGTAGTGTACGTGTTGTCTTTGTCTGTGAGCAGTAGGAAACATGTTTCATCCACTGCATTTCATTACGTATATTATCCAAGAAATACAATTAAATATGTTAACTAGGAATTAACGTGTGATTCTTTCAAGACTGAAAGTGACAACTTTTTTTTTATTTTGAAAGCAATAGTTTGTTGTGAAGTACTTCATATCATCAAAACCTTCTTGCAAAAGCGTCTTTATAACAGGTATAAGCTAAAAATTTTATTCCACTCTTTTAAATAAAGAAGAAATTCAATAGCATTTCAATTCCAACAATATCCCATCTAAAACTAAAATATGTATTGCACATTTAAATATGCTTGTGGAAATAGCTATTTCAGATTCGCAAGTAAAAAAAAAAATTGGGAGCTGTGGAAAAAAAAATTAAATTAAAAAAATATGTTCTATATATTTTTTAGTAATAGAATATTATTTTAAAATTAATTCTTGTTTTCGCCAATTATTATGCACGCTCTTATTTCTCTTGAGCGGTATCGAAATATTCACTAGAAAAAAGGGGGCGCCATTTTGAAAACAGTTGGAACCTATGTATTAGCTGTTTCGCCTAACTTCGAACTTAGTAATTAAAAGAACACGAAATCTAATTCAAAACCCGCTATTTGTAATGTCCCCCCCCAATATAATAAATAAATAATCATGAATAGTAATTCAGGATAAAGTGATTTATAGAATTTATATTTACCTTTTTATTAAAATTAAAACTAAGAAAAAAGGCAGATATAATGCAGATGACAGATAAATGTATAAATGTAAAAATATCTTATGCATGTAAAAAAAAAAAAGATTTGAAAGAAAAACCTAACGACGAAATTGAGAAAATGCTATATAATGTGACCAACCGTCCTCCTTTTATAGGTTCTTCTTCGGAAAGTGTCCTCCTACTTGTCCTCCTTTTCAATATTTTAAAACTGATATGTTAATCTATATATTTAGAGATAAACCAAACATGTTTTCAATATGTCAAAGAATAGTCTGAAACAAATATCACAGGAAATAACAGTTTTCAATGGTGTTTTTTGACTTCATTACAAGTAAATTGGGCTGATATAGAAAACTAAGTTGATTTTTTATCGAAAGAAATGCCTGATATTAAAATCGTTTACAATGGTCTGTTTGAAGAAATTGGAAGACTGAATGTATATTTAAATCATAATAAATTGAAACAATTGTAGGATCAACATGCTGGAATTGATAAAAGAGGGTTGAAATACTTAACCATTTCAAAAATGAACACATTCCATTCGAAAACTTAGTTATTCTTTTTGAATTTACGTTGTGCTGCCCTGGAACTAAAAAATGCACCAGTTGAAAGAGTCTTTTCAGTTGGTAATTTTTGGACAAGTGAGAAATTAAGATTGAATATTGATAGTTTAGCTACAGTACTTACAGTTAAGATGAAGGATATTTTTTGCTCCGAAATTTCCGAGATATATTAGAAAATAATATATTGACAAAAAAATTCATTCAATGAGAAAATACTCGTTTAAGTAAATAATTAAAAGGGATGTATGCATAATTCGCGTATTTTTGTTTGAATTAATAAAATGTTTCATATAGTATTTACGTTGAAACATTTTCTTAAATTTTTCGTCCTCCTTTTCATTGTAAAAAATCTGGTCACCTTATAAGCAATTGCCTTATATCAGTTGGAAAGAGCACAGTATTTAGCAGTAACCTAGTGAAAGATTTTTTTTTTCACTTTTCAGATCCATCCAATTTTAAGCAGTTAACCGTAACGCTCTATATATTTTAAGTTAATTTCTTAATATCATTGTCTAGGATTTTTGTATCGTATTTTGGGTAATATACTTGTATATTGTTCCTTTTTCTTTCTTTTTTTTTAAAGTTGCTTTCCTACTTTTTTATATTTTATTTAAAGTTTACGCAGCATTTACTTTTCAGATCATGTACACAAAGCTCACTTTTTTGTTTTGTTTTTCCCATGGCTTTTTCTATATTAATTTAGCATTGTTTTTGTAAATTAAGTTTATGCTTTAAATAGAAATTAAGATTCCTTCTAGTGAATAACAATGATTCGCTTATGAGAATTGTCAGATCTACAAAGAATATTTAAAACTATCTTCTCAAATCAGAGTAATGTGACAAAAATGATAATTATTTTTTTGTTGTTTGGACTGTATTTCGTAGCATTCAAATAAATGCAATAATCTTTATTTTAGAAAGAAAATAAAAATTCCATGGGGGGTATATTATGTTCAGGAATTCAAAATGGCTGGCAAACAGGAGCCTTAAAATATAAATTTAGAAGAGATATGAGTGAGTTTCACGCTGACCAATCATTTCGCTTTTCTTGTCATAACCTTAGGGTAGGTCAATGACCTTATCTTATCCTCTCCACATTTTTCAATCTTATCGTAGTTAGAGAAGGTATAAGGGAATGAGGAGCATTTTACATTCATTGAATAAAGAATCGACATCTTAAAGTTAAGTCTCTGTTTAATTTTTACAAAAGTCTAGGTAAGTTTTATTTTAAATCTACTTCTACTAAATTTTCGATTTTTAATATGGTTTTCAGAATAAATTTGATATAACATTTCTTTGTTTACTTTGTTTGGTTTAAATGAGCATTGTAAAATCTGAAAATCGAAATCGAATATTACAAATTCTATTGAACAGTTCTGATTTTTTAACCCCTTAAGCGGAAATTCCCCCAAATGCTTAAAAAATGGCACATTTTTACTGTTTATAACTAAACCCCGTAGTATAATTCCTACCGTCACCACAAAAATAAATAAATAAAACTGCCAAACGAAAAGCATTTTAGTATCATAGACAAAAATTGCATCCCCTTTTCAAAATACCGAATAATACACCATAAGAATTAAAAATAAGCTCAAATCAAAGAAAGAAAGTATCAGTACTCGTACAGCGTACGGGCAAACCGGTTGCGGCTGACATTTGGTAGCCCGTACGCTGTACGGGCAAACCGCTTAAGGGGTTAAATACGTTTTTATTATTTTAGATGTGGGGTTTAACTGCACATATATGTGAATTTATTAAGTTTTTATAATTCCTTGTGTAGTTTTGGATTAATATGATGGCTAATTTTTCAATTCTTACCATTAGCTTATTCTCTCTATATATATATTTATTTATTTATATATTCATCTTGTTCAAATTTTTTTTTCAATCGTTAATAAAATACTTTCTATTCATCCAATCAAATTCAAATAAATTTTTTTAAAACTTGTAATGGTTGACACTTGATGTTAATACAGTTTTTTCAAATATTAATTTAATTTAATTTAATTAATTTTCGGTTTTAAACGCCAACTTAGATTCTTCTCCATTGTTGTAACAATGTAACCGTTAAAACAAAGACAAAAGTTAGCGTCGAAAAACCCGTTTTTCACAGCCAAACCGGGTGTGCATTGTTACAACAATGCAGACAAATCATGCTCTTTTTACAATTCCTACTATTAGTTCCCTCTCTCCCTATATATATATGAAGGGAGGAATGGGGCCATTGGCATGATATATATATATATATATATATATATATATATATATATATATATATATATATATATATATATCCTATTTCAATTTTCAATCGTTAATAAAATACTTTCTATTCGTCCATTTTAAAGTGGAAATGACTTAAATTTTTTTTTATTTTACTTGTTATTTGACAGTTTGCATTTGAATTTTATTAATAATATTAGTTAGTCGTGATATGTTCATTATTTTACAACAGTCTGCTAACGTAAATATAAAATGTTCTTATGCACCAAAAAAAGTTCTTAAAATTTTTCCCGTGCTTTTATCGAATTAGACGATATATTTCAGTGTGAAGAATTGCGAAGGATTATTATTTATGTTTGTAAGATACACACCAAGGGTAATAGGATTCCTCATTTACAGCTGTTATATGAATGTTAAGGTTTTCATCTGCTGGCAACAGATCGAAGCAGATCCATTTTGGATTCATGGACGTAAATTTGAAATTCTACTTTACTTTTCAATTCTAGACTAGTGTACAAGTGTGAATTCTATAAATGGCGTTCAAAATGCAAAAAGTACTTAAGGTTTCTCTAGCATTACATTATGTGCTTAGATCTTGAAGAAATATTAAAAAAAAAATTTTTTTTAATTGGTGGGAAATTATAATTTAAGAGAAATTTATATTATTACCACTTTTAAGGTGACCAATCGTTCTCCTTTAGGGAGGACAGTCCTTGTTTTATAGGTTTTATCCCTCCTCGAAAAGTGTCCTTTTACTTGCCCTCCTTTTCAATATTTAAAAACTTATCCGTTAATCTCTGTTTTCAAGAGATGCCAGACACAATGGAAAAGTTTACCCAAAAAGTGCCAAATTTTTACCAAACATGTTTTTAATATACCGAAAAATGGTCTGAAACAAATATCACAGGAAATAATAACTTACAGTGGTGTAATTTGACATCAACGCAAATAAATTGGGTAGATATAGAAAACTGTGTTGCATTTTTATCGAAAAAAATACCTGATCGATGATATTGTTTGTTTGAAGAAATTAGAAAACTGAATGAACACCTAAATTTTGATAAATAAGAACAATGGGCAAATCAACCTGTTGAAGTTGATAAAAGATGAGTGGAAATATTTAACCATTTCAAAAATAAACACATTCCATATGAAAACTTAGTTATTCTAGTTAAATTTATGTTGTGTTGCCTTGGAACTAAATCAGCAGTTGAATATGAATTTTTTCGATTGGTAATGATTTTTGGTCAAGTGAGAAATCAAGGTTGAATGTTGATACTTTAGCTGCAGTACTTACTGTAGAATTCAGTATAAAGGATATTCCTTGCTACGAAATTTCTGATATATTAGAAAATGACATATTGACAAAAAAATTACATTCGATGGAAATACACTGGTTTAAGTAAATAATTAAAAGGAATGCAACCGTAATTATTGTATTTTTGTCTGAATTAATAAAATGTTCTACATATACTTTAATTTTTTTCAAAATTTTGTCCTCCTTTTCATTGTAAAAAAAATTGGTCACCTTACTATTTTGTTCTTTCCGATACATTTTATTGTATTCAAATAAATTTTCTACTCTAGATTTGAAAAAGATAATAGCAATTACTTCGGATTAACATTTCGTTCACGAATTCAAAAATGGTGGTTAGACGAGAGCCTTAAGAATAGAAAGTCAACGTCTTTAGTCTTCCATATTCTATTCGTAGCAGCATAAATCCTCGAAGTTGAAAGTTAAAAATAGATTACATGTACCGTACTGCTTACGTTTTCTAAAAATGTTTACAATTTTTTTTTCTTCTGACACATTTCCTCTCTTATTTCAGTATTACATAACATTACATAATTCCAAACTTTGGATTTTGCTTTATTCGCCTTGAGATTTATTTATATTTTTCTGCGTAGTGTTCAAATAATTATTACATATAAATATTATGAAAGTTTGAGGAGGTTAAAGTGAAAGTCATGGAATGTAAAATAAATTAAATATATTTTTCATAAATATTTATTGATTCTCTCTCTCGCTCTAGAGTTTACCGCAGTGTAATTTAAATTAACGAGAACTGGAATAATAAACAAGTGATATAAATAAAAATTGTTGAGTCAATGTTGTTGTGTGTTTTTTATCTGAAATACAAGTGGAAGAACAGAAACACACACAAACATAAGAATATAGAAATTTATAACAAATGATGATCCCAGCATATAACAGAAGGGGTGCGCTGCTTTCCATTCGAGACGGGAATCCAATGCAGGCGAAAGTCCGACTTCTTTTCCCTGAAGAAGATACAATCATGCCTTACTCGGGATTCGAACCCGGATCCACTCTGTTACAAGCCTAGGGTCATATCCATCATACTTGCTGGGCGGCTTTAAAGCCAATTCCTACTTTGTTAGAAAAACTTACGGGTGCCATCTGCTGCAGATAAATCTTACTGCGTCAAAAATAAAGCAAAATAAATTTAAAAATAGGAAATAAAATGTAATTAATGAATTAAAATTTCAAAAAGAAAACTGTATTAACATCAAGTGTCATCCACTACAAGGTTAAAAAATGTATTTGAACTTCAGTGGATGAATAAGAAGTCTTTTATTAACGATTGAAAATTTGAACAAGATGTATATGTAAATTGTGAAGGTCCCCTTGGACCTCACTTTGAGAACGAGAATAAGTTGGAGTCATATAAGAGCCAGTAGCCATTTTTATAAATAACTTTCTTTATTTGGTTATCTTATCCAAATAGTATCAAAGACTTATTAACAAATATATCTAAATAGCTTTATGAGGTTTAAAAGATTTTCTCTTAAATATTTAATGATCTAATTAATTAACAATTAGAATATCGATCACGCAGAGACTACCGCGATAAGAGATCCCAGAATTATAATCAATAATGTTCCTATTGAACATTTAACATTAATCTCACTCCTAATATAAAGCTTTAATGAGACTTTAATTATAAATCAATATTTACCACACGGAATCTCAACTCTTCCTGAGATTAAATTATCCACCAAGAAATCTTCAATTATAAATCTAACTTCACTATTATAACTTTCTGCTTCAATCTCTCTCTCTCTCCTACTGCTCTAACTTTACGATTCCGTTTGACTTAAGGTATCCGACTTTGCGACAACTTTTTTTTGAAAAAAAAGGAGATATGGAGATCTTTTGTGATTTTTATATTTATTTAGTATATTTTGAAAATCCTAAAATTGGTAAAAGAAAAAAATATTATTATTATTAAAATGGGAAAAAAACTAGTAAAAATGTACGAAAAATTACATAAACGGGGCCCGCTCTGTACAAAGATTTTATGAACAAATTCTCAATTTTTCAATTTTGATGTGTTACTTTGTTATTCCTGTTTGAAGTGACCTTCACGATAAGAGATATTTTAATTTTTTAGAGCATTTTATCTAAGTCATTATACGAAATTGCTTAAAAAAACATTGACTATATTCACATAAAGAACTGCAAATTTTGAAATAAAACAGTGATGGATAAATCTGAAGATCAAAACACTTCTACTGTTATGCAGAACATAAGCAAAAAATTTCAGCTAATTATTTTCAAAACTTTTGAGCAATCGCGGTCCCCGTTTGAGTTTTTCGAAAAAAAAACACATTCGAGTAAAACGCATTTTAAAGTTTGACATCTTGTGTAAAGTTATGGCATTTGCTTTTACTAAAATGCTTGTAGTTTTTGTTCTAGTGGAGGGAAAATAAAGTACTTGGTATTGTTATTAAGTTAATAAAATGGTCTATAAAATAAAATCATAAAAAAATTTGCCAATTTTTGAAAAAAAATCATGGTTTTAGGGTAGTCGGATACCTTAAATACTGTATCTAATCTGCATATGAATCCTGTCCTCTTTTTGGAGCTGATTGAAATAGGTGAATTAAATTTCCCTAAAATAGACGAGAAGGTTAGTGATAAACGTATAGAACAATATATATATATATATATATATATATATATATGTGTGTGTGTGTGTGTGTGTGTAAGGAAAGAGACAACTAATAGTAGGAATTGAATAACAATGAATAAGTTATTGTTTGATGACAAATGGTCTCTAAAGCATCATAGACATCAGTAACTTTGATCGCATGTTTAGGGTTCCCAGGTTCATTAATTTCCTCTTTTTTTTCTGTTATTTTAATTTTTTAAAAATCCCAACAACCTTTTATGAAAAACAGTTTGGAAACTACTTTTGATTTCTTGTTAACTCTTAAAAAATCTAATTTTCTACAACATAGTTTTAAATTTTATTAATAGCTTGGAAATAAAACTAATTTACTCAATAAAATATTCGCTTCAGAAAATACTAGTGGCCCTTATTATTCCGAATTTTGCTTAAAAGAATGAATTTTTTTTTAATTCGATTTGAAAAACTCAGTGAATTATTTTTCAATCTGTATTCAAAAAATTTTCATAAAATCTCGTCTTTGTAATTTTAGTTGATCTTCAAGAAATTAACAATTTTTTCAAGTCTTATAATCCGTAAAATCCAAAATGAATAATTATAAATGGGTTTTATATCAGTTCTAAAATGCATAAGGAGAAAGTATGCATGTCTGAGATAAATTTTGAAGTTGATTTTTTTTCTTAATTTAAAAGTATTGAATATGACATTCTAAATCTAAATCAAAACTTAATTGCTTGCTATAAAGAATAACTTTTTCAAGTAATATGCAGATCGTTTGAACATATTCTTTTAAAAAATTAAAATAAAAAATTCCAATTCTTAACTACAATTACAGATAACTTCTCGCATGGGAAAACAATACAAATGTCAACGATAAATTTTGTATTAGCAACTAAAAAAAAAGTGGGTTATAAATTTTTCTTCAAAAAAGTTCATTTGATTTTTAAAAAAATTCATTTCGTTGTTGTAAAATGTTAATGAAAAAAAAGCAATGATGAATTTCGAAAGAAAATTTAAAGAAAATTCTTTCCTGCTGGCAAATTTAATTTAAAAAATCTTACTATTCTATCGTTTTTAACCTATTATACAAAATTTCTATAATTTTTTGGCAACAGTTGAAATAGAGCACATTCCTACTCTATATCACTTTAATTTAACAGAATTTTATGTAAAGATCCCAGTTTTGCTTAACTCTTCTTGAGTCAGCTGACAGAAATTTATTCTGGAGTATTTGTGCATGATCCATTCATTACGTAAATTTTTATTGCAGAATTCAATTGTTGTATATAATGTAAAGTATAAAGTAAATAAATAAATAAATAATAATAAAAGAATTTTTTCCCCTCATTTTACTGAGCAAAAAATAATAATAAAATAAAATAAATAAATAAATAATTTGATCATATAAGGTAATTCGGGGGAAGACGCCACAGTTAAGGATTTTTCAATTAGTACATTGAAAATTGAAATGACAAGACCATGAAAAAAATACACCTTATTTTTTAATATTTAATTGGTTATGTTTACTAGTTAATTCTCTTCTTTGTATGAAAATAAATAAGAAATTTAATGTTGTAGAAATTCATTTAATTGAGGCATCTTCCCCATATATATGGAGAAGATGCCACCAGTCATGGATTAAGATGCAACAACACCACAGTAAATACATTCATGTCCATAAATTATATAAGGATAATTCAGAATCATACTGAAATTGAACTCTAAAATAAAAATGACACCTGTAGAATTATCACACACATCTCGAAGAATATGCAAATTACAGGAAACCACCAGATGGCGCGGATAGTACGTCACAATGACGAGAGTGTAAGAGAGGGGTATATAACGAATGGTGGCAGAGAAGTAAAATTGTTTACAAGCGCTTTAAAAGCCTTTCAATGCAATAACCGCATAGTTATGGCACAAAGGAAGCATTTGGATGATTTTTTACGTGGTAGGATTATTGGACGACTGGAATGTGTACGTACCCAGCTGGAAGTATCCGAGGAACTCGGAATCGCCCAGAGTGTCATCTCCAGGCTTTGGCAACGATTCAAGATGATGGTAATGTGAGTAGATGTTACTGCACAGGTCGCCCCCGAGTTACAACGCCGAATGAGGACCGGTATTTGGCAGTTACTGCCAAAAGAAACAGACGGAGCACAGCATCAGACCTGTCTCGTCAGCTCTCTTCAGCTACCGGTTCGACAGTTTCAAGGCTGACCGTGTACAGACGCTTAGGGCACATTGATCTATATGCTTCTTGGCCTGTCAGAAGTGTTCCACATACCGCAACTCACTGTCGCCTGCGATTAACCTGGGGTAGAGAGCATTGTGGATACCACAACAGTGGTCTTGTGTGATGGTTTCCGACGAGTCCAGGTTTAGTTTGCAGTCTGATTCTCCCCGGACTTTAATATGGAGTGCGCCAGGGACCTGTTACCACCAAGAGAACACTATTGAAGGACACCGTTACGGTGGTGCAGGATGGCTGGTTTGGTGAGGAATTATTTTTAGTTCCAGAACTGACCTTCATGTTCAGAGTGTAACGATGACAGGCCACATCTAACGGAATGTCATTCTGGAACAACATGTAGGTTTGTTTTGGGGTGCCATGGGTGCTGAATTTCTGTTTATGGATTTCAACGCCCGTCCTTACGGTGCAAACATTGTAGACGAATGCCTTCAATCGGAGGATATCACCCGTATGGATTAGCCAGCATACTCACCGGACTTGAATCCAATAGAATATGTGTGGGATATGCTTGGCCGACGAATTGCAGCCCCTCAACCCCCTCCCACCTGTCTACTGGAACTTCGGAGGGCATTGCTTGATGAGTGGTGCAATATTCCCCAAGATCAGATTGATAATTTGATACTCAGCATGCCTAGGCGTTGTAAGGCTTGTATTGCATCGTCCGGGAGACATACTCCGTATTAACCATCATACTAACCATGTTGTACGGTTTTTGTAAATAGGTTCTTTTTTGAAATTTGCTCCAGGGAGTAAAAATCGCAATTTTTATTAATTATGTCAAACATATATCATCTTTTTAGCTCTTTACCTTTTGTTTAATAAATAGACTTTACAAATAAGTCAAATTTGTTTTGCTTCTGTCTCTTTCTTTGCCTGAACTTCATTATTCTTAATTTATGGACATAGTGTAAAAATTATAAGACAAACATTACCAAATTAAATGTGAAATAATGATAAGTATAGAAAAACAAAACAAATAAATGCTCTCCTAATTTGTTTTCTAAAAACGAATTTTCCTGCAGAATGGTCTACAGCAGACTGAAGAAGTAGTCGACTTCAGCCCTGCACAATCTCGTCCTATGGAGATCTCCTGTGTCATCCTCACAGCCTAATTATTAATTGTAGTTATATTTTATACTATAACACACAGAGTTATAAAATGAAAAAAATAAATTTTAAGTTTATTTTATTTATTTTTGAACTCTATGGCAACTTCCCCCATGTATAGGGGGCAGATGCTACACACGTTTATTGCCTTATTGCTGAAGTGTTATGGCCGTTTCTACATGCCTCATATATGTAACATTAGGCGTAACTCGCTTATATTGCTAATATATTATTAAAAATAACAAGTACTTTTATAGACTTCAAATATGAGGAACGGAATATCATAAAAATTGTACTCACCACTTTAAATGTTTAAAATATCGAAAAATAAGGCCGATTAAAAACGATTAATTCAGATAAATTCCCAAGCCCCACTCAATGTCGGAGTGAGTGAGTGAAGATTAACGTCGCACTGTTCAGCTACACGAGGGCTTTTGGCGACGGACCACGTAATTTTGAACCATGGTCAAGTGACGTGGACGACACCTGAGCTGGCACCCCCTCTCCTAACTACCACACCAACGGGAGGACGTTTCAGCTCTCGACAGATTTAGCGTGCATCGCTGCCCTACACGGCGGGTATTTAGTGGTACTGGGCTCGAACTCGTGACAAAGCCAGCCACGATCCGATGCCTATACCACTCGGCTACCGCGGCCACCCACTCAATGTCGGACCAGACTCTTTACACAAGTGGCTCAAAATTGCCATCTATCGACGCATAAAAGTACTATTCACAAACTGGCATCTTCCCCCTAATTACCTTACATATATTATAGAATCATTTGCATTACAAAGTAGTAAGGTGCAAATCTAGATATATACAGTGGGTGATCGGTTAACGAACACTTTCACGAAAGATTTTTGTGTTCGGATAACGAACATATATTCGGATAACGAGCCCATATTCGGATAACGAACACTTTCAAGAAAGATTTTTTTTTTTGTGTTTGGACTACGAACACATATTCGGAGGTGATCAGGGAGACACTTTTGAAATTATGGATGCAATTTTGACAACTTTTAGAGATCTGGAATTGGAGGTGAACGAAAGGATGACATAGAAGAGCTCATAAAGGGACATGAAGATGAACAGACGATAGAAGAGCCCCGAGAAATTTTAAATGAAGAACACCGAGAAACACAGCGAAATGTGTCTCCTTCTGAACAAGAGGAAGACGAAAGAGGACCAATGCCGACATCTGCCATTAAAGATCTTTTGAAAAAGTGGGAGGCTGTCAGAGCAATGGTCTTAGAATGGCACCCAAACCAAGCTGATGTCAGTAGGGTTAGGGATCTTTACAACGACAATGCTATTAATTACTTCCGGAAAATCCTGAAAAAGAGAGAAAAGCAATCGACATTGGACATGTTCTTCAACGCCCCTTAAGCAAAAAATGAAAAGGACTGATTAATATGCAAGACTATATATGTATGTATTATTTTTTTAAAAAACTTACTAAGAAATTATACATTTTTTAAAATTTAATTTTTAGAGTCTCCAGAACGAATTAATCGATTTCACATAGAAGTCTATGATGAATCGATGATTGGTTAACGAACAATTCGGATAGCGAACATAGCCTTGGAACGGATTATGTTCGTTAACCGATCACCCACTGTATTATAAATGCGAAAGTCTATTTGAAAGTTTGGTCGGCTTTTACGCAAAAACAACTGAATGGATTTTAATGAAACTTTCCAGTAATGTAGCTTATACATCAGAATAACACATAGGCTAAAATTTATAGCATAGGCTATAATTTAAAAAGATATTCTGTGAAGTGTCCAAAATATAACGATTTTTGTCAAGTAAGTAGGAAAAAATGCTGCCTTCTGCAAGCAATTCTAACGTGCGCTGCAAAAAAGCCCACGACAACATATATCTATCTTTTATTGGTGAACAAACCCTTTTTGTTTTGGCTGCGCAAGGCGCTCGCTTCTAATTTATTCAAGTAATCAGCGTAATACCTATTTTTTTTTATTTCAGAATAAAACTAAGTTTTGAAGGGAGATGTTGTTATAAATCTCTCTTTATTTGAATATATTTTTTTATGATTTTATTATGCACATCTGGTAGTAAGAAATTGATCTTTTTTCAAAATAAGTACTATTATCACTTCTGTTACTTAAAGTAAATAAGCTTTCTCTTTCACACTACATGAATTGCACAAATTTTCAAAATTTGCTTGTGGTTAGTAGTTAATTATAACGTTACAATTTTAATTGAATAGGCAGATATTGCATTTTTAAGTATAAAAATAGTTATAACTACTGTACTGTCTTTTTTGGAGTGAGTGAATATTAACGTCGCACTGTTCAGCTACACGAGGGCTTTTGGCGACGAACCACGTAATTCTGAACAATGGTCAAATGACGTGGACGACAGCTGAGCTGGAACCACCTTCTCCTAACTACCACACCACACCTCTTAGCAGGAATATTCTACCAATACTTAGCAGGAATATTCTTTGAAATCCACTTCTCCAATATATATGGCAGCAAGGGCTCCATGACGGGTATTTTAGCGGGGAAGACAAATACTTTTGTAGCAGATATTGCATTTTCAGCTGACGGCGTTTTCAGCGGATTGCAAAGATAATCATTTTTGTCCCGAAAAAATTGTTAATGTCAAAATTTAAGTGTCTCATGTTTTTATATGTTAATGAAGACCTTAGAAAACGATTTGACTATTTATTTTAAATGAACGGTGTATATAATTAATTTTTCAGTGGAATATCTTTTTTCAATGTAGTGATAAAAAAAAAAATATTGCATGAAAAAAACTGCAGTAAATCATAATGCGGTAGATAAAGCATTAGTAACGTGCATCGCTCCCCTAAATGGCAGGTCTTACAAAGCTCTAATAAAGATCGAACTATGAAAGTAGCTAGACAATTGCCAACTTGACTCTTATCGTCAACATTTCGCTATGTTTTTCATTGAATTGTCATTATAATTTAAGAAATGGTGTTGCTTGCGAGTATTACAATTTTAACATAAAATAAATACAACAGAAAGTAATATTAATGTATTAAATTTTCAGATATAAATAATTTACTCTATTTTAAGCGTTCATTGCACAAAACTTTTAACAATGGTTTACTTTTGCTGAGCAGAGATCAACTTAGGGAGGTATTTTCAAAAATCGACCCTCAAGAGTGTTACGGGGAGTTATAAATAAAAAAAATCCTTTTTATCGGGTATTAGATCCACAGACTTAAACTTTAACAAATGTGTGTTTTTTTCTTTCCTTTTTTTTTTGTTCAGCTGAGATATGCAAAAAGCTTTTTTTGTTTAATTTGCAATTCACATAAAATTAACTCATTAAAAACTTCTTTATCCTTCAATCTGTGTTGTTTTAATTTTCAGTTCACCCGTGTGAAGAACGGATATACCAGCTAGTGATTTTATAATTCGTTAACGTTTCTATTAACTCTATTTTGGGATAAATACTTTTTGCTACATAATATTTTGTTTTAAATATTTAAATAAAAAGTCAAATTACGAATAGGAAACTTTGTTAAAAGAATTTTAAAATATTAAAAAAATTATGCAATACCCGTTAAAAATATCAGAGATAGGAGAGCAAATTAAAAAGAAAAATCTAATGAAAGATTATTCCACCGCAGAAGTGCAATGTATGAAATGGATTGTTTCAAAAATACTTACGAGGTCAATTAATTGCAAGATTGTGATAGCAACATGAGATGTCACCTTTGGCCCACACAAGGGGGAAAGGGAGTCCTCGAATCCGACCCCCCCGAAAGCCCTTGATTTTTTTTCGATATTGCTTATAATCCTATGCATGTAGAACGTAGAATTTAATTAAGTATTTGTTATTCATAATTAATTTTATTTACTTACACCAATTATTAATTATTTAATTACTGTTTTTTTGTTCCCGAAAATTGACAAAACCAAAAGAGTGGGATTGGGATAAGATACGAGAATGGTGGTTGAGTGAGTGAGAGAATATTAACGTCGCACAGTGGGCAGTTTTCCCAATCTGGCGCACGGAAATTATTTTATGGCTTTAACGTCTTCATAATGATCTAAAATCATAGTAATTAATGTAAATTGGGTATTCTTTTCTGTTTTTTACCAACAAATAAGGTTAATAGGGTCTTAACTAATTTATGTTAAGTTTGAATTTGATGAAGAAGAAATGATTGCTAAGTGGAACTAGTTTTTGAACAAGTGAGTGAGTGAGTGAATATTAACGTCACACTGTTCAGCTACACAAGGGCTTTTGGCGACGGACCTCGTAATTTTGAACCATGGTCAAGTGACGCGGACGACATATGAGCAGGCACCCCCCTCTCCTAACTACCACACCACACCAACGGGAGGACGTTTGAGCTCTTGACAGATTTAACGTGCATCGCTCCCCTACACGGCGGGTCTTTAGTGGTCCTGGTCTAGAACTCGTAACAAGCCAGCCACGATCTGATACCTTAAACATTAGGCTACCGCGGCCGCATGAGAATGGCGGATTTTTATCCTGCCCCCCTGAAAAATTTCTGTGTGAACGCCTGGATGTCACATATGCAAAATATGTATGCATCCATTCCATTATTTCTACTAATGTTGCTTATGCAATTAAATTCATCATTCTCAAACATATATATTACATATGCCGAAAAAAATTCGCTTCTTCCATAATTACTGAAGAAACTGATGACACTTTCTTGTTACAAACAAGTTTTTTTTTTTCAATTGGGCTGCGTATTGACAGTTAAGCTTTTACAGACACAGCAAGTCCCCAAGTGCGAGAGCCATTTCATTGGTGGTACCATCTAGTAGCTGCTTAAGCTACCAAACTTTTGACAATTGAATTTATTCAATTCAAGCTCTCATTATTCAATATTGTCTAGAGTACCAACGCCAAATTGATACTCAAGGTATGTTTTACATGTCGCATAATCATGACATGCATGTCTATGATCTTCGCATCCAGAAAATCTATTAACTCTAGTCGGGATCAAACCCGCAACCTTGGGCCTACGAGGCGGGCGCGCTATATCTATGGCACCAAGTTGACCGTTAAAGATAAGTATTCCAATAATTTAAGGTGACAAAAAGGAGAAGGTAGCAATCCTAAAGGAAGTTTTAAAAAAAAAATTTTAACAATGAACTGGGCGAAGAAGGTTGATCTTATTGACGATAACTTGCAAGCATCGATAGGTTTAAAAAATATAAATTAAAGTAATATAGAAAAATAATTTTTTAAAGCATAGTAAAATAATTATTAAGTAAGATGAATTTGTGTCGAAGTCTTTAACAGAAAAAAGCAAAGATATTTCAATTTTTTTAAATTAAATTATTAATGTGGTAAACTGTTAACTTCTCTTACCCGATTCAGGAAATATCAAAGAGGAAAAATTTTGTATACATATTAAAAAAAAATTTCCATTCAACCCTTTAAAACTTTCAGGTATATTTTGTAGCTTAATGCATATTTCTTTTAAAGAAACACATACAGGAATAAATGTTTCAAATCCTTGCCATACAAACTGAAGTAAAAAAAGGAGTTATATATAAATTAATAAATGATATTTAAAAAACTAAAAAAGCACACGCTTTTATAGTTATTTTAACAAAAATGTAAAAAAATAATTCTTAATATAAGAATAAAATGATTTTCGAGAAAATTAATGTCATTGTGATAAATGCGCGTGGGCTACTTCAAACTACATTTTTACAGTAACTGAATACATTTTGGAATAGAGCTGGTAAGAAATTATAACAATCAATAAAACGAGGACCCCACCCACTTTTACCACAATTAATTTTCTCGTTAATCTTTTTATCCTTATATTAAGAATTATTTTTTACTCTTCAGTTCGATTAACTATAAAAGCGTGTTTTTTAGTTTTTTAAACTATGATTTATTTTTAATTTTTTAGTTCGCTCTACAATGAAAGTGTGTTTTTCGATTTTTAAAACTATCATTTATTTATTTCAATTTCCTGAAAAACTGGACAATTGCTTAGATTACGGTAAAAAATTGCTGACGTGAATGTTTTCGCTTTAGGGTTGTAACTTAATCTTTTAGTCGTCAAATATATAAATGGGATCGGGAATTAGACGCCAAATCTGGAAATGGGAAGTTGTTAATCCTGATGATTCTTATCAGGATAGTGGAACAAAATTATTAAATTATTGTATTATCATCTGTCCTTGACAAGTGAGCAAAATTTCGAATTAATTTGACCTTTTTAAAGTGGGTAAAAATTGAGTTCAAAGATTCCATTTTATGCAGGTGAAGCTTATAAAAGGGTGTTAAAAATGAATGCTGTTATTACTAATGCCACCTGATCGCTGCTTATGAAAACGACAAGAGGCTAGTTTTATACCTGTCGCGTTAGCTGCAGCTTTGATCACCATGCAAGTGACAGTGTGACTTGGCTCGATTCTATCCACCCCAAATGTGTGGGAGAACACCTGGGAAGCTGTCAGGAGCCTCTCGAGATGACTTACGGCTCGACGATCATTTAGAATGCCTCAAAGGCGCTATATATTTTCAAACATCCATGTCTTCTCCGAGATTCAAACCCAAACTCTACGACACAACAGACAGCGTTACTAACCACTATACCGAATGGACGACATTTTTTGTAGTTTATGCCTTTCAAAGAAATACACAAAGGAATAAAATATTTCCGTGCAAAGTAAAGTAAAACAAGCAATATATATATATATATATATATATATATATATATATATATATATATATATATAAAATAAGTCAATTCCTACTTAGATCAAAAAAGAAAAAAATTTTTAGTTACTTTTTCTTAACAAGTTGCAATTAATATAAATATGTATATACATGTGACAGAATCACAATATTAAGTGACAAAAGAGAGAAAGCGATTTCGCTTGCAATTTTCCATTTTCATTTCTATATATGGTGTTGGGCTATTTTTTTGTTTGTTACTCTATTTATTTATTAATTAAATTTAATTATTCTAATAAAATAGTATAGTAGAAATGGAATCACTTTCTCAGAAGTTAGGCCATCCCAGTTGGGAATCGAACCCACAACCTTTAGATTAGAAGTCTAACGCGATATCCATTGCGCAACAGGGACACAGCTAGCGATTTTCCTTTTTATGTATGGTGTTGGACTATTATTTTTATTTCTTACTATTTAATCATTAATTAATGAATTAATATTTGAAAAAATATTAACATCAAGTGTCACATCCACTAAAAGCTTAAAAAAATGTATTTGGAATTGAGTGGATGAATGAAAAGTTTTTATAAGCGATTGAAAATTTGAATATATATATATATATATATATATATATATATATATATATATATATATATATATATATATATATACATACATATATATAGGGAGAGTCTGAACTAATAGTAGGAATTGAAAAAAGAATTCAATAAAAAAACTGTGAATGCGCTAATCTTATTTAGTTCATATTAAATCAAAGACCAATTGATGAAACTAAAATAACAAATTATTCCAATTTGATTTCCTTTTCATAATATTTTTAAGTGTTCTATACATCCCGGTATGCGTATAATGTTATCATTAATTTGTTCATATAAACTTCGTTATCCATTTCTTAAACATGTCATTTTTTCTTTCCATTTATGTCTATTTTAAGATGAAAAATTTATAAAATCATGAAAATCGCAGCAAGTAAAATACTTTCATTTAAATATATTTCCTCCCATTCAATGAATTGATAAATTCAGTGCAGAGCTTATAATTTGTAAAATAAACTACGTCTAGTAAGTCACTAAAACTTGCCTGGAAGTAAACGATGAACTTATAAAAAGTAGACACGTCCTAGATTATCATATATTATAGACCAGGGAAGGCGACCCTTTATGGATCGACGTGCCTTTCTTTCTAGAGAAGTGTTAAAACAGGTATAGACGTGCCGTCAAAGAATTTTGACTTGTGATTTTTGGGAAAATAATATAACTAAATGCTAACAACACAAAACTATTTAATACGAAAAAATACCTTTTGGCATTGTATAGTTATAAATGTGTGTGTGTGTGTGCGTGTTTTAGCTATACATGCAATTCACAAATTAAAATAACATTAGGGGGACTTCTGTTGTCGCAGATAGGATGAGAAATAACTTGTAATAGGATTGATTGTAAGATGTTACTTTTCGTATAATACATAATGAATTTGAGTCATCTGCCGAACGGTTTCTAAGCAATTAATTATTTTTGCTGTGGATTTTTTTTTGAGAAGAGGATTTGTGATTTGTTTTAAAATACCCTTTCACAGACGATGTTCTGCATACCACTGTTCCAGAACATAAAACACACACCGCTTTGTCGCCTGTACTAATATAATGCTATGTTTCTCGTTCCACCAAATTTTAATTTACTTACTATCTTGCACTTTTTTTTTGCTGAGCTAGCCATGTTAAACAACAGTTGAAAATCTAAATAAAACACAGGTAAACTTTAAAATACAGTTGTGTCAATGAAATTGACTATACTATGCGTAGACAAACTTAACATCATAAGTAATTGTAGTCTACGACGTTAAGGCAAAACAATAACAAACGAGTATGCTCCACGCCACCCCGCGATCGATCAATTGCGTCAGTTCGTAATACTTTGTAGTGAACTTAGAAATTTAAAAAAAAAAAAGTACAAACCATTTTCATCACACTGTCTTGCCAAAAATATTGAGCCGCGTGCCATCAATGGCACGCGTGCCACTGGTTCGCCATCCCTGTTATAGACGTTAATATTTGAAAACAAAATATTTTGGAAAATGATTAAAAGAGAGAACTGTAAATAGAACGTAAGCGTTTTGATTGAAAATTGAAATTGGCAGCATTAGATAGAATAGGGGTGTCCTATATCAATTCAGAACTTATTTACAAATCAATAAACTGAGTCTAAAATAAATTATGTGTCGAGAGAGACGAGTGTTTCTTTATTAAATAAAACATTTATTAAGCTATTTACATGGGTGCATAAAAAAAATTAAATTATCCATCGCACACTCTCAAAACCGTCTGATCTCTTCAAACGCACCAAGAGAAATTCTCTCTTTTCCTTTTCGGAGCGTTTCGCCTCCCCCTTTTGCCACAGGCGAGTAGAGAAACCCCAGGCGCTCATCTGTCATCTGATCGTTCACTTCTCTCCGCAAACTCCCCTTTCTCTCCATTCTCAACAAGGGATCAGCAATCATTAGTTGTGATGTGCTAAGCCAATATACCAATTTGATTCAGGGTGCCACGCAGGAGAAAATATTTGAAACAATTCGATTACCACAGCGATGCATACAGAATTAGGGAATAGAGGGGGGTCTAAAATACATATTTAGAGTTTTATTACACATTAATTATGCATCATTTAAAGATATTTATTATCATAAAAATAAGCACCGTAAAATATAGCTATTCCTTCAACATAAATAAGAAATTAAAATTGTACACATATTATATATAGTGTGTACCCCCCTTTTAAAGTATCCCACTACTTACGACACCTTTTTTTTAAAAAAAAAGTGGATATACGGAGATTTTGGGGGGGGGAGTTAGATTTATTTAGCACATTTAAAGAAAAAAAAAGGCTAAAATTAAGAAGAGAAAAATAAATTATTACTACTAAAGTGGGGAAAAAATTACATAAACGGGCCTTCTCTGGGTAAAGAGTAAGTGAACAAATGCTCAATTTTTCACTTTTTTTTATTGAGAACATTTATTACCCCGTGCACCACAAAGTATCATACGGGGTCTTACATAGAAGTAAGCGTGAATCACACATAGATTAGAAGGATTGCAACACAAACATCCATGTCTTACCCGGGATTCGACCCAGACCCTACGGCACCGTAGTCAGTGTTACTAACCATTATACCGGATGGGCGGCCGATGTATTACTTTGATATTCCTTTTTGAAATGACCTTCAGTATAAGCGAAATTTTAATTTTTACAAAAACTAGAGTCCCCTTTTTAGCTTGCTATTATATGAAATTGCTTAAAAAACAGTGATTATATTAACATAAAGAACTGCAAATTTGGTAATAAAACAGTGATTGATAAATCTGAAGGTTAAAACACCTACTGTTATACACAGAACATACATACAAAATTTCAGCAAATTATTTTAAACACTTTTTGAGCAATCACTATCCTCGTGTGAACTTTTCGAAAAAAATACATTTCGAGTAAAACGCATTTTAAAGTTTGACAACTTATGTAAAGTTTGCATCTGCTTTTACTAAAATACTTGAAGTTTTTGTTCTAGTGAACGGAAAATAAAAAAAAACTTCGTATTTTTATATAGCTAATAAGATGGCCTATAAAATAAAAACATAAAAAAAATTCTAAAATTTAAAAAAAAAAATCATGATTTTAGGGTAGTCGGATACTTTAAAGGTATTTATTAAGGTAAGAAATAAACAATAAAAATATAAATATTCCTACAATATAGTGAAATGAAAAGTTTTAATTTTTATGCGAATCTTGTCCCTGTCCAAAGCTTTACTTAATATTATTATATCGGGGGAGGGGGGATTTTTGACTTTCAATCTGACACGATTCTTAATGTTAAGTTAAACAATTTCTTTGTGGTCTCTAAATACTTTACATCTCAGAAAAAATCTGTTCACATATATATGTAGAACAAAAAGCTGCGAAGTAGAGCACAGATACAATTTTTTCTTTTTGAAGCAATTAAATCGCTCCGGGAATGACATACAACAATTAAAAATAGCTGTCGGTTTATCTACAGAGTTATCCTCCATATCTTTTCGAGGACGTTGTTGTTTTACATAAATGATGCAAACTAGACGCAAGTAGATTCAGCAGAGTCGTTTCATGACGAAGAACTCAAAGTAAGAAATAAATAGTCTTTAAATAAAAATGCATAAGGCGCAGAGGCAGAGCAATGTAACTAGCATCTCACAACTTTGTAGAGTGGTGTTAAGAGTGCTACTTTACACGTGCACTCTACACCACTTGCTCCACGTGAAATGAATTGCTCCACGTGCTACATGTTGCACACGTGCAGTAGGTTGGCGATAGAATGTAATTTTGAAAAAGGAGGAAGTCGGAAACACACACAGTTTTGGCTGGTGATTTGTGATGACTCATGCTGTAACGTCTTTTAAATCAACCAATTTGTGATATTTTCAGTTAATGGTTGTCTGCTGATCTCCATCATTTTGATTTTCTTTTCTGTCTATCTTGTGGGTAAGTTCATGTTTTGAGTTATTTTATTGTGTCATTGTCCTCGCATTATTTGTTATGTCGTACTTTGGTACAATTCGTTACATTTTTAAATAAAAGAATTTTGATGCATTTCAGACAATATTTTTTTGCTGAAGAATTATCTTTTTTGTATACTTTTATAAAGAATGGGGTTAATAATTCATGCTATAAATACAATAAAAAGATTTTCCTGAGTTTTGTCAGTTTATATTACTATTAGTATATATTAGTACCCTTTGCTTTTTAATGCATTTGTGAACTTTTTTGATTGAACAAAATATGGTCTTAAATAAATATTACAAAAAAAACGTTTTGAAAATAAGGATTATGAGAATAAAGTAAAATTCTGAGCATTATTTTATTCAATATCTATAGTTTCTGAATAAGTCTAATAGAAAAAAATCTGTGTATATACGTATCACAAAAAGGAATTCAGTTTGTAAGTCGTTTTAGGATCACTGTCAGATTTTTTAGCATTACGATTCCAAAGTCTTTGTATTAAACTTAGTTATGGAAAGTCCAGACGTCAGATGACAATGTAAAAAAATTTTCTTTCTTCCTTCCGCAATGGCAAGACAGCCCAGGATGGACCTTGCCCTTCCTAGAAATTCCATTCCAGGGTGTCCTTTCTTAGCCTGACTTTTCCAGTTTCTGACATTAATAGTTTTCGGATCTTTTTCTAGACAATTAAAAAAATCCACCTGAGACTTGATCTTCCTCTTTTTCCAGTACCATATAGTATTGCAACAAAGATCTTTTTGTGACTCGATTATCGTAGAATCGTATCAGCTGTCCTACCCATTTTAACCTCTGAATTGCAATGAATTTAACAATATCTGGTTCTTTAAAAGGATTATAAATTTTTAAATAGGTACTTCTTCTCCAAATGTTATCATATTTTAAACCTCCAGAAATATTTTTAAGGACTCTTCCAATTTGGAATAAAGCGCTTTTAGCTTTAGTTTAGTATCACAATGTAAAATTTGCCAATTTAAGCGTTTGAGGTGGCCGCAGCAGCCTAGTGATAAAGGTATCGGATCGTGCTGGCTTGTCACGAGTTCGAGCCAGTACTACTAAAGACCCACCGTGTAGGGGAACAATGCACGTTAAATCTGTCGAGAGCTCAAACATCCTCCCGTTGGTGTGGTAGTTAGGAGAGAGGGGGTGCCATCTCAGGTGTCGTACTCGTCACTCGACCAGGGTTCAAAATTACGATGTCCGTCGCCGAATGCTCTCGTGTAGCTGAACAATGCGACGTTAATATTCACTCACTTAAACGTCTGGGAATTTTACCTGCACTATAGTGAGTTATTTTATTGTGGAATTGTGGGAGTTACTTTATTATTTTTACTCTATAAGAGCCCACGAGTTTGATAGTTTTTAGGAAACTGATCGTTCAGATCAGAGATTCCCAAACATTTCTGACTCATGGACCCCTTGCCATGTTTTTTTTTTTGTTTGGAGTAGACCCCTGCTTAACTAATATTGGATTTTTACAAATTTATCAACTTAAATGTCTTTTTGACAGTTAGTATAAAGCTACTTACTTTAAAAGAACTAAATTTCTCACTGTATTGAAGTATAGTGTTTAAAACTTAAGAAGCACGTGTTAGGTAATTAGATTAAAATTTAATTAATACATTAAATAACTGAACAACAATGGAAGGGATTAATCTGGTGCTTCAATAACAAATTTTCAATAGTTGGTATCAATCTTTTAAAGTTTCCTTTCTTTTTGTTTTAGAGATTGGCAACAGTGCTGAAACTCATTAAGCAAAGCCATTAAAAACTTTCTCATAATATTCCACAATAGGTATGCTATTTTAAAGCCAAAACTGCTCGTTTCCGTTTCTAAACTTAACTTTATGATCTTCGTTAGTATCTATTCCGATCAGTTTCTATTGTAATATGAAATTTTTTCAATGTGACCGTATGAATTAATTGTGACTTTGTGGGACCATTGTCAAAGCATTCTCAAACTTGAATTCAAAATCTGAATAAAAGGCATGTAAGTGCTGAATGTATATTAAAACGTCCAGACGGACTGTCTGTGGAGAAAATTACTGCTTTAGCTTAATTCTGGAAAGCTATGATTTTGGTGAAGTATTCCTTCTTTTAATAAAATTTATGCTGTCACCTAAAAGCTGCAAATAAGCCTTTTTAAATTCAGTAAATAAATTTGTTAAGGCTACACAGTACCCTACAATTTTCATAATTACCGAAAATAACTTTTTTTTTGCGCATTTTCTTAAGGCTTATATCATCAGATCTAATAACAAATTAGTTTGTAAGATATTTGAAGTTCTCTGAGCTATGGTTCTGGTTTCGGTTTCCTTTTGAAGCATTTTTCCATTCTTAAACTGAATTAATTAAAAATATTTATGTGCCCAATCAACTCTTTTAGTGTGAAATGTTTATTAATTCCAATTTTCATTACTAAAATCATTTCTGCTTGATGTTTTGAATTTTCATTATTAATTAATTAAAACTGATTCCAAGGCAAATTTTTGCTTCAAAAAATAGTTTATATAACTTAAAAGCTAGCTTTAGACGGCTGGGTGGTGTGGTTGGTTTGTTGCTGACCTTCTGCACCCAAGGTTGCGGGTTTGACCACGGCACAAGTCGGTGGATTTTCATGATGCAGAAAATCGACAGTGGCCATGTCGTATGAATATACGGCGTGTTAAAGGTCCCTAGAGTGTCTATTTGGCTTGGGTGCTCTCGGCAAAGTTAAATCCTGGGGCAGGTTCGCATTGTCAGAGCTCAGGTGCCTCCCTCTAGAGGGGAACTGGACGTCAAAATTACCTGCGGCGATTGGTATCCGCCTATAGGGCGCCGCACTAAGAAGGGATACCAGCTTCTAGGGGATGTACTGGGTCTACAATGGTTAGTAACCAATTAGCAGCCCATTAGAAGTAAAAAAACTTAAAAGCTTTATCATTAATTTTTCTTGTTGAGAAAATGCCATGGCCGAAAGATTCTCAGGTTGCTGTGAGAAACAATACTTCGAAGAAATGGAATACTGCTGAAAATGATGCAGCTAAAAATCAATCCTCAGCGGAAACTGCAATTAGACTTTCCAATGCAGGCATTCTGAATTCAAGTGTTGCAGATAAAACTGAATATTTCGTTGATGTGTGTGTGTGTGTGCCAAACTACATTACACTAAACATATTGTTGTACTATACTTTAGTATTTTAAAGTCGTTCAACAAGAGCTAAAACTTCCTATAAACTGCCCGATTTAAAACTGAAAAAAAAATTAAATTTTGTGAACAACCTGGCTATTTTTTGCTCAAGTTAGTATCATTATTTTGTACATAAATGTTTCGTGTTTCAAAACTTTTGTGAAAATATTAAGTTATGATTAAGCTGAATAAACTGTCGTCGTAACAAATGCTATCAATATTATGCAAAAATATTTTTTGAACTAAAAATAGTATTTTCTGTCATATTTATAATTAAAATAGTGTTTTAATGCATAGAAAATACATTGGGCAGTAACATATTAAAAAATTAGAGCTTTTCGGGCATTATAATTTTTTGTTTTATGCCTTTACAAAGTTTAAATGCGTTTTTCTCAGACTTTCAATTTTGAAGGTATAAGTGTTTTCTAATCCCTAAGGCTTTTTTCTTGGTTAAGATAGAGCCTTTGAATTTTTTTTGTATACTCCCAAACGTACGTTCTATGAAAGTTAGTATGGATTTAGGGCTGAGATCTCTAGTTATTTTTTCTAAAAATGTTTAAGTTGATATTTAAAAAATTTTCGTGTTTTTTCCAGGTTTTTCTAGAAAAATAATTATTAAAAATCAACAAGGGAATATATAGATTTTCAAATCTATACTAACTTTTGTTTGCAATAATCTAAGAAACATAAATAACTTAAAATGACTAAACACTTTTAAAAAGTTAGCGTTTTATAAAGGTCTGAAAAAAGAACTTCAAAAATTATTAACTTTTTAAAATTCTAAAATAATGGCTGGCCAAACTCACTTTTTACTTTCATAATCAACTTAATAATACAATCTGAATATAAAACAAAAATTATTTTTACTGTTATACCGTCTCCAAAAAAATAAATAGGTAAAATCTGGTCCCCCCCCCACTTGATTAAATTTTCTTTTAAAATTAAAGTCACGATCTGGTTTAATGAAATCCACTATTATAGACCCCCATTGACTCCTCATGGACCCCCAAATTATTTTTTTGCTTACGTCACCCCTAAAAAGTCCTCATAGACCACTTTGGGAATCACTGGTTTAGATGATACAGGGAGAATGGAGTGCCGTTGACAGGCTTGAAAATGGAACGTACTTGGTAGTTATTGCTAATCTCAAGCGGGGCACCTGCGCAAGCATTAAGTGCAAGGCGACACAAGCAGTCAACGGCTTCAGAGACTTTATCATGATCTTGCTGCTGTGTGGAAAAGTGTGGGCCATTTTCGCCCGTCTTTCAGTACTATCTCCCTCTGAACACATCGAACAGGAGAACCCATTTGCCATGAAGCTTAACATACCATCCTTATGATACTCAAGAATGGCGTACTCTTTTTGTTGATGAGTTGAGATTCAGCAAACAGAGGCATTCTCGGTGAATCTTCATCTTAAGAGAATATTGAACGCACTATCTATCATTCCTCGAGCGAAAAAGAATTTAGAGGTATTGAAGTTCATGACGTTTGGAGCAACATCATGTTAGGCATGTATTTGATGCGAGTGGTTTTATTGCTCAGCATAAAAGAAATGAAATTCTTGAAGCCTATCTGAAGTGCTATAGGCCCGGACTTTTTTTTATGAATGATAGTACGAAAACGGACAGAGTTAACTTTGCTGATGGTTTTCTTGAAAAAGAGAACATTAACCGTTTGAATTAGCCCACAAAATCTCCGAATATCAACCCTATAGAATATATTTGGTATAGCTTAGAAAAAACCATTTCATGCCGTAACCTCCCCATAATGGACTTGTTTTTTGAAGAATGGGATTTATATTGCCGCAAGCTTTTCTCGACGCCATCATTAACAAATATAATGGCTTATTTTGAGGCTTGTATCGCAATTTTTTTTTCGAGCGTAGATACTATTTCTGCTAAACCCTTCAATCCAAATACTTCCCCATCATCCGCGATTTTCTTGGACATCTCCCCTTAGCTCTATTTTTATCACTGTTCAGTAATTTTATGGCCATGAGCTTAGTTTAGAGACTGAGGGAAGGGCTTTTTTTAACATTTAAATTTACAAGGAAAATATAATATATAAAATATAAGAATAATATAATAAATCCAATTTATAATAAATTGTCTTCATATGCTGCTTGTTTCCTCTTGTACTTTGAAGTAGAAGTTTCTCGTACCAATCAACAGCAGTAATCTGGCAACATGCTCGAAATCCAATTTCTTGAAAATCTCCTCTCGAGCTGAACAATGCCTTGATGGAAAATTTCCGATGTTCATCCAAAACTGCTCCCAATTTTTCAACGAAAAAGTCAGTGAGTGAAGGATACGCTCTTTAAGCGATATGTTACACGACCTTGTATGCTGACGAAAATTCGTGGAAATGAGCAACATAATCGTCACTTTTTTGTTACCCAAGAAATTTTCTCGCACGATGCGGAATGAAGACCATATTCCTTTTTTGTTCGCGATTCAAGTGTTCCAAAAATGTCAAATCGTTAAAAAACTTTTTAATCTGAGGTCCCATGAAAATTCCCTCAATGATTTCAGCCTCACTAAATCGAGTAATAGAAGTTAAATCCATCACTAGTTCTCTTTCATTGATCCCAAACTGATCAATCCAAGTTTGATAGGCAAAATAAACATTTTCCTTCGAAACCAGAGAATTGTGAACTATACTTTTATGACCGAGAATAAAAGTTTCTTGGCGAGGCCAGTTCCGTACGATGTAATGTTTGTTTCGGGCTCGGCTATCTCATTCACATAGCAGCAGTATTTTGCAAAGCCTGTTGGCAGGCACATAATTACTTGTTATTATATCAAACGAGTGAAATGTAAGAGAAGGAATCGTCCATTTCAGCAGGCCAATTTCTTCGAAAAAAGTCTACTGATGGTGGTGATCACAAGCGTTTGTTTTAACTAAAAGGAAACTACACTCAGGACTAAAAAAATACCTCCTGTAACTCTCTATCAGAACCTGTTATAAACCTTGTCCTCTTTGGATAGCTGATATCGTAAGGGTGAAAGGAATGTCCGTTGTGACCTTCCTCCGGGATGGAGAGAAATTTACAAGTGAAAGATGTGTAAACATATTTAATTTCATGCTTTAACATATACTCCCGCCTTAAACCCTTCAAGTTTAAACACAAAATAAAACTGTCATTAAATATATGAAAATATATGAGTACAAATGAATGACATTAAATATATGAGTACAATATGAAAAAATAAGATTTGTTAAATGCAATACCAAATTCACACTCAATAATATTTCAGAAAATATATCAAATACTTTGTAACAAAAATATATGTGGGAGACAACAAGGGGTCCAAGACGTTTGTCTTACTTCACATTTATTTTAAAATTAAACAAAAATTAATTAAAAAGGTAGCTATTTTAACAGATAAGTTTGACGATGATATGCAGAAGGTAACGCCTGCTCTCGCACCTCTCTCGTTCTCCTTTCTCCTCTCTTAAAAGTTTTGGTTCTACTTTCACTAGTTCAAAAGTTTCCACAGTTTCAGTTCTCATTAGCTGCGCCTGCGCGCGAAGACTGCGTTGTTATCTTGAGAACTATTCGATCCTACATCCGGCTATCCTGACTGTACGCTGTCCGCAGCGGTACTTCCTCCTTTTTTCCTTTTTTATCGAGACCAGAGGAGAATCTGAAATATACAAAAAAGACGGAACAGACAAGGACTATACGACAAATATACAAAGATTAAACATATCATAATTCTTCTGAACTAGACAGAGTTTCTCCATCATGTGAAGGCACCTCTTCGACATCCGGAAGGTTCCACAGGAAAACATTGTTTCACAGGCATAAGATCGTCTTTTTTAACAAGTTGATCTTTGGTTGAACGCATCGATATTTTCCTCTGTAGAGTTCTGGACGTCTGTTCAAAACGATTTCTCTTTTTCCTCCGTTTCCACTGCCAGGGCTGGAAGATTTTCCGGAGCAACGCAAACCGTCGATGTTTACTCTCCATAGGTGAAGGGGCGTTGAAGTTCACGGAACTTGTTTTCATGGCACCATTTACTTTCTTACACAATACTATATCAGAACATTTTTCTCTTATAATACTCAATTTTAACTTAGTACTCTTAATTTTATTACATTTATAATCCTTAATTAGAGAACTCAAATCATTTCTAATATTAAAGTTTTTAACATGTGGCAAATCATAACTAGAGTTTTCTATCACATTTGAAACAGAAATATTTGAAACAGAAACTGCACCTAAATCTGCACTCAAAGAGGATCCACTTTCACTCAATAAAACATCGCTCTTTGCGTGGCCTAGTTTCTTTATTTCAGCATATACACTGGGATGTATAATAAATTCTTCGGTCAAGGTCGGTGATATTGCCGTTCGAACACTTAGACCGGGAGAGTGTTGATCAAGAGAAATATTTATGGGTTTAACTTCTACCATACGCTGTTCGCCAAAACACGAGCTTAATGTTATGATCTCTTCGGAAGGCTGGTTCACTCTAATTAGTGAGGAATTTAAAACTGGGATCTGACAACCTGAATCAATCAAGGCTGTTACGGGCTGATTTTCTACAAAAATGCTTACATATTGAAGATTTGCGAACTCATCGCTATTTTGTTTTTCGCTCTCGACTTTCAAAGTATTCACGTTTTTTCTATTATGGATGTGGTCGTTAGATTCTTTAGGTTTAAAACGCTTCTCACAGTCTCTTGCGTAATGAGATGAATCACCGCATATATATATAAAGCAATTTTTATTTTCTCTTTCAAGATTTTGGGGATAGTTCTCTTCGACTTTAGCTGCAGGATTTAAACTTAATGCTTCATTTTTAGCCGTTTGAAGTTCGATTTCTTTTTCTAATTGCGCTAGCTGTAGTTTCGCGAGCTCAATTTTCTGTTTTTCTAAAGTTACCTCTCTTTCGTTTCGCGATACCCTCTCATCTATACAGTTTTGAATTAAAGTTTTAACGAAATCTGGATCACTTTCAAATGTACTACTCTTCTCAATTTTAGTCTTTAGTTTAGCTATAGTGTCCGTACTCTCCACAGTACCGTCTAGATCCTCAACAACTCTTATGAAATCCTCTTTAAGAGCGTTTTTATACATTTTAGAAAAATATGGAAAGATCCTAACTTTTTTTTTCTAGCTCCCTTGTTGCTCGCACGTACGATGTATCCAATAATTGAAGAAAAATGTTGATTCCACTGATTTCACCTCTTCGCAGGTTATAGATGAACTATAGTTCTTGAACAGATAAATTGTTCGAATTGACACCTCTTCGCAGATGTTTATGTGATATTTCCAACCTCTACACAGGCGGAATTTTCGACGATAGTTCCAACCTCTACACAGGCGGAATATTTAGGGTTCGATGGAAAATATAACCTCTACACAGGTTATTTTGTTAATAGTTCCGACCTCTACACAGGCGGAACGAAGTTTCCGAAAAATGGCGGCGCGTCTCCTCCACGGACGGCTTTTTTTTTTTTTCACTGTCCAAACTTTGATCAAAATCGAAATTTTTTCCGATCCCGGCCTCTACACAGGCGGAGTATTCTAAAAATTCAACCTCTACACAGGTTGAACGAAGTTTCCAAAAAATGGCGGAGCGTCTCCTTCACGGACGCTTTTGTTCATTGTCCAGACTTTGGTTCAAAATCGAAATTTTTTCGATCCCGGCCGAGCCCCCATAATTTGTGGGAGACAACAAGGGGTCCAAAAGACGTTTGTCTTTCTTCTATTTTATTTTAAAACTTAATAAAAATTAATTAAAAAGGTAGCTATTCTAACAGATAAAGTTCCATGGTGTGTGGTCGGTAACGCCTGCTCGCGCACCTCAGTCGTTCTTTTTTTCTCCGCTTTCTCTCTTTTTCTAATTCTTAAATGTCCCATAGTTTCAGTTCGTGTTTGGATTTGCTGCGCCTGCGCGCGAAGACTGCGTGGAGTTGTCGATAACCATTGGATACTATATATATATATATATATATATATATATATATATATATATATCGTTCAAATTTTCAATCTTTAATAAAATACTTTTTATTCATCCACTCAAGTTCATTTCTTAAAACTTGTATTGGATGACACTTGATGTTAATTCACAGTTTTTTCAAATGTTAACTCATTTATTATATTAAAAATGAATTAATAGTAACTAACAAAAATAATAGTTCAACAACATATACTGAAAGGAAAATTGTTCGTTGTGTCCCTGTAGTGCAATGGATAGCACGTTGGGCTTCTAAGCCAAAGGTCGTGGGTTCGAATTCCACCTGGGATGTCCTAATTTCTGAGAATTTAATTTCTTTTTTACTATACTATTTTATTAGAATAATTAAATTTAATTAATAAATAAATAGTAACAAATAAACAAAAAACCCAACACCATACATAGAAAGTAAAATTGCAAGGAAAAGCGTTTTTTATTTTGTCACCTGCCACCCACCCAGTATGGTGGATATGACCCTCAGCTTGTAACCGAGTGTGTTCAGGTTCGAATCCCGAGTAAAGCATGGTTCTATTTCCTTCGGGAAAAGAAGTCGGACTTTCGCCTGTAATAGATTTCCGTCTCGAATGGAAAGCAGCGCGCCCCTTCCTGTTATATGCTGGGATCATCATCTGCAATAAATGTTTGTATTGTATGTTTCTTTTCTTATACTTGAAAATTTCATATGTTTCCCAGGATAAAAAACGCACAGCAACATTTTGTCACTTAATGTTATGATTCTGTCATATGTATATACATATTTATATTAATTGTAATTATTTAATAAAAAGTAACAAATAAAATTTTTCTTTGTTGTCCTAAGTAGAAATTGACTTTAAATTTTTTTTTCTATTACTTGTTTCAAAATTTTAGACTGAAAAATCCTACAAACCATTAAAATTGAATTTCAAATGCAATTATATTTCTCTAAAATATTACTTGCAATCTACAGAATTTTATTTTGGATATCTGTCTTTATTTTCTTATCGAGATTACGTAACAAAATGTTGATGTATTAGTTTATGAAGATGGAGATGTTTATGATTGATATATCTTATGCAATACCTACCACAGACCAACCGGGAATTTCTTCTACTGTACACAAAACGGTCTTTCTTTTCAAAAATAGCTGAAGATATGAGACGTAACTTTACTGGAAGGAAAAATATAACCATGGCCTTCTAAAATTTCTTCGTGAGTAAGAAAAATAATTTCCCCTGTAATTTTCCAATTTTGCGAGAAATGTTATTTTTTTTAAACTAAAAAAAATTAAGAATATAAAATTTTAATTTCCTTCTAAGGAGAGAAGAATGTATAAAAAGAATAAAAGGATACATACATATATATATAAACGAAGGATTTTTTTAAAAATATTTTATAAATAAACTAGAAGTTTTTGCAATCTATAGTTAAGTATTTATTTTTTAGAATTTTCGTTAGTTACAATTAAATATTCAACAATAAGATAGCAGATACCACATAAATGTAAGTTTTCATATTGGAATATTATTACAATGTCTAATGTCATGTTATATAATTGTTAAAATTATAATTTTTTTAAAATATATAATTGTGGAAAATGGTTAGATGTTTAAAGGTAAGATTTTAAAAATGAAAGCAAACTAAAACTGCATGCATTTGTTGTTGTACATCGACAAAAAATTCTAAATGTTATTAATTAGAGAGAGAGAGAGAAACTATGAATACATAATTCTTTAAATTAATTATCATAACATGAAAGTCGTATTTAACTTTAAACGTGGTATTTATGGTAAGCAGAAAATTTTGGTTAACAGGTATGAGCTTAAGGTTTTTAAAATATTTTTAACATCTTAAAATCTAATCTCGATCTGCTTATGCAATCACAGTAAGTACAATGTTTGTTTCTTTTTCGAATAATGTGGAAATAAAATTTTACATTTCGGACTTTTGTTTAAACACTAAAGATAAACTTAAGCTGGGCGACGTCCTCGACGAGGCGAAGTTTAAATTCACCCACATCAGGAAACAGGAGATAGCTGAGCAAAATAAGCTACTCCAAGCCCAAATTGATGCCTGGGGCCTTCCATCAAAACCCCTCGATGCTCCATTCCAAGTAATCCTGTCCAAAAAGAAGGGCAGAAGAAATTCAGGAGACAACGGCCTGGACTCAAAAAAAGCCAAAACATCGGACATAATAGAAACCCAGAACCAATTCTCTGGACTTCTCATTAACAACGAGGATACTATGGATGTGGTTGACCCTCAAGAAGGAACCTCTTCAGCCACAAGCCATCCCGGTGTCACGGCACCCCAGAAAAAACCTCACGTCCCTCCTATAAATATTGACAACGTGAAAAATCAGGCAGCTCTGCTTCAGCACCTTCAAACCATCACAAAACAGAAACTGGAAGCCAAGCTCATCGGCACCAAGTTCCGAATATACCCCAAGACTCCTTATGCCTACCATCAGATAAGGAGGTACATTGAAGAAAATTCCTTGGAAAGTCACACGTACATGCTGCCTGAAGACAAACTGCTCCGAGCAGTCATCCGAGGCCTTCCTACCGACATGTCTCCCACCCAAATAATAGCTGACCTGGAAACCCAAGGATTCCATATAAAGGACTGCCACAACATGCAGAGAAAAAAAACCGGCCAACCGATGCCCCTCTTCATGCTCTCCATGGAAAGCAACGAGGCGCATAAGAAAATATTCAAAGCTGTCACGAGCATCGGATTTGTTAAATGCCAAGTCGAAGCTCTAAGGGAAAATATGGACCACCCCAATGCTTTAGATGCCAGGGATTTTTTCATTCCAGCAAATATTGCACCCGAACACCCAGGTGTGTCAAGTGCGCCCAAAACCATCTGGCGAAGGATTGCAAAAAACCAATAGATGAGAAGCCAAAATGTTGTCTCTGCGAGGGAGAACACCCTGCGAACTACCTTGACTGCCCAAAAAACCCCCGGCATAGGATCGCCGAAGAGAAGGAGAGGAAGAGAAACGAGAAAAAACAAGCCTAGAGCCGCCTAAAGTGAACTTTTGGGAGCAGCGCGCCAAAACTGCCGCACAGCGCCAACAGTCCACCTCAACCAACCAACAGAAACCCCCTACAACTACTACTTCCCCATCGAAACAAAGCAATAACCCGGAAACCATCTCTGATATATTCGAAGAACTCAAGAATCCTGCCGTTCAAGAGACATTTGAGTTATTGGAAGAGTTCATAAAAATAGCCACCACTATCCCCACCAGATTCGGACGCCTCAGGGCCATTAATCAACTCTGCAAAAACGAAATTAACATTTAATCCAGTCAACAGAAATAATTCCAACCTAACGTTGGTGTCATGGAACGCCAACGGCATCAGAACGCGTGTGGATGAATTCAGGGAATTTATCTCTGAATGGAATCCAGACGTCATTAACTTGCAAGAAACCCACCTCCAACCCTGTCATCACCTTGCCTTTCCTAACTACAATATCTACAGGACCGACCGCACCTGCCGTGGCGGCGGAACTGCAATTTTAATTAAAAGAAGTATTCCCCATCATGAAATAGTAATCAATAATCAAAGTTTTGAAACAACAGCAATTAAAATAGAAAGAACGAATTTGCAACCTATCACAGTGATCTCAGCCTACCGCTCACCCAGAAAACCAATCCTAGTCCATGATCTTCATCAGCTCTTCAGGAACCAGGATTACGTCCTCGTCGCCGGCGACCTGAACGCAAAACATGCTTCCTGGAGTCCAATAGCCCAGCAGAATGTCGCAGGACATACAATTAGAAGATTTTGCGACAGCACCGGATACTCCCTTAATGCTCCGTTGGAACCAACACACTTTCACAAGAATCTCAGAAACACGGTGATCGACCTAGCTATCTGCAAAGGTATGACAATCACCGATGTTACCTCAATTCCTGAGCTCTCTAGTGATCACAACCCTGTTCTCTTTGAGGTGTGTTTGGATAATTTTACCGCACCTGCCCTCAGTACCTACGCTTTTCCCAACTGGAAGAAATTTCAAGATATTCTAACAAACTCTCTTCCAGGTAACCCAATAATTAATAATACTAATGATATTGAAATGGCTATCAATAATTTTAATTTCTCTCTTAAAAATGCTTACAATAATAGTAGTATCTTTAAAAGTATATAAAAAAAAAACCCTTAACACTATCCCCTCTGTCATCAGGGATAAAATTAAATTAAAAAAATAGAATTCGTAAAGATTGGCAGGACACTAAATACCCTCCTTATAAAACTCAACTAAATAAGCTACAAAAAGAAATCAAAAAAGAGCTTCAAAACTACCATAATTTTAAATGGGATAAACTTCTTGCAGAAGCCACCCCTGATGACGACTCTCTGTATAAAATCGTTAAAACCCATTCTAATAAAAATAAATCTTTCCATATCCCTCCTATAGTAGGCCCCATGGGCCTCCATTATAGTACTGAGGACAAAGTTAATTTGTTTGCTGATTCTCTCGAGAGCTCATTTCAAGAAAATCCAGAGCCATATGATGACGATTTCATCGACCAAGTGGAAGAGAAAATCGAAAATTATATGGACCGCAATGCCAGACGCCACACCGCTCCACTAACCTCACCTGAAGAAGTCATGGACATTATACTAAACCTCAATAACAAGAAAGCTCCGGGCCAAGACGGAATCAAGAACATTGCTCTCAAGTCCCTCCCTTTAAATGCCATAACATACATTACCAAGATTTTCAATAGAAGCCTCCAATTTAACCACTTCCCAAAGGAATGGAAACATGCCCAAATAACTGTTTTACCGAAGCCTAAAAAAGATACAAAATTCGCAGAAAATTACAGACCCATCTCCCTCCTAAGCTGCCTTGGAAAAATATATGAAAAAATCATCCTCACACGCATCATTGATCACTGTGATAGGAATAACATAATACCGTTTTCAGCGCGGCTTCCGTAAAGAGACGTCCACCCAACATCAACTTCTAAGAGTGACTAATAACATCATCAACGGGTTCAACACAAAGTCCTACACCGTCGGCATTTTTTTGGACGTAAAGAAAGCATTCGATAGAATGTGGCATGACGGACTGATTTACAAGCTGATAAAATTAAAATTTCCAACCTACCTCGTTAAAATTGTACATAATTATCTGGACAATAGGACTTTTAATGTAAAAATTAATAGTATCTCATCAAGTATACGCAACATCGCAGCGGGAACGCCACAAGGATCTATCTTGTCGCCCGCACTTTACAATATCTACACTAGCGACTTCCCCACCACTCCATCAGTCTCCGTCTGCCTCTTTGCCGACGATGCCGCCATACTCTGCAATAGCATTACCGCCGACCAAGCAGTTCGAACTTCTCAAGCATACCTCTCCCAACTTGAAACCTGGCTCACCAAGTGGAGAATTTCAATTAATACAGAAAAAACAAACGCAATAATATTTAGAAAAAGAACCCAAATTATGCCTACTCAACTTAAACTTTTTGACGAATCAATAAACTGGACTTTCGAAACATCATATCTTGGATTAATTTTAAACGATAATCTCACCTACCGGCCGCACTTCAACGAAATCAAGAAAAAATACTGGTCCAAACATTTCTCCCTCATCGAGCTGCTTGGAAGGAAATCAAAACTTTTGTTAAAAAATAGAATTTTCATATTTAAAACTTATCTAAGACCCATTCTAACTTACGGCTGTGCCATCTGGGGCGCAGCAGGAAATAACCATCTAGAAAATCTCCAAAGACTACAAAATAAAGTATTACGCATCATTGCAAGAGCTCCCACACACAGATTCATCCCAAGATCTGTACTCCATGAAGAACTTTGTGTTGAACCCATCCATACCCTCATAGCAAATTTGTCGTCAAATTTTCATTCCTCAATTCCATATCACAACAACCCCACTATAAACTCGCAAAATTATTTTCGCAATCTCCCCCCATCCACCCACCGTATGCCTCACAGCTCTCACACACACACAACGAACATTTCACCTTCGTATTAAACAAAAAAAATATCCATCACTGCAGAGCAACATCTCTTCCAAACAGCATGATTCATCACCAGAAAAATTCACCCTATGGTTCTTCGAAACGTTTCGACGAAACGTTTCCCTCCCCCCCCCCAACCCAGTTCGAGAAATTCTCTTTCCGAACTCCGAAACGCTTCGCGTTTCTTCCCCCAACCAGTTTCTCTCTGCCAAGGTCGGCTCAACGACTGAGGTGTTTTTCTTTTTTTCTCCCTTCTATTAGGACACATCAGAACTGAAGTAGAAGCTTGGCATCCGCCAGGCTGGAACTGTGGACAAATATATATTCCAGACCCAACTCGTGTTCCTTATAATCATAAGAAGAATAAACTTAAAAATAAATTTTAAATTCGCCGAGATCTGTCAAATTTATTAAATCTTATTAATATATCTACATGTATGCAAAGACAACTTCTTTTTTAGCCTATCGTTGTTTTTAATTATAAAAAAGCATATGTTAAAAAATATTGCTTAATGCTTTTCTAATGAGAGAATACATTTAATTTTATCGTTTTTATTACCATAAAAAGCACACTTGAACATTTTATATATTTTTTCTGTTATATTTGACTTTATTATTATAATATATTTTTCAGAAATTATATTATACGCCTACAACTATTCGTAGAATTTTACGTGTACCTCGACTTCAAAAAGTTCGCGAATCCCTGTTTTAAAGAAATTAATCGTATGAAAAATGTCTGTCAAAATTAACTGTGAGTAGTTCAATAACATAGGAATGTTATCTGCAATAGAATATTTATTTTACTAAATACATTTTTTAACTAAGCAAGGGTCTTCCCAAATTTTTTGTAGCCTAAGAATTTTCACAAATTTAATTCACTTTTCATTTGTATAAAGAACTAAGTATTCTAAAAAACGAAATTGGTTACATTGAAATGAAATCTAAAAGGAGAAAATGACAATTTCTGGTGGAAATTTACTACAAAAATCAATAAATAAAAAAATTTACAAAAAAACATTCTTAACCTTAACATGTAGTTATTAATATGCAAAAGCTTTAGCAACACATGAACATAAAATAAATGTTTATCATTTTTCAAAATTTTCAATTTATTGCAATAACATATTTTCTTTTTCAGATATAAACTGAAGAAAAACTGCAAAAATCAGTATCGGGGTTCTTGACGAAGCATTTATGCATCTTGGATGTTCTCAGGAGGGATTTCAAAGGAGTACAAATATCCCATCTCTAAATAGTTTTGCATTTTAAGACCTACAATTAAATAACTTACTTCTTTGGCAAGGAAAAATTCAATCCTCTACAATGAAGGACAAACATAGAATAATAAAAAATCTGACGTCTCTAGCTTTCGGCCATTTTCTTGTTTTCACAGCTTTTGATTCCTTGAGTAATCTCCAGAGTACTGTAAACGAAAGTGAAGGCGTCGGGGTTGCTTCCCAATCTGTCATTTATATCTGTTTCACCATTTCTTCATTCTTTTTGCCAACATACCTCATAAAAAGATTCGGATGCAAGAAAACACTTCTAATATCGGTATTCAGTGTGTGTCCTTATGTAGCAGCAAATATGCATCCAACCTGGGGAACATTAATGCCTTCGGCAGTACTGAGTGGCCTGGCGTTTGGACCTTTATGGGCAGCTAGAAGCACCTATGTTAATGAACTCAGCTTTCAGTATTCTAAATTCACGAAGGCATCTATAAGTGTAATTAATGCTTGGTTCTTTGGGATCTATTCATTTTTCCACGAAAATGCAGAAATTTGGGGCAATGTACTGTCTTACTTTGTCCTCAAAGAAAATAATAACGGAACAGAAGTTGCTGTTCCCGAAGAAACTTTATTGCAGTGTGGTGTCAATTTCTGTGGGAAAAGTCCAGAAGTTAGTAATCCGAACTTAACGCCTCCTTCTGACAACCAATGGTTTACTTTGACTGGTATCTATTTAGGATTCATTATTCTAGCTGGATTTGTCATAATGTTTTTCATGGATCCATTAGAAGAAAACTCTGCTGAGGAAGATAACAAAGATGAAAGAAAGAAGACAAAACTGTCCGCGAATCTATTAGTTGCCACTTTAAAACATATGAAGAACCGAGATCAGTTATTGTTAATACCTCTGTCTTTCTATTGTGGACTTGCGGATGGTTTTTACAACAGCGATTTCACAAAAGTAAGTTCATGAAAATTTTTATTGCATCTTATAGTCTTATGAAATTTATATAATATTATCAATTATACTTTTATATTTAAAACAAATAACAAGATCACTGTCGTAGCTAGCTCTGAGGAGGCCTTTTTTTCAAAATTCCTTCGGGGACCCTTTTTTAGATATGGGAGCCTTGTTAGTGGGACTGTAGATACACATGTTGGGGACCCTGTAGCTTAGAGGCCCCGTATCATTGATACAGCTGATACGGCGGTAACTGCGCCCCTGAACAGGATATATTTTCAGAATCGTATATTAATTCATGGTGGGTCTCATAACTTATTTTAAATCCATCCATTTCGGTGCTTTATAAAAAGCTATTTATGTAAATATTCAACAAGAAAAATATTTTCTAATCCCTGATCTTTAAGGAGCTCTATGTTTCTCATTTTACGGCATAGTTCTTGTAAGTACTCTGCGAGTAATCTTGATTAAAATGTATTTGAGTTTTATTGTAGCATAATCTTAACTCAAAAGATAGCTATCTATGAAATATATAAACATTTAAGAACTGCACTGTTTTAGTTATAAATTCTTCTTTATAATTAACTTATTCAGTGATTTATAATTTCATTTTATAATTCAAGTATATATAAATACAATTATTCATTTAATGTAATAATAATGAATTAATATGAATAACAAATTTGGATAGCTTATTGTGTTATGAATATCACTGATTAGATTTGCTGAAAATTATTTATAAAAAAACTCTACAGAATTTGAAAAAATAGTATTAAAATAACTAAAAAAAACTATAAACAAGGAAACCTATAAATTAACTGTATATAAATTCAAATAAAAAAAAAAAGAACTGGATTCCCCCTGTACATTGCCTTGGAACAAAATATTTTTATAAACATTTTCAAAGCAAATGGGTTACCAAAGGGAAATATTTTTGATGTTCCTGATAAACAAATATTTTTTTCAAAATAATGCCAATTACTTCCTATAAACAATTGAAAAATGCTCTTAAAGCGGTTTTTTAAAAGATATCTTTAGATGAAAGTGACAAAGAAATGGCAAACAATTTTAAAATTAATTTTTTTTATTTGAGAACTTTTAATCAGAACTTACGTTAAAGTTACTAATATTAGTGATATTTCAGTTAAATCAATCACATTGAAATTCGTGCTCACATCATGTGTAAAAAATATTAACACAATTCTTTTACTGTAAACACAACTTATATATACCTAACTGTTTGAAGCCATGAAATGTCACAATTTTTAATCTTAACAGCGGCAATTGTTTTATTATTTTATTGTTTTGAAGCTGCTCACTAATTCTCAACCTAAATGTATGTAATTTAAATGTAGAATATTCATAATTTAAATTTATTACAGACGTCTATTTTAAAATAGAGTTAAATTGCTTAACATTAAGCAGAACAAGTAATAAAAAAAAATTTTAAGTCAATTCCTACGGTGGCTAGCCGTGTACTTTTTATTAAATAGTTACAATTAATATAAATATGTATATACATATGATAGAATCACAACGTTAAGTGGTAATTAATTTTTATTAATTATCATTAAAGTATCGTATTGTTATCCAAAACAATTGTGTATATAAAATTTCAGTTCAACTGAATGCTTTAAAACGTGAGAAAAAAAACCTTTTCAAATTTTGGCACAAGTCGCCAAAATGGTCGCTAAGTCACCAAAAATGATGCCAACATGGCTGTATTTGTAATTCTTCAAATAGTTAGTTTAAATCAATTAATTTTTATTAATTATAATTAAAAATGTATTTTATTAACGATCGAAAATTCCACAAAGATAAATAAATATATAGAGAGTGGAATAAATTGTGGGAATCTATATATTTATAATAGAAATAAAAATCTGAGTCACGAGAAAAGTCTGAAAAATGAGGTCATATTCAAAATTTATATATTTTTTTTCTTTATAGGAATGGAGTATTTTTTAAAAGTTTTCCACATTTATTCTTTTGATATTTGTTTTGTTATATCCCCAAATTTTTACAACATTAATAAATTTAAATTATATAACTAGAGAAATTTGTACGAATTATTTTTATATTTTTGTTTATATTTAAAAATAAGTTAAATTTATATACTTTTAGAAATTTTAATTTTATTTGTATAGCTTGTTTCTATATACTTGGATTATCAAGAAATAGTCCATAAAAACAGCAGAAACTTGTTGCAAAATTTTGCACATTGCTCTCAGTTTTCCGGATTTTGATGATTTGTTGGTTAAATATGATAAGGAAACTATTTTTTAGAATGTAAATAACAATTGAAAAACAATCGAATGATAATTGTTGAAATTATTTGTGCTCCAAATCGGTTCAATGTATGTTAAAACATGTCTCCAGAACCTTGTTGCTCTTTTTCTCTTTTGTACTCTAGATCAGGCGTCAGCAACTTATGGCACGTGTGCCAGATTTGGCACGCTGTAGAATTCCCAGTGGCACTCTGCAAATATGTCAGTCTTTAAATGGATGTTAGTTGATAATTTTGAAATGTAATTTATTGAACTAACATATTTAGAGTATTATGTGAAGCAGGTGTCGCGCGGCACACACGCAACCTTTTTACCTCTGTCGTGCCAAACCAATCTAACAATATGACTCAGTGTGCCACACAGTAGGACATTTTGGAAACAATCCAATTTCCGCGATAATACATGCAGAATTAGAGAATAGATGCCAATATATAATTTAGATTTCTAGTTTTATTATGTATTCAATTTTGCATCATTTGACAATATTTATGTAGGATTTAAAGTATTAGAGAATTAAACATATTCTCCGATCAGTGAGGTTACAACCTCATCAATAGATGGCGCTACCAGCGAATATATGTATCCCCCCGGAGTGACGGGTTTTTGAAGAGAAAACGATTGTGACGCGGAACGAGACAGACGCGAGAGAAGAGACTCCGGTTTTACAGGCGAGAAGCCACGCTTTTCGGTCAACGTGGAGGTCAGTAGGCTTAGCGACAATTGAGAGCATGCTTCGTGAAGTAACTCATAAAGTTTTAATTGTAAATAAAATCTAATGTTTCATTAAACAGTAATTTCATTCTAATCTGCTTATTTCTTTGAAATATCAAGATCCCGAACATTACTTACCGCTAGACACCCCTACATTTATGTTTACATAAAAATAAATATAAGATATAACTATTTCTTTATAACAAAATAAAAAATAATTAAAACTGTGCATATAGTATGCATTTTTAAAGATATTTATTAAGATAACAAATATACAACATAAAATATTAGTATTCATAATAGTTGTAATAAAAATGGCAATGCGAACCTAGTACTTGCACCTCTATACTTTCATATCACAAAATTAAGGGTACAATTAGTGACTTTCAATTTGGCACGATTCTGAGCTATCAGTTATCAAACAATTTCTTTGCAGACTTGAAATACTTTTCATATGTGGAAAGATTCTTTATACTTTGATATGTAGAACCACAAAAGTGGCAAGCAGAATCCATACGCAATTTTCTCTCTTCAAACAATTAAATCTCTCCATCAATAACATTCAATAATTTACAAAATAGCTGTAAATTTATCTTTAGAGTTATCTTTCAGATTTTTTCGTTTTTCTATAAATGTCCATAATTCTGGAGATGCTTCTCAACTAAGTTCCATTACAAATTCATCATTCACAACTTCCATCCACTCAAAATTGAAAAATTTGTAGAGTGGTTCAGAGTGCCACTGAGAATTGTACCACATGTGGCACGCATGCCGTAGGTTGCCGAACCCTAATGTGAAGCCAAAAATATGGAATTTCGGAAAAATTGAAAGATAAACGATAAATCGAGAACTATTTTAACTTGTTGGATGCCATTTCTTGAGAGATTTAATAGTTTGTATTAAATTGCAAGGGTTCTGTTTTCCACTTTTGGTCCCACAAGTCTATACAAGCAAATCTTTTTTCATACGAAAAACATTTTGAGTCTGCTAAGTTGCTTAACAATTGAACATCAGAATCGTGTCAAATTGAAAGTCACAAATTTCGCCGCTGATATTGCGATTAAAAGTAGAGCGGTACAGGAAAAATTATAAAATATTTAATAATGAATAATTTAATAATTATTTAATAATTTGATAATTATTTAATAAATTAAAAGGTAAACATGTATTAAAATATTTATTTTTTATTTAACTATATTGAGAAGGAATATTTATGTTTTAAGTTTTCTCTTATTTAAATAAACATGCTTTAAATATATATAACCAGTGGTGACACACAGTACACACAAGGGGGTCCCCAGGTCTGGACCCCCATAGCCCTTAATTTTATTTTGATTGGTTAGTACGTAAAGTTTAATTTCGTATTTGTTATTAATAATTTATTTTATTAATTAATGCTAATTATTTATTCAATAATTAATTTTTTACTGTTTTTTGTCCCCCAAAATCAAAAGAATATGTTGGGTAGCATATTGGAGCATGATACGAGAATGGTGGACTTTCGACTCTAGAACCCCCTTGAAAAATTCCTGCGTGCTCCATTGTACATAACACACAATATATGTACAATTTGACGCTTTTATATTTATGTTCAGGGGATAGTTACATTATATCATGTTTGTTTTTTGTAAATAAATATTACTAAGTGATATACTTAACACATTCTAAAACTCTTAAATCTGTGTTCTTAACCTCAATTTCTTAACTCTCCATTCATTGCAGAAGGAATCGAATTGTTTTAAATATTTTCTATTTTGCGCCACCTGGAATTATATTGGTAGGTTGACTCGGCACATCCCAACTACAAGGTTGCCAACCCCTGCTCTTGATGAATTATTGCATAATCTGCAATTAATAGTTTCTAGGAAATACTTAAAGGGAAGATCTCATATAAAAAAAAAAGGAAAAATATGTTGATGTGCATGACAGTTATTTCCTGTGCGTGTGTCATAAGCAATTTCCCTCTTTATTGAGTGTTCCAAGATGATTCACAACTTTTATTATGTGACAAAACATTTTCATGCTTTCTTGAACTGATACTTCCTTCTTTCCCGTCTGTGAACTTCACAGTTTCCAGTTTCCAATACATTAGTTAAGAAATCTAAGTTTTGTTAACAACAGCAAAAAAAAAAAAAAAATCCATTGTTTAAATAAGTAATTAGCTGATTCTTGGCGAATTTATAAATAGCGCTAAGAAGTATCAGTTTTTGATTTTTTACTATCATTAAATCATTTCATCCAAAAATCTATTGATCCAAACGACATATTTATACAATGTACCGAAAAATAATTTTGATCTTCTTTCAGAAAAAGGAACAATGCAATGCTGGTTCCTAAGGCCTGTGCCTTCTTCCTAATTTTAGTTATCTTAGGTATATAACTATGTTTATTTTTATATTTTCGTTTGTATATTTGTGTATATGTATATATATGTATAAATTTATATATGTGTGTATGTATATATTTATATATTGAATTTTTTTATATTGGATTATATATATATATATATATATATATATATATATATATATATATATATATATATATATATAATGACAGGCCCCAGACCTGCTGGTAAAATAAGGAGGGCATCATCTTCACAATATTCCTTTATTACGCTTTCATCATATATAATCTAACATGGCGGACCTTTTGCCGCGCAACCTGGTGTTACCAAATACAACATCTCAGCGAGGAGACACCAGCCAAGTCCTTCCTTAGTATGCGTTCGCCTTCGTCAGCGCTCGTTGCTCCTTTTAACAGGCTTGTTTACTCATAAATCCTTACGCGATGGTAAAGAGTTCGCTCTATTTTCATTTATTACTTCCTTAATTTTGAACCTAAACTTTTCAAACCTGACATATATATATAGGTTTGAGGATTGTTTTTCTTTATTTCTGTTGGGCTGCGGATTGGTGTTTTACCATTGCAGACATAGTACATTCCCCGGAAGCTGGTATCTCTTTTTAGTGTGGCACCATAGAGGCGCCTAGGGAGGCACCTGCGCTCTGACGATGCAAACGTGTTCTAGGATTTAATTTTGAAGAAAGCACCCAAGATAAACAGACACTAGGGATCTTTTACATGCTGTATAATCATACGAGATGGCCGTTGTCGATTTTTTGCATCATGAAAATCCACCGACTCGGGCCGGGGTCGAATCTGTAACCTTAGGTGCAGAAGGCCGGCGACAAACCAACCAAGCCACTCAGCTGGTTTGAGTATTGTATAATATACAAATTTTGAATTATACAAAAAGAGTGAGAGAGGTATCATTTTTTTTTCTCTCCGATATCCGCTACGCATAGCTTTGACTCACATTTCGTGACTGCACTGTCTGTTGCTTCTACTTACAATTGAATTTTTTCGACATTGTTATACTATTTTTTAGTACATGGTTCTAGTTTTACTGTTTAGTATTGGTTTTGGTTTAGTACTCCAGAATTTTACTATATGGTTATGGTTGTAATATCTATGCTGTCGTGTGTTAAACCATGTGTATTGAATGCGTGGGAGTGTAGCTAAAAAATACCTCTGATGATAATTAAAAAAGTTCCCTGTTTTCTTAGTTTAATTGATAATTAACGTCATGCTCTTAAGCGACACGAGGGCTATTAGCGACTACCCTTGTATCTTTGAACCTTGACCAAATGACGAAGTCGACATCTGAGCTTGCACCCCTATACCCTCCCACCATTTCAATGTAGGGACTTTAAACCTCTACAACTTTAATGTGCATCATCCTTTCTACACAGCTGGTTTTTAGAGGCACCAGAACTGGAACCCACAACTGAACAGAAATAACTTAATTTGGATATTGCAATCACTTGGTTCATAAAGTATGGTAATACTTTATAATGCATTTAATACAATGATAATTACATCATATATTTAATTATTTTACTTTATCAAAAGTTTGATGTCATTTTCAATCACATTAACAACTATATTAAATAGATACTAAAACTACATAGCTAAATTCTTTGAATGATTACTTGTGTTGTAAAAGTTTCGAAGAAAAAAATGAAACATAAATTGTTTTGTAAAACTTTTTATTCTATTTAATGTAAGAAATTCCTTTTAGTGTTCGAAAAATTTTAAATCTGGGTAGTTAATAGCATTGACTATTAGTATCTTTAAACTAGCTTGTCCCAATGATATGTTTTGGTGCTAAATATCACATTTTTCGGCAAGTTTTCATCACCCCATAGAAGCTTCAAAGTTTCGGTCAGTGCAATGCTGTTGTCCCATGTGTCTATTTTAGGGCAGATGACACCATGTCTCGAATATCAAAAGATTTTTATCTACTATGTCGCGAAATTTCTTCCAACGTTATAAATTAAGCATTTCATATGCGTATCGTATTTTATTTTTCCATGTCTCAAAAGCGACAGCTTGGATAAATTACGTGATATCAGTATTTTTGTATTTGTCAAATCATTCTTGTCTTTACATGATAACAATATATTCCCATCTCCTTGTTTTGCAAACTTGCATCAATGTTTTCGTGGAGTTTGGAAGAGCGAAATTTATTGTCAAAAAAATCAAAATTTTGAACTTTATTCATATATCGATCGTTACAAACGTATTTTTTCATTGTAAATAAATTACACACTTTATATTTTCATTCACATATAATTTTAAAAAAAACAGTAAAATATTTATTATAACAGTCATTAAAAATGCATGTAATTTATATTGGTAATACACATATATGTGTGTGGATAAATCGTTTATTTATGTAACCACACTGTAATTTTTTTTTATTTGATGAAAAATAAATATCAGTGACTATGCAATTTTCAAAATAAGTAACTGAGTAAAGAAACGCAACTAGAACATTCTACACCGCAGTAGCTGAATATACACTGAAGAGCCAAAAGACTAGTACGCCTGTCTATTATGGTATGGGGCCACCACGAGCACACAGAAGTGACGCAACACGACGTGGCATTGATTCGATTAATGTCTGAAGTAGTGGTGGAGGTAATTGACACCATGAATCCTGCAGGGCTGTCCATAAATCAGTAGGAGTAAGAGGGGCTGGAGATCTCTTCTGGAGACCACGTTGCAAGGCATCCCGAATAAGTTCAATAATGTTCATGTCTGGAGGTTTTGGTAAACAGCGGAAGTGTCTAAATTCAGAAAAGTGTCCCTGGAGCCACTCTGTAGCAATCTGGACGTGTGGGACGCATTGTACTGCTGAAATTCCCCCAAGTCCGTGGGAATGCACAATAGACATGAATGGACGCAGATGATCAGACAGGATGCTTGCGTACCTGTCACCTGTCAGAGTTGTATCTAGACGTATCAGGGGTCCCATATCACGCCAACTGCACGCGCCCTATACCAACACAGAGCCTCCACCAGTTTGAACAGTCCCTTGTTGACATGTAGGGTCCATGGATTCATGAGGTAGTCTTTATACCCGTACACGTTCATCAGCTTGATTCAGTTAGAAAAGAGACTCATCAGACCAGGCAACATGTTTCCAGTCATCAACAGTCCAATGTCGGTGTTGACGGGCCAAGGCGAGGTGTAAAGCTTTGTGTCGTGCAGTCAACAAGGGTGCACGGGTGAGCCTTCGGCTCCGAAAGCCCATATCGATGATGTTTCGTTGAATAGTTCGCACGGGGACACTTGTTGCTGACTCAGCATTAAATTCTGCGGCAATTTGAGGAACGGTTGTCCCCTCAGGGGGCTCACCTCCTTTAGGTGAGTAAGGGATTCACGCTCCCGAGGTGCCCTAGTGATCTTTTCCTTCTCCCTAGGGGTTTACTGTCTTTGGTATAAACACGGGCTTCACGAACCCGGGGAACCCTAGTGATTTTTCTCTATTTTCGGCCCATTTTCTTGCCATTCCAATTTCCCTTTTCTTCTTTTCACGTCCAGACCATAGATCTAACAATGTACTTTGTTCCATCTTTGTTTTTTTTTCTGGTAAAAAAATTGATGTTTTTTACTACCGTATTATGGTTTCCATTTTATATTATGTTCTTTTTTTTCATTTGATTTTCTTATATTTCTTTCAATATTTTGATTTTGTTGCTTCTTTTATGTTCGATTATTGATTTTTTTTTGTGTTCAACTTCTTATCTTTATTTTTCTGCCACGAAGTCCTGTGGCGGATCAGGACTGAGTGGAATGAAATTGTGTCTGATGGTTTTTCACTTTTGGTATGATGACACAACGGACTGCTCCCTGGGAAAACTGGCACTTGGAGCGGGGTTTTGAACTTCTGAGGATCTTTCGACTGGTGAGGTGGGGTCTTGGAGGAAGCGGCCATGTAGAGGGTACAGGAGAAAAGCTGAGTTTTGCGTCTCAGGCCGCCAGATAGTACAGGAGCCCGGGACAGCCTAACCAGCATGTCCTGGCTGCTCTATCAGCTGGTGTATAATCCCGCCTGTCTTGTAGCTCCAGGTGGTGCCTGGATGGGGTCCTGCATTGCAGAGCGGGGGGCTCTCGCGAGGCCACTACTGGTTGCTGAATCTAGGGCTAGCCCTGCCAAACTGGTCCTCTGCATCTCAAAAGGGATTCTCCTCCTCCTTTCTCAAAAAAAAAATTCAAAATAAGTCAAAATATAGACACAACTCAAAACGCATCTATTAAAACCCCCAACCCACTCAATCCAACTCATGATGCTCAGCCCATGGCTTCTTTAAATCCAAGTCCGGGTAAAGGCCTCATGTTACCAAACCTCGACGTTGACAAACTTCCACTCCATACAAGATTTTTAATCATTTCTCTTACTAACAATGAAATGTCGAAAGTATCACACTTTGCCATACAAAAAGCTCTCATCGGAATAGGTGGTGAACCGAAATCCGTAAAAAGATTACGTTCCGGGGATCTGCTTGTTGAAACAAACTCTGCTCTTCAAACCAAATCCTTTTTACTTGCGAAGCATTTCCTCAATAGTCCTGTTACAATTAGTCCACACAAAACTCTTAATTCCTGCCGTGGTATCATTTCTGAAACTGACCTATTGGGCACCCCTGACGGGGAAATCCTCGAGGTTTTTTCCGGTCAGGGTGTTATTCAGGTCAGAAGAATCACCATTAAAAAAGACTCTACACGTATTCCAACTAAACATTTAATTTTAACTTTCAATAGCCCAATACTACCGACAAATATCAAAGCTGGATACCTTAACTGTAGAATACGCCCATACATACCGAATCCTCTGCGCTGCTTTAAGTGCCAGAGGTTCGGTCACTCACAAACTTCTTGCCGTGGTCAACTTACTTGCTCTAGATGTGCATCTGTTGGATATGCTTCCACAGATTGTAATCTAGAGCCAAAATGTGTTAATTGTTTACAACCTCATCCGTCAGATTCCAAAATATGTCCTAAATGGAAAATAGAGAAACAAATACAGGAAATAAAAACAACTAAAAATATTTCTTACCCAGAAGTACGTAAATTAATAGTCTCACAGTTATCTCAAACTTACGCTCAAGCTGCCAAATCCTCTACTGTAAATAATTCTACCCAAACAGATGAAAATATAACAAATAAAATGTCCACCTTTGAAATTACTTGCACCACTATCATCCAAACAAAGAACACATATTCCTACTGCTGTTACCACATCATCCTCAGCCCAAACGCAACTCTTTCTCTTCAAAAACATCTACAACATCGGATCCTCAGCCACCAACTCCCATACCCAAGACAAAAGGGAAAATTAAAAAACAACCATCTCCACTACATCGTCCCCGAAAAGATAACATAAAAATAGACTTAATGCGCATAAAACCTCCGTCCAATTTAAAGAAAAATCCTGAAAAAAACACATCCGTAAAGATTGCGAGGGAACAAGATTCCCCCAATGAAACATCTCCCGTCTCCAAAAAATCTCGGAGACGGAAAACTTTTAAAATCTCGGATGCCATGGAGACAGACGCTAATCCTTCTGACACGGATTACGTCACAGGTCTGGCATCCGAGGAAGATGAGAGCTTTTTAGAGACTGATTTTACACAAGTGGCAGATAATCCCTTGAAAGGGCCCCTTTCGCAAAGTTCGCTCAAAAAATAACTTCCCTGGTTTCTTGGAACTGTCGTGGCTATAGATCGCATACAGATGACGTAAAAGACATCATACGTCAGTACCATCCAGTATGCGTAACACTTCAAGAGAATTTCTTGAAGTGTCTTGTCACGACAAAGATAGGTCGGTATGGTTGTGTGCGGAAAGACACGGAGGGACCCTCTGTGTCCGGAGGCGTATGTATTTTTACATCCCTCGATGTTCCATCTAGTGCTCTGCCACTCCATACCTCGTTGCAGGCTGTAGCTGTGAGAATCCACTCCACGAGCCTAATCACAGTCTGCTGTCTTTACTTACCACCAAATACTGTTATCCACCAACATGACTTGAACAACCTGGTTGATCAGTTGCCAGCACCCTTTATCATACTTGGTGACTTCAACGGACATAGCACTATGTGGGGTAGTGCGAAGACGAACCCTCGTGGAAGACAGATTGAACAGATGCTTTGTGATCACTGTCTCTGTCTGCTTAATCACGAAGAACCAACGTACTTTCACGAACCCACACGATCCTTTCACACAATAGATTTGGCCATCTGCTCACCATCACTCTTACCTCATTTAAATTTGTCCGTTGAGAAGGACCTCTATAATAGTGACCACTTCCCTGTTATCCTTTCTCACGATTCTGATCCGGGTGGAAAAACATTCCCACCTACGTATTCTTATCGTCGTGCAGACTGGGCCCTTTTCTCGCAGTTAGCTGTGATAACTGATGCAATGGTCAAGACAGAAAGTGTTAATACTGCTGTACAAGAAGTCACCAATGTTTTGATTGCTGCTGCTGATTTATCCATACCAAAAGTTTCCAGTCATTCATTCCAACGTTACAAACCTTGGTGGAATGCTGATTGTCAGACAGCATATAAGAACCAGCGGAGGTTATGGGGATATTTTCGCAGATATCCCATTACGGAGAATCTCTTGGCGTTCAAAGGCAAAGGCAAATGCTCGCAGAATAAGGCGTCGGAGTCAGAGGCAATCCTGGATCCGATATGTGTCCTCACTCACTTCGTCAACGTCCAGTAAACAATTATGGAAAAAGGTTAAGGCTGCAAACGGGATATATCGGGAATTTTCCTTCCCTATTTACAAACCTCGAACTCTGTCTTTTCTTCCCCAGAAGAAATTGCTAACATTCTGGGTGAAACATTTCAAAGTGTATCGAGTGCAGCCTCTTATAATTCTCGGTTTCTCGAAATTAAGAGGCGTGCAGAACGTACCCCGATAAACTTTTCAACTCGCTCCTTTTTTCCATATAATTGTAACTTTACGATGACTGAGTTAAAGCAGGCACTCTTACAAGCCCACAATACAAGCCCTGGACCGGATGGAATCACATACACGATGCTCCGTCATCTACATCCAAACTCTCTGGTCAACATTCTTTGTTTATTCAACAGAGTTTGGAAGGGCATTGCTTTCCCTCCAGCTGGAGGAAGCCACTGTGATTCCAATCCTTAAGCCGGGCAAGGTGGCAACAGATCCTCTGAGTTACCGTCCCATTGCTCTGACGAGCTGCTTCTGTAAGACCTTGGAACGTATGGTAAATACCCGTTTGGTATATGTTTTAGAGAAAGAAAAGTGTATTTCTCCTCTGCAGAGTGGATTCCGCAAGGGCCGATCCACTCTTGATAACCTTTTTTTTTAGAATCCCAAATCAGGGATGCCTTTGTTAGGAGAAACCACTTGGTTTCTCTTTTCTTTGATATAGAAAAGGCATACGACCGAACTTGGCGCTATGGGATTCTCCGTAATATGTATGATTTTGGCCTAAGGGGAAACCTTCCCATTTTTATTCTTAACTTTTTAGCTGTTCGTTATTTTAATGTACGCATTGGTCACTCCTCTTCTCATAAATTCATTCAAGATCAAGGTGTTCCTCAGGGTAGCGTTTTGAGCGTTACCTTTTTTATTATTCATATGAGTAACATACTTCATCAACTTCCACCTTCAGTGCGAGGAATGCTTTATGTTGACGATCTGCAAGTCTCTTGCCAAGGATCAGATATGCGACTAATTGAGCGACAGCTGCAAACAACTGTCAATCGATTAGTTCAGTGGTGCGATCAGAATGGACACACGATATCTCCATCCAAGAGCAGCTGTGTCCATTTTTGCAGGAAACGTAATCTACACCCAGATCCTTCTATTCATATAGGACATATTCAAATACCTGTTGTCAGTGCGGTGCGCTTCCTCGGAGTAATCTTTGACTGCAAATTGACTTTCCTTCCGCATGTCCTTTACTTGCGGAAGAAGTGTGAACGATCCCTTAACATCTCAAAAGTACTATCCAACACCTTATGGGGAGCGGATAGAATCTCGTTACTCCAAGTGTACCAAGCACTAATACTTTCACGTTTAGACTATGGTTGTGTAGTGTACGGTTCTGCTCGTACATCTGTATTAAAACGACTGGACACAATACATCATTCTGCTCTAAGAATCTGCTCTGGTGCCTTCAGAACTTCACCTGTTACCAGATCTTGTATGTGGTATGCCATCAACCACCTTTAGAACTAAGACGGAGGCAATTATGTGCCACTTATTTTATTCGTGCTATGTCTGTTCCTTCTCATCCATTAAAACCCTTTGCTCTTGCCATTGGTCTCAACCGACTTTATAAGGCCCGTTTATTTAACATCAAACCTTTTTCGGAAAGAGCAAAATCTGTTCTAAATGACGCCCACTTAAATAACATAAATATCCAAGAAAATAATATCCTTGCATTTCCACCCTGGGACATCCAAATTTTTAACTATCACAACCCTTTTCAGGCTATCACAAAGCAGACACTGCTGATGTTATTTATCAGCAACTCTTTTCTTTTCATCGCAGTAAGTATTCTAAGTACCTACTCGTCTACACGGACGGATCGAAGACTGCAGGACATGTTGGGTGTGGTGTTTTTAATAACAACATTTTCAGTTTTAGCTTACATAATTCCATGTCTGTCTTTAGTGCAGAATTAACAGCCATTCTTTTCGCACTTCAACATATAATAGTTTCTACCCACCGTCATTTTTTTGTGTGTACACTGACAGCATGAGTGCTCTGGAGTCCTTGCACTTTTCAACAGAGCATAGTCACCCACTGTGATCGAAATACTTCTTCTCCTGCGAAAATTGGAGAAAAAAGGTTTTCATGTAATTTTTTCCTGGGTACCTGGACACGTAGGTATACTTGGTAATGAACAGGCTGATACCGCTGCACGATCCATGTCTGATCACATGCAACGGCCTGTCTGTTACCGAGATTTAAAGACTTCAACACAGAACTATATTCATCGTGTATGGCAAGAGACTTGGAATCAACAGATCCTCAACAAACTGCATAGCATTCATCCTTCCACTTCTCATTGGGCTGCACTACCAGTGCGAAGACATGATGTCCGTTTGACTCGGCTTCGCATTGGTCACACTCGTTTCACGCACAGGCACCTTCTGTTGGGTGAAAATGCCCCAGAATGTCCCTCGTGCAAAGTCCCATATTCAGTTTATCATATTTTAATAGATTGTCCTATTTTTAACTGTCATCGCATCACCTTCTTTCATACATCTGTTTTAACCTTATCTGACTTGGTGGGGGAATCCCCCCACAAAAATCTATTTGCCTTCGTTTTAAAAATTGGGTTTTTACATATGATTTGATTTGTGTGTTTCTTTATAATTTTAATATATTATATGCATGTATGCGTGCATGCATGCATGCATGCATGCATATACATGTGTACATATATTTTTATACATATATATTTTTAAAATATGACATTCTTTTCACAAGTGTTTGGCGCAGCTTGGCCAAATTTGGCCCTTGCGCCATTAAAATTAACAATCATCATCATCATCCGCAAGGGCCGATCTACTTTTTGATAACCTCGTATTCCTAGAGTCGCAAATCAGGGATGCCTTTGTTAGGAGAAACCACTTGGTTTCCCTTTTCTTTGATATAGAAAAGGCATACGACCGAACTTGGCGTTATGGGATTCTCCGTAATATGTATGATTTTGGCCTAAGGGGAAATCTTCCTATTTTTATTTTTAACTTTTTAGCTGCTCGTTATTTTAATGTACGCATTGGTCAATCATCTTCTCATAAATTCATTCAAGATCAAGGTGTTCCTCAGGGTAGCGTTTTGAGCGTTACCCTTTTTAATATTCATATGAGTAACATACTTCATCAACTTCCACCTTCTGTGCGAGGAATGCTTTATGTTGACGATCTGCAAGTCTCTTGTCAAGGTTCAGATATGCGACTAATTGAGTGGCAGCTGCAAACAACTGTCACTCGATTAGTTAAGTGGTGCGATCAGAATGGACACACGATATCTCCTTCCAAGAGCAGCTGTGTCCATTTTTGCAGAAAACGTAATCTACACCCAGATCCTTCTATACGTATAGGAAATATACAAATACCTGTCGTCAGTGCGGTGCGCTTCCTCGGAGTAATCTTTGACTCTAAGTTGACTTTCCTTCCGCATGTCTTTTACTTGCGGAAGAAGTGTGAACGATCCCTCAACATCTTAAAAGTACTATCCATCACCTTATGGGGAGCGGATAGAGTCTCGTTGCTCCGAGTGTACCAAGCACTAATACTTTCACGTTTGGACTATGGTTGTGTAGTGTACGGTTCTGCTCGTACATCTGTATTAAAACGACTGGACACAATACATCATTCTGCTCTAAGAATCTGCTCTCTGGTGCCTTCAGAACTTCGCCTGTTACCAGCTTGTATGTGGTATGCCATCAACCACCTTTAGAACTAAGACGGAGGCAATCAAGTGCCAATTATTTTATTCGTGTCATGTCTGTTCCTTCTCATCCTTTAAAAGCCTTTGCTCTTGCCATTGGTCTCAACCGACTCTATGAGGCCCGTTCATTTAACATCAAACCTTTTTCGGAAAGAGCAAAGGCTGTTTTAAATGACGCCCACTTAAATAACATAAATATCCAGGAAAATAATATCCTTGCATTTCCACCCTGGGACATCCAAATTTTTAACTATCACAACCCCTTTTCAGCCTATCACAAAGCAGACACTGCTGATGTTATTTATCAGCAACTCTTTTCTTTTCATCGCAGTAAGTATTCTAAGTACCTACCCGTCTACACGGACGGATCGAAGGCTGTAGGACATGTTGGGTGTGGTGTTTTTAATAATACCATTTTAAGTTTTAGCCTACATAATTCCATGTCTGTCTTTAGTGCAGAATTAACTGCCATTCTTATCGCACTTCAACATATATTAATTTCCAACCACCGTCATTTTTGTGTGTACACTGACAGCATGAGTGCTCTAGAATCCTTGCACTTTTTAACAGAACGCCGACACCCCACTGTGATCGAGATACTTATTCTTCTGCGAAAATTGGAAAGAAAAGGTTTTGATATAATTTTTTCCTGGGTACCTGGACACGTGGGTATACTTGGTAATGAACAGGCTGATACCGCTGCACGATCCATGTCTGATCACATGCAGCGGCCTGTCTGTTACCAGGATTTAAAAACTTCTGCACAGAACTATATCCATCGTGTATGGCAAGAGACTTGGGATCAACAGGTCCTCAACAAACTGCATAGCATTCATCCTTCCACTTCTCATTGGGCAGCACTACCAGTGCGAAGACATGATGTCCGCTTGACTCGACTTCGCATTGGTCACACTCGTTTTACTCATAGGCACCTTCTGTTGGGTGAAAATGCCCCAGAATGTCCCTCGTGCAAAGTCCCATATTCCGTCTATCATATTTTAATAGATTGTCCCGTTTTTAACCGTCATCGCGTCACCTTCTTTCATACATCTGTTTTAACCTTATCTGATTTGGTGGGGGAATCCCCAACCAAAATCTATTTGCCTTCGTTTTAAAAATTGGATTTTTACATATTTATGATTTGATTTGTGTGTTTCTTTATATTTTTAATATATTATATGCATGCATGCATGCATATACATGTGTACTTATATTTTTATACATATATATTTTTAAAAAAATATGACATTCTTTTAACAAGTGTTTGGCGCAGCTTGGCCAAAGTTGGCCCTTGCGCCACTAAACCCCACATTCACTTCACTTGAGGAACGGTTGCATGTCTGTCACGCTTAATGATTCTCGTCAGTCGTCGTTGGTCACATTCTTGCATGATCTTTTTCCGGCCGCAGCGATGTCGTAGATTTGATGTTTCACCGGATTCCCGATATTCACAGTACACTCGTGGCCGTGTACGTGAAAATCCAAATTTCATCGCTACCTTGGAGATGCTATGTCCCATCTCTCGTGCGCTGACTATAACACCACGTTCATACTCACTTAAATCTTCATAACCTGCCATTGTAGTAGCAGTAACCTAACTAAAACAACTGTGCCAGACTCTCGTTGTCTTGCCTACCGTAGCGCCGTACTCTGATTGGTTCCGTATCTCTTTATTTGTATTTCCATGCCTGTACCAGTTTTTTTTTGGCTGTTCAGTGTAATTATGGCCAGCATCGACGTGCCCTGGTGCTTCTAAAGACTATAATTCGAAAAAATTCGATAAAATTCCAAAACAGTTTTCTTAAAATGAAAAACAGGTTTTGGGTCGAATTTTTAAAAAAATTAAAATATAAAAAAAATGAACACTATTACTTTAAATATATTATAAAATTTGCTTTGAATGTACTGGAGCTATAAATTGAAGAAAATAAAAAATAAACAACACAGCAATAAGCAATTATAACTATTTTTTGTTTAAGAATTATATAAAATAAAAAGAAAAAGAAAACATAACTTAGCTATTAATATTTTATTATGTGAAAAGAATAGAAAAGTAGCATTAACCGTAACTTATATAAATAGTATTTTTTCATAAAATAATATTTAAGAAAAACTAATGCGTTCAACAGGTTATATATTCCACAAACGAGCAGGATTTAGTACAAAAATTACCACTGATCAAAATCTCCCTCCGTCAATATCCCTTAAAATAATAGTAGGTTTTTATTTGTCATTTTAAATTTATTGATACTTAAATTTCGCTTGCTATTTATATATTGTTCATCCGTACGTTGTTTCTTTTTTTTCATTTTATTTTAATTTAAATAAATTACAATGTAAATACTTCATGAATTACAGTAGAAAAATAAAATTATTTGTCGCTTGAAAAAATATAGTAATACCCCGAACTTACGCGATCGGTGGGCCTGAGTAATAATCGCTTAAGTCGAATTCACGTAAGTCGGAGTAAAATATTGCGTTTAAATACACATAAATTATTTTTAGGCGGGGCCAGAGACAAAAGAAAATAATAATTTAGGGGGGAAAATTTTAATAAGATCTTAGATAACACAAATAAATAAAAAAAAAAGCAAATCGAAGTTATTTTGATGTCGAAAATTTCATAAAATCTGACTAAATATTTTGTCGTCTACAAGATTTTTCTTTTCACTCACAAAATTTTGACGTTGCATATTAATAATTTTTTTTATTCCTTGTGTTGTTGAAAAAAAACGTTCTTCGTTTGGAGTCTATATTTTCTAAAATTTGCAACGCTTTTTCAAGTAAACTGAAGCATTCTGTCTGATTCCCAACATCTTTGCTACTTTACAAATTTTTATTTTTATATCGAAGTGTTTGATGATGTAAAGTTTACATTTCAAAAGATATTTTCTTTTCTTGTTTGGTGTAGAAGTATCAGTTGTACTTCATTTGGATGACATAACCGTCTCTCAAATCTTAGTAGATATATAATTCACATGTAGCAAACATGATTTAACAATTAATACGAATATGTGCATTAGCTAAACAGGAGGCGGGGAGTGAGTAATCTCGAGTTGTGTAGCGAGTTGTATTGTAAAAGTCATATGGACAAAATTTGAAAATCGAGTAACTCCGAGCTTGCGTAAACTGGAGTAGCATAAGTCGAGGTATTACTATATACCCGGAGTGGGCATTAAGTCAATCGCGATCGACCGGTGGACCGCCAAGACATTTTGGAGGGACCGCCTTCACATAAAAACGTTAGACGCGCGCATACTAAAAGAAACGCAGGTAGTTATCAAGATAATGGAAACAACCGTGAATGGAAGAGACACCGTGAATAAAACTGTAGCCCAAATTTGAGAGACGTTTTCATGAATTTAATAGACTAGAATCAAAAGTTGCATTCATGGGTTACCCATATGACAGTGTTGATGTGAAAAATATAGCTAAAAATATGTTACATGTTCTCGAGGAAAACGAAGCTTTTTTTTCCCTTCAAAAGGACGTAACTTGTAACGAATATCTTTTGGAATCTAATAGACGAAGTAAAGTATCCCACAATATTTTTAAAAAAGTTACAATTCATTTAACATCTTTCTTTTGCTCTATCTATCTGTGTAAATATCCATTTTGAACGAAGAATATAATTAAGACAACATATCTCATTCCCGTTTCACAGACGCCCACTTATAATCCAGTGCAAGATTAGAAGTTAGTAATTATATACCGAGTTATTCAAGATTGGGGCTGATAATATGAAGGCTGTCTTCTACTGAGACTATAGCTACGAGAACTACTCGTAGTTTTAAGGGAAAATTATTTGTTTTTTGATATATTGTGAATTGATTGAAAATGTATAATTTGATACTATTAAATTTATGGGTATAATTATGTTTGTATTTTGCGTTTTACTTAAGGTATCCGACAGCGTTCGGAACCGTGATTTCTCAAAAGCGTAGAAATGGATAATATTTATGATATTTAGTGTCACTTAGATTATAATATATGCATAAAATTGTTTTAAGAACATTTTGACAAAAAAAAGTTATTTAAATATAGTATTTTGGCAAAAAATTAACTTAGAATAATCTTTTTTCCAAATGTTCTCCTTTTATGAAAAATGCTTCTATTATAATAATATTTTGCCTGTATTATCTATATTTCAACTAGAATTTTTGAAATATGTAGCTTAGAAGTGGGTTTATCCATGTTTCACTACAACAGAGGGGATAAATTTTAATAAAAAAAAACACCGATAATTATTTCAATTGGTAGTAACTCTGAAAATGTGAATTTTTCAAAAATCATAGTTGAGCCTCTGTACAAAGGTCTGAGCTATATACAGGCAAAATATTATTATAATAGAAGCATTTTTCACAAAAGGAGAACATTTTGAAAAAAGGTTATTCTAAGTTAATTTTTTGCCGAAATATTGTATTTAAATAATTTTTTTTGTCAAATTGTCCTTAAAATAATTTTATACATATATTCTAATCTTAAGTGACACTAAATATCATGAAAATTATCCATTTATGTGCTTTTTAAAATCACTGTTCCGAACGTAGTCGAATACCTTAAAACGTAGTTTTAAAAGAGTAAGTTTTTCTACTGTAGTTATGTAAGTAAGTATACATATTCTGTATTTATTACTGTTAAAATTTAAATATTGTTGAGTGGTGTTTTTGCGCATCACACCTACGTCAAAATGTGAAAAAATTAAAAGTAGACCGCGCCATGTAAAAGTCTGCTCACCCTTGCTATATACCAATGGTTTTCAAACTGTGTTCCACAGAATTCTAGGGTTCCACAAAGCATACCCAAGGGTTCCAAGAGTTACAATAAAAAAATCGAGAAGAAATAAATATGTATGCAAAATAAATTCACGTTCCCTATGAAGTTTATATAGCTACAAGTATCTAAAGCTCATTCTATTCATTAAAACTGAAAATTTCATGTATATATAATAACTTTATTTTGCAACACTCTTTTTAAACTTTTATTATAATTAAATAATATTAAAACGTTTTTACTTTATATATACTCCCTACTAGATTATGAATATTTTATTGTTTACTCTCTCGGGTTCCACGAAATAATTTGATACTCGCTAGTTAGCACAATGTCTTTCAAAACTAAATAGTTTTCTAATGGAAAATGCACCTTTTTTGCACTTGTTGAAGAAACACCTATAATGAAGAAGAGGAAACAACTTATCAACATATCAACAGATTCGATGTTAAAATCTAAATTTAACCAAGAACAGTTTCTAAATTTTAGGTTTACAAATAGGGATTGCAATATCGGACCAAAAGTTCAATACCGGTATTCGGTATTTTTTAGATTTTATTACCAGGATATCCCGGTTTTAATACCGGTATTATAAGTTTTAGGAAACAAAAGAAAATACAAATGTTTCTTTGTTTTATTTACCAGTTTTATTACAGAGTGTAAATATCACAAAAAATTAATTTTTATTTTAAAATTATAACAGTATATAAAAAAATCACAAAAAAGTAAAGGATCACCTTATTTATTTAAATAAAAAAGGAGTAAATATCACTATTCAGTCTGTGGTACTATTACAAATTTCTGAAATGTGATATTAAAAAACATAATGAATTAATTGTCCTGTCATTAAGCTTGAAACGTAATTCTGTGCAAAAATTAGCAGTTGTCGAAAACGCTCTTACGGCATCTAAGCTATATATTGTGATATATATTGTTAGCAATACGCGATATACCTTTCAAAGTATTTACTTCTAAATATGTCATCTTCAAATAAATTGATTTCTCGTCGGGGATGGTTTTGGATATAGCTGATTTCTGTTTTGTATTTTGGTTTGTTGAAATTTCTGTAGCTATATCTCATTTTAATTTTAGTTCAAGAAGCAATTCCTTTTCTCTATCTACATTAGGGTCATAATCATTTTCGATAACTGTACCGAATACTTCTGAATGCAAATAAGGTTTGTAGGAAAAACTTTTAAGAAAATTTACTATAAACTTGATAAAATTTGAATTAGTTAGTCTCTTTCCTTCGTTTTCATTTTAATTTATAAAATCATGATATGCAAATACAAGTATGATATGCACATACAATGTGAATAACAAACTCGCCAATTTAAAAATTATCAAAATGTTTCGCACTTTCTTCATGACTACAACCTGGTTTTCACAGATGCGAATATCAGATGACGAATTCTGCACGTCCACAGTATCGCTCTGAGCTGTAACAAAATAGTACGATGCAACTTTATATTCACATTCTAATTAATTTCTCCCGTCAGGTAGACATAAAAACCAAAACGTGTACTATTTTGCTATATATATAGGTTGGCGATCCCTGGAGACAATTTTAAAAATTTCTAGTAAATACCGAAAAACTGGTATTTAAGCTTGTGAATACCGGTATTACTAAACTGTAAAAAAGGATCAAAATACCGGTATTCGGTATCCCGATATACCGGTATTGCAATCCCTAGTTACAAATTCATGCAAAATACACGGAATTTCTCTCACAGCTATAAACATTTTAATGCCATTCAAAACATTGTGTTTAAGTGAACTATATTTATCAACGTAAGTGGCTACAAAAACAAAGTATAAAAACAAATTAAACTCAGAATATGTAATGCGATTGCACTTAATCTCAATAGACGTAGACTTCGACAGTTTGTGTGAAAAAAAGGAAGCACATATTCCAGTAATTAAATATAATGCGTGGATAGATGACACTTGGATGACAAATTAATGTTATTAATGAGTAAATTATTTTGAAAACTAGATTACAATTTTTTAACGCGATAAATGCAATACTTTTTTTAGTTGCCTTTACATAAAGTGCCTATAACATGTTTATATACTTTAAATATTATTTTGAGATATATTCTTCGAAGTATGTGTATGGAATGGGGTTCCGCGAAAACACTTTCTAGTTCTATGGGTTACATGAAAGCATCTTCAAATTTGCAGGGGTTCCGTGAGTTGAGAAAGTTTGAAGACCACTGCTGTATACGATTCACTGTCGTTTTTTCGGGAAAAACCAGGTCTTATAGTTAGATAATAATAAACAAAAAAAAACATTAATCGATTTTAAAGGGTTTGCAATCTCTACCGAAGAACAAAATAAATATTTTAATTGTTTATTTTTTACTCTCTCGCGCGCGCTCTTTTCCTACTTCTCATCTTTACAGTAATTAAAGTTATAGAATGTGCTTTGCAGTTAAGACAAGTCTTTCAAGCTGGATAAAAAAATTTCCAGGAAATATATATGTAAAAGCATTAATTAATATGATCTTAAATATAACTGGACACACACTTAGTAGCTGTGAGGCCCAAGAAAAAGAGTAATTGTAAACGTTCAGTATGATATTTGTTATAAGAATGGTGAAAGTCCGAAATTTTTTCATTGGTGCAAATATTGTGTACATAACTCAACAAGTTAACACAATTTTCCGATACGTTCAATGGGGAGATGCTGATATTTATATATTTATACGTAGAATTTTGTTATAAAAGCACTAATTTTAACACCCACTCTTCATTTGAAGGCAACACAAATCAATTTGTAACATTATATGTAACCTTATCAAGATCTGTGATAAGATTACATATAATGCATTACACCTGTACGAGCATTTCCGTTATCAAATACTAAGAGAACACGTTATAAACACATACAGCCAGGAAGGAAGTCTGGGATTTTTTTTCTTGCAGTTTTGTTAATATTGCATTAAAAAAATAAGCTAACCTGTTTGCAGTGAGAATGAGTTCTAATAATTGTTCTTTTCTTTATTTATTCCGGGTGTGTAAGAATAAATGGCTAATTTAGAGGAGAGACTATGGCACTACACCCCCTCCCTTAGCACAATAATCTCTTTTTGTTTAAAAAAAAGTATCACTACATCTGTTTGTTTTTAATCTAATTTTTTAAATGATTATAGTACTTTCTGACTTGTAGGCTGAAAATTAATCTCACTTTTGTTATGATTCCACTTCTACTTGTAGCGTTGTCGCGATCGAAAACATTTTTTACTATGTTATTCTACTATTGTTCGAATTAATTGGAACAAACATTTTTTTTCTTGTCTGAGTTGGTATGTGATTATCAGATATGTCCCAAACCACCTGAAATCGGTTATATCTGCCTAGAAGTATCGTGATTGATCGACCTTGACTATAATTTACTCATTTGATTGGTTTTAGTACATAAGTAGTTCAGTGTGGTAGCTGGTGGTTATAATTTTGCTTTCCACGTAACACGTGTTACTTTTGCTTGTTCAGAGATGGATATTATTCCAAGGAATGGTTCTAAAATAATTGCTTTTAATGAACACACTTCTATGACTGTGAGAGATATGGCTACGGCAGTTGGTGTGGGCGAATCAAATGTTTCAAGAATTTTAAGAACATTTCAGGATCCTTGATCATCATCTCCAAAAATAAAAGGAAAATGTGGGCTCAAACGGAAAACTACTCCAAGAGAACTTATAAAATTCTACTAAGAAATAGCAAAATAAATCAAAGTAAGACGAGCACAGATCTTCGAAGGAATTTACTAGATTGTGGTGTTGAAGTGAATACCTCAACTGTTCAGAAAAGGGTTCTGGAAATTAGCCATAAGGCATCAAGACCGAAAAAGCAATTTTTTACTCAGAAAGCGATGAAAAAAAGTTTAGCATAGGCCAAAAAATACCGCGATTCTGGACTGCTAAAGACTAGAAGAAAGTGATGTTCAGTGATGAAATGCTTTTATTTGTGCAGGGATACAAATCAAGTGTAGTTAGACGAAATGAAGTTGAAACTCTGCTTCCAGATCATTTCCAACAGATTGTAAAACACCCTTCTAAACAGATATTTTGGCGGGTTTTCACAACAAATGGTAGAGGAAGCTTAATTCCTTCTAAAGGCATGATGAATCATGTCAAATGCATACAAATATTAAGTGGTAGAATTATTTCATCCATGGAAACATTTGACGGAACATTTTAACATGATTTCGCTTCTTGTCACAATTCGATATTGGTCTAGACTTTTACGCTGGAAAATGAAACAAAAGTGCTTAATTGGCCTAGTAATTCACCAGAACTAAATCCTGTTGAGAATTTGTGACATATTGAAAAGAATCGTTTAGCTAAGATGAGTTGCACGACAACAGAACAAATGATAAAAAGTACTACACAAGTGTGGTTTCATGCTGATTAAGTTTAGCACATGTGCTCTGCACTAGTGGGGTCAATATCAAGACGAGTTGAGAGATCATTTCTGTTATAGGACATATTTTATTCTAATATAGATAATGTCTACTTAAGATGTATAATCATTAAAAGCTATAGAAAAAATCGTTTTTTTACCATTTTTCCCAATTAATTCGAACAGTATAGTATTTTATTTCTGATCTAAGCTCCAATCCCTTACCTAAATCCTGGATTCGCTTTTTATACATATACCTACATATTTGTAAAATCTGCGAATCAGATGCTTACAAAGATAGCCAGTTTCGGAAGCTCTGTGATAAATATTTTATGCATTTTTTTATCTTTAATGCAATAAATCATATAATGATTAAGAATATTTTCTTTTCCCAGTCCTATATTGCCTGTGCTTGGGGTATTTCACGAGTTGGCCATGTGACAATTTGCTATGGAGTTGTGAGCGCTATAATGGACTGTTCGTCAGGATTCCTTGTGAAATGGATCAGAAGAGTTCCGGTCTTTTTGCTTGCTGCATCTTCACATTTAATGATGTTCATCACTTTACTGCTATGGAGTCCACATAATGATAACTACACCTTGTACTTCATTCTTTCGGGAGTGTATGGAATAGGAGCCAGCGTTTGGTGGTCGCAAATTATAGGTAACAAGTAATACGTATTTGTAAGATTGCAAGAAAAAAACAACATTACTAATAGCTTTTACATGTTTTGATAGTTTTTCAATGCAATCGTGTTTTTTTATTTTAAATTTTTTATTGTGACTAAGTAATCTATTTAAAACTTTTCATTTGTTCAAAATCGTACCACTTCATCTGACATTTTTATCTGATGCTCTTTGAACATCTTAATAATGAACTGTATGTTTTGACATGGGAGATTGTGGAGATATCCTAGATTTTTTTATGTAAAAGTAACCTAATTTATGTTTAAAACTCTTCCATATCAGAAGGACCAGCAATATTTCCAATAATAACTTTATTTAAAATTCTGTAAACTATTCTCATGAAGTTTAAAGCTACAAATCAGCAGAATTTGAGTCGAGCTGCCACAGATAGGTCGCAATCAAATAGCTGTTTATTTTATATTCAGACGACTCAAGTTCATGGTGGTTGAAAGTGAATTTCACCCTCTGGCCGGAACATCAATTTTTTGGGCCACTCTTAGAAACATCCGTCTGACAGACGGGTGCGCAGTTTTTTTTTTTAATTTTATTACCTTAAGAACTGTTTTAAACGTCCTTATCACTCATGAAATTGGGCAGAATTTTTAATACTTAAGTCTTTATGAAGCACACTATATTAATATATTTTTATCACAAGAATTGTGACTAGTATTTTTTTTTATAAAAACGGATTAGAAGTTATTTATTATATATGTGACGAATCTGTACGGAACCTTTCCACTAATCTTCTTAGGCGTCTTTTTGGGGAATATAAATTCGCGTTTATTTCCAATCAACTCCAAAAAGATGAACGGAATATGCAAAATAGATAAGGTATTTAAGTCGAGCGTTGTAAGCTAGCAAGGGAGATGATGGAAGGCTATTGAGCCAGCAACTTTAACCGCAATATTAGAGGATTCCAAGATATTAGAATAGGGCAGAAGAATAGCTGTGATTCTAAGGAAGTACCAGAAAGCTGATATAGCCAACGGTAAATATAATTTACTTACGCTTAAAAGAAGCGTTAGTTTAGTCGAATTAGTTAAAGTTAATGAGAGTTAAGAATTCGAGTACGTGTATTTCTCGGACCTTTTATTTCGGTAGACCTTACTTGATCTTGAGCTTAAGTAGTAATTAATTGCATTATTCGTAATTTAATTTAATATAAAGGTAAATCCCTTTAGTTGACGTAACATAAAAAGTATTATATGTTATTAGAGTTTTTTTTTGAGAAATTGAAAATAATAAATATTATTATTTAAAATGTGGCTCTTAGTGGTTCTTTACCTCAAATTAATCTTGGTGTCCAAGGTGAGACCCAGGGGGGTCTCCACATATATTCATGTAAAAATAATACCAAATACGAAAAAACTATATCCATCTCATAGACGGTGATAGATAAGAAAAATCGCACATATCGTGATTTGAAAAAATCGCCAAGTACCACCACGTGATCCTCTCACTGGGTAGAGTCCAAATGAAGAAGTCAAGACAGCCCATCCCAAAAATCACACCACAGCGTTATCTACAGGCATCAAAACAAATAATCTCCATCTGAGAGACGGATGTTCCGGTCAGAGGGTTAAGTGCCCCCACGAGATATTCTTAAAGATTCAAAGTCCCTGATTAATGAAAATAACTTTATCAAAATTTCATATCAATTTTAAATATTCATATTATTTAAAACTGCTATAAAAATATAATAGCATACAACTAGAGACAAAAAGTTCCCGGAATGGTCCCCTACATTCACACTGGTGTATGTTGGCGGCACTAATAAGGAAAACACAGCCATATGGAATTCACTTCTAATACTGTCGGCGTTAGCTGCAGATCGTTTCCGACAAAGCGAATTTTTCATTCGTCGGATTTTTAAATATCATTTTAGAGCAGCGTACAAACATCAAATCCTGCGTTTTTTCTCAAGAAATCACCTTCTGAGACACTCGAGATGCTGAAGTAAGCTTACGGAAACGATGCCATGAAAAATGGCCGTGTGCGAGTGGTATAAGCACTTTCATGAAACGTTGAAACATTATACAAAGATTGTCGCACAAACATTGAAGATGACATACTGACCGCACCCCTCTTCTATCACAAATGGGAATGTTGAGAGCTTTCGAGAAATCGTGTGTGAGGACGGATGAATAACTACTGATGCTTTTGTCTCTCAACTTAAGAGTATTATATGACAACATTCACAACATTGTACATGATGATTAGAAAATGAACAAAATCGTGTTTGTTTGCAAATGGTTCCAAAAACTGTAATCACCTGAACAATACAAAATGAGAGTGAACATGCCCAGGGATTTGATTGACATGTTTGATGAAGATGACGTGGTAGCCTAGTGGTCAAAGTAATGGACTCGTGGTCGGCGTATCATGAGTTTGAGCCTAGCACCGCTGAAGACCCACCATGTAGGGGAGCGATGCACGTTAAATCTGTCGAGAGCTCAGGTATCCTCACGTTGGTGTGGTGTGATAGTTAGGAGAGGGGTGTCAACTCAGGTGTCGTCCTCGTCACTTGACCATGGTTCAAAATTACGAGGTTCGTCGCCAAAAGCCCTCGTGTAGCTGAATAATGCGATGTCAATATTCACTTACTCACGAAGATGACAGCCTCTTGAAGAAAATCTTGACTAGTGATGAAACATTGTGTTTTCTTAACAACCCTCACACAAAATGTCAGCCAAGTGAATGGAAAGGAGAAACTTCGCTTAGATAAAGCCGAGGAAAATTTCTACGAAGCAACTGAAGGACCTATAAAAAAATGGATTCCAGGGGTGTTTTGAACAATTATACGAACGCTGGAACAATTGTGTGGGTGCAGTAGGACAGTACTTTGAAGTCTAATAAGATTAAATTATCGTTCAATTTTTTAATAATTTGTAATTGAAATATTTTGGCAACTTTTTGACCCTACCATGTATGAATCAAAAAGTCATAATGCATCATATTCGTTCTTGATTTGAAGACAAAGACCATCAAAATGTGTTTGAGATATGTATGATTCTGCTCCAGTAGATTTTTTCCACACAAAATGAAACTGTGATTAGCAGAAAGTGTGGTGATTTTTCCTAAATCAAATAATCATTGAATATAGTTATAATATTCATTCTTCTAAGCGTAACAAATTTGTTGGCCTCTTACTAGCAATGCATGTTCTTTTTTATTTTAGATAACTTTGAAATAAGATATTGAATGAAATATATATTTATTATTAATAATACTCAGTAACGGTTGGTAAGTGAAGAGAAGAGAGAGAGAGACAAGTGTAACAAAAATTAAAACTAAACTAAGTTTGTTCGAAATTATAGAATAATTCAGTAATTTTAATTCCAGAACTCTCTGTTAGAATTATTAAAATGCCCTTTTTTCAGGAGACCACATTTCTAGTTATTACGTCAAATTTATTTCATCTGTTTCGATTTTTATGTTATTCGACATTTAATGTAATTTCATCAATTTGTGTTTTTTGAATGAAAATTAGTGTGCCTTGTTCCATTAGGAGTGAATTTCAAGAAAAGTTTTCTGTTTATTTTTTACAACCATAAACAAATGTTTAGAAAAGCAGATTCTTGTCTTAGCCAATCAAGCGAATTTTAATGTTATTTATAAATGTAAAACCCAAGATAAAAGTTGGATTTCGTCGGATAATGTTACTTATATTATAGAACTTATTGTATTTAAGAATAGAGAAAATCTTTAAAGTATAACAGACGAATATATGAATTTTTTTAAAATCTTGTTTCATACCTCACTGAAATGTTGAATACAAATTAATTTTTGGAAAAAAATAAAAATACTCATATTAAAACATATTTAGCATTATTGACATAATCAGATCAAGACTTATTTCTAAGAATTTATATTTTTGAAGTATTGCTTTAGGAATAACTCCCCTTTGAAATTATTTTTAAAGAGTTAACTCATTAATAATTTGCATATTTTCCAAAAAAGTTTGAAAGTTGAGAAGGAAAAAAAAATGCTTAACTTTTTTTTAATATGTGAACAGAATTAACCATAATAAAATATTCTTTAGTTTACATAGTTGAAATTTTTCTATCCCATCAAATAAAGGGCGATTCTTTAAAATTATTATATATGATATCATCAAATGCTACTAAACACCAGTGAAAAAGTGGGATTTGGTGCGATTCAACAACATTAATAATATAATTAGAATATTTTTATCAAATTATAACACATCTGTATTTCTTTTCCAGCGTTTTATGGAGTCATATTTAAAGAAAATGAAGAGCCTGCATTTTCAAATTTTTACTTCTGGAGTTCTTTGGGATTCTCTGTCGCATATGCTTACAGTGACAGTTTATGTACAAGTGTTAAAATTTATATACTGATTGCGTTACTCGTGTTTGCCATTGCAGCTTATATCCTAGTTGAATACAACAACTCGGATAAAAAAAGGGAAGTGAGACGAAATCTCAACACCCCGAATGTGGAACAACTAGTACATGTTAGGGACAATGAAGTCACTTTGCTTCCTTGAAGATGATGCTGATATGTGTTCTGTATAAAACGAAATAAAAAAAAAATAAGATACCTGTAAGATAAATACCTGTGGCTTTTGAAAGTGTTTGTCTTTTGTCATGTTTTTAGTGAACTATATTTCATTTATATGCATTGTGTATATGTATACATAGGGAGTTCAAAAAGTAAGGTAACCGACCCATTAAGAGTAAATGTTTATTCAGGACATAAAAGAAGTACATACAATATAGGAAAGGCACAAGGCATATATTATTTTTCTGCATAGTCACCCTACTTATCGAGGTATTTGTTCCAACGGTACACCAAATCATCAAAATGTAACGTCTCCCTCTCGAAACGAGTTTCACTCTTTCAGGACAATACTAGACTGAGTTTTGGTGCACCTGCAGCTGGGGCTCATTATCGTTTATTTAGAGTTTGGACTTTGATGCCAGTGCGACTGGACATACAATAGTCTGGCCATACTACTTTGGACGAGATCGTTTCCGAGGCAGCTGACTGTCGCCTTACATACACAATAGCGAATTGTCATCAAAGGCGGTAAAACGACGACAGTGGGCCGAAGGGGTTTGGCTGTCGGAGCATGTGTCGGACACCTGCTGGTTTGTGAAGAAACCAGGGAAGAGGACGATTGGCGGATTATGCGCCAATTGGCTCTAATGAGTTGAGGTTCAAGGATCGACTCATATGGGCCCACCAATGAGAAAGCGTGAGGGGGGAGGGAGAAATGGACTGCCCCTGATGTTTTAAAAGGACTGAAAAAAGATCGGAAAGACGAGGGTTGGTCATTTTCTGAAAGCGGAAAAGGAGGATCTCGGAGTTTTGGACCGTGATGCTGACGAGGAATCCTGGACGCGGATAAGAAAAAACGCCTTGCGGACTGTACCGAGACAAGCTGTGGAGAGAACGACTTGAAAAAGGGGCTACCATACTGGCTAGGCACAGAGACAATTAAATTCTAAATCTAATTTAATATAATTACCCTGTAGGAGAAAAAATTAAAAGTATTTTTTTACTTCCACAACCTTGCTGTGCTGTTATTTTTGTACGCTACCTTCTCACGACGTTACAAAAACCATCATCGTAGAAATCAGTGTCAAAGTTGTGCAATCACGTCAAGATGACTTGGTAAGCCATCAGTTCTGAAATTCTGACCTTCTGAGTGTTTCGTTAAAGATCCGAAGAAATGGAAATCACTTGGTGTGAGGTCGGGAATGTATGCAGGATGATCCGATCGAATCCCATCCCATCGAAAGCCCTTTTCCTTCATCTCGCACATCTGTTCTGCCTTTGTCAAATTCCATGCACCAAAATCACTTCTGTCCTCGTGACTTAACACTTGTACCGTACACTTCTACCAATTTCCGATGAATTTCAGCATGAGAATTTTTCTTTAAACGCAAAAACCGTGTCACACTTCCAATGGCGTAACTAGATACTCAAGGGTCCTGGCGCTAAAAAAAGAGGGCCCGAGCTTGGTTGGATTTTATCTAGTAAAAATAGATGAATATATTAAAAATACAAAGCTACAATTTTTATTTACAAACTTCTCTTTCTTGGCGTTGTTTGCGCTGAAACGCGCCACTGTTTTTTTTTTATATTGATAATTTTAGTTTTATAGTTCATCAAATACAATTCGTATGTTCTTGAGTACTTACTGACGTTAAAAGGAAGAAAAAATGTAATTCTACTCTACAAAACGTTGCGGGGAATCCCTAGCTATTTATTTATTCGGGAGGATCGAATTCATCCACCAGAGGGCTTAGAGCTACAAAATGATCCACCGAGAAAGACGGAAAATGATGCAAAAAATATGCATGAACAAGAATTACATTGCAATATTATTATAATTATTTAAAAGAAAAAGAACACCCCTCTGCTAAAGAGCAGAGGAGGGGGGGAGGCAAAATTACATCAGTGTATTGCAGATACGGCTAAGACTGCGAAATACTGAAACAGGGAACTAGCTTATTATGAATCATATTGTTATTAATAATAGAATGTAACTAGGAAGGAATTGCTTCTTGTGCAGGTTTCTTAAGATGTAATAATAAGAATAGTAAGATTTTTCATGGAACTTGAAGTTTATATATTTTATAGTAATAGTTTATACAAAAATGAAAAGATTGAAAATAACAAACTTTTCAATAATATCGCAAATTTGGCTAACTTGGAGGTCAGTTTCTGAGAGCCCCCTTGAGTTTGAGGGCCCAGGTGCTCGGCACCGCCTAGCCCGTTGGTAGCTATGCCACTGCACACTTCTTAATTCAATCGTAGACCATCTTTCCCTCAATGCAGGAATCTTCATACTGAAATGTAGTCATGTTGCTGGAGAACCAGCATCATCTACCGGCTCCGTTCGGATGCTGCAACTGTCTTCGTTATCTTTAAAGGGATTTTTATTCATACGGGGAATTTACACATCCATCACAGTTCTTGTTGCCTTACTTTTTGAAATCCCTACGTATATATGAATTTATGATATACATTGCTAAACATTAAAAATTCTGTATCAAGAAAGATAGAAGAATCTTATGATTCGTACATGTACAATATAATAAGAAGAGCCACCCAGACAGTGGTTAGTGACGCTGGCTGTTGTACCATAGGACCTAGATTCGAATTCTAGAAAAGGCAGGGATTTTAGTTAATGTATAGTGCCTGTGCGGCATGAAGGCACTCTAAATATTCGTCGAGTCGAAAATCCTCTCGAAAGGTTGATGGATGCGAAAGAGATTTGGGAGGTCCCCTGACCACCCTCAAGATATTCTCCCTTAAAATTAGAGTGGAAGTAGTCAAAACGTTCTGTCACCTGCATAAGGTTCAAATCTGTAGCTATATAACGAAAGACCTAATCTAGCGCCTTCCCACAATGAATTTCGAGGACTGTGATCTGACACCGTCGATCGAGCGGCATTAAAAACAACAACATAATTTGAAGAACACAATTTAATTTGATTTATAATTTGAGAGATTTATTTTGTTTTAATTTTTGAATCTGAGTGATTTGATTTGTTTTAGTTTTTGAATTTGAATGGTTTACTCAGAATTCAGTACCCAGAATTGTAGCCTCTGGCAGGAGTAACATTTGTAATCTAGGTAGATTATAAGTCCAACAGAACTTAGATGGTAAGTACATCATTCCATGCGGCTTAAGTTCTGTGCCCGATTCCGATTAATTATAGTGGATGGCAAGTGATGGCATGTCATTCTCTCGGATACTAGGACCAGATATTCTGAATAAGTAACAGATTTGGAGAATGTGCAAATCTAGTCAATAGTCAAACACCTTTTATGCGGAGGAAGGTCCGAACAGTACAGCCTGTATGCGGTAATGCATTGTCTTGTTGAAAAGTAGCGTCACAGAGGCTTCGAACCTGCATGGACCTTAGTAGATCAGAAATGTAACGGCAGCTATCTAAGTGACCAGAACGTATGTTCGTAATGACACCACACATTCACATAGTATTACAGCCAAGGTTTGAAGCAATATCGCAGAATGATAAACCGCAATTCTTGCACCCTGAGATTCTATAGCAGTCAAATTCGAAATATGAAGACTGAAAATCCTGCTTCTTATACTAAATATATACCTACTGTCAGAGATTAGAGCTCACGACCTATGGATTCGTAAGCACGTAACATACCACTAGACAAAAGGGATCACTCCTGTGTGGAGGCTGTTACTAGCATATTTAGATACCGACACAGTATTTAAAGTAAAAAAATATGGTCAAAAATCAGCGAGTATTAAAAAGTTGTTCAGTAATTAAAAATTATTAATATTTGAATATTAAGTGTATTATATCACCATGTATTAAATGTATATTATCGAGTATTAAATACATTATGAACAATTTGGTTTATTTTTAGAACATTAATTTAAATACAGTCGAGCCTCTCTACATAACGAAGTAGCAAAATCCCGAAAAAAAGTTCATTATATGGAAAATTCGTTATATAGAGGTTCATCTTTCAATTTTCATTATAAACCACATAAAACAAATTTTAAATTCCTAAACACTATATATTAAAAAAAGGAATTATTCATGCCTATTTGTAAATTAATAATATTTATTTTATATATCTTACCTATCAAAAAGAATTAAAAGAAAGAAAGAAAAACTACAAGGAAAGTTTCTTGATGACTTTATCCCCATCCTGAAGAATTAATTTTTCTTTGATGCTCAAGCACTTACGTTTTGACATAGTTACCAGTACGACTAATCAACGCTACAAATGAACGGAGACTACTTCAAGGACACGAGACAACTCCACTGAGGTTAAAAGGGGATATCGAAGATGTTTCCAGTGAAATGGACGATGGAGGTTAAAGGTTGTACTTCTTGGATGAAATGCCCAGAAATCTATTGCTCTCGGCAAGCTAGAATAGTACCTAATAAAACCAGTTCAAGATTTATGACCACCATAAAAGGAGTTACAAGAAAGAATACCTTGAAATGTCCAGAAATATTTTAAAAATAGGGAGGGGGAAAAATTGAATAACAAGAGGAAAAGTTCGTTACCTAGAAGAAACACTTCGCTACTGGGAGGTTATTTTATGAAGAAAATCGTGAAATATTCTGGGTTCCGAGAAAAAGTTCGTTATATAGAAAAATTCGCAATATAAAGGTTCGTAATATGAAGGTTCGATTATATACCTTATATTATTGTAAAAATAAAATGAATAATAAAAGTTTTAAAGGAAAGGTCTCTTAGAAGATGCTTTGTTCAAAGATTAAAACTGAATAAAATGCTAAATATTTTGCTGATTATTTGTTCAAAGGTTTTGTACACCCCTTTGATTTTTATACACGTCTGTGGAATTACTAAATTAATAAATTTATGAAATTTTAAAATAGGACATTAAAATATACTCTTTTTAATTATACAAAATAATGTTGGCAACATGCGGAGATTAAGAATTTTTTCGTTCTTTTGTTTATCTAATTGTAGAATTATATGGCATTATTGCACAAATTTTTTTTCGATGCATTAATAGCAGTTGGATTAATTGCTTTAATTATGTTTTAATGATTTGTGTATCGATTTAGAACAGTTCTGTTTCAAAAATTTCAAAACACTACAAAAAAAACTAGAATTGATTTTCAATATTGAAATTAAAAGGCTCTGTGAACTTAAGTCAAGCGGTTTGCTAAATTTTGAAGATAAATGAAAAATTAAAACGGTTATTAAGACAAAAAGGAAGAAACAAAAAATGCAGAATTTATTGCTTTTAGTTTTGTATTTTTATTCATATGTTCACTTTTATCAAATTACTGATATTACCATAACTCTTTACTACTTTCTACAGAATTAAAAATAGTTATTCGAAACTAAAAATTGCTAAAAAGAAAATTTGATTTTGAAGTTGATTGCATAGTGTTAATATAAACAATATAAATTATGATATTCACAACAAAATAAAAACGACCAAAAGAAGCAGAAATCTGATGACTCTTTACATTTTAGGTTTACTCGTATTGATATAAATGATTATTTCAAATTTCTTACCTTAATTTGTTGAGTAAATCTTTGCAATAGTGCCATGTTGCCAACAAAATTAAATCAACGTCTTTTAAGCCTAAATACGCTAATATACATTCAAAGACAAACGCTAAGTATTATTTTTTACAATTACAAGCACAGATAAGGTGGCTACTATATAAGATGAAGTATAAACTATAGTTAAGGTGCGTGTGTGAATTTTCCTCCTTTATAACAAAGAGGATGGGATTCTTAAAACTTTTTTTTGTGAATGATATTTGGTGTACTTAACAGTGATTCTCAAACTGTGGGACGTGCCCCCTTTGGGGGGGCGTGATAATCCTACGTGGGTGTATCGAAAAGTCGAAAATAAAGTATAATTTATAAAAAAATATTAAAAATTAGCTGGAAGAAAGCAAGACAAAATACATTCTGACACCATAAAAAATAAAATACACGTTGTATGTTTATTGCTGTTGTTATGTTGCTTATGCCGCCTGATTGATTGTAACATCAGATCAAGGCCCACGAAAATCATCGTGGCAAGGAGCCCGTTGTAAGCCTGTCGTTGGTTGTAGCTATGAGCACCATACAGGTGACAGTACGATTTGGCTAGGTTCCACCCCATTTTTGAGGGAGAACTCCCTGGGCTTGGTTAGAGGCCTCCCACCTCTCTTGCCCTTCCACCAACCTCGCAAAAGGACTTGTGGCTCGACGGCACTTTACATTGACAAATATCCATGCCTTCTCTGGCATTCGAACCCATGCCCTACGTCACAGTAGTCAGCGTCACTAAACACTATCGGATGGGTGGCATGTTCATTGCAATTTGTTACTTAAAAATTAAAAAATTATAAATTTTTAGATTAGAAAGGAAAAGTAGCAAAATACTTTTATGCTATTATTAGAAAGTAAATGACTTAAAATATCTATATTTAAAAGTAACATAAACAAAATTTAATACACTCATGTCCATAAATTAAGGATAATTCAGAATCACACAGAAATTGAACTCTAAAATAAAAATTTCACCTGTAGAATTATCACACACATCTTGAAGAAGAATATGCAAATTACAGGAAACCACCAGATGGCGCGGATATTACGCCACAATGACGAGAGTGTAAGAGAGGGGTATATAAGGAATGGTGGCAAAGAAGTAAAATTGTTCACAAGCGTTTTAAAAGCCTTTCAGTGCAATAACCGCAAAGTTATAGCACAAAGGAAGCATTTGGATGATTTTTTACGTGGTAAAATTATTGGACGACTGGAATGTAGACGTACCCAGCTGGATATATCCGAGGAACTTGGAATCGCCCAGAGTGTCATCTCCAGGCTTTGGCAATGATTCCAAGATGATGGTAATGTGAGTAGATGTTACAGCACAGGTCGCCCTCGAGTTACAACGCCGAATGAGGACCGGTATTTGGCAGTTACTGCCAAAAGAAGCAGCATCAGACCTGTCTCGTCAGCTCTCTTCAGCTACCGGCACGACAGTTTCAAGGCAGGCCGTGTACAGACGCTTAGGGCACATTGATCTATATGCTCGTTGGCCTGGCCTGTCAGATGTGTTCCACTTACCGCAACTCACTGTCACCTGCGATTAACTTGGAGTAGAGAGCATCGGGGACACCACAACAGTGGTCTTGTGTGATGTTTTCCGACGAGTCCAGGTTTAGTTTGTAGTCTGATACTCGCCGGACTTTAATATGGAGAGCGCCAGGTACCCGTTACCACCAAGAGAACACTATTGAACGACACCGTTACGGTGGTGCAGGATGGCTCGCGTTTGGTGAGGAATTATTCTTGGTTCCAGAACTGACCTGCATGTTCAGAGTGTAACGATGACAGGTCTCATCTATCGGAATGTCATTCTGGAACAACATGTACGTTTGTTTCGTGGCGCCATGGGTGCTGAATTTCTGTTTGTGGATGACAACACCCGTCCTCACCGTGCAAACATTGTAGACGAATGCCTTCAATCGGAGGATATCACCCGTATGGATTGGCCAGCATAATCAACGGACTTGAATCCAATAAAGCATGTGTGGGATATACTTGGCCGACGAATTGCAGCCTGTCAACCCCCTCCCACCTGTCTACCGGAACTTCGGAGGGCATTGCTTGATGAGTGGTGTAATATTCCCCAAGATCAGATTGATAATTTGATACTCAGCATGCCTAGGCGTTGTAATGCCTGTATTGCATCGTCCGGGAGACATACTCCATATTAACCATCATACCAACCATGTTATACTGTTTTTTGTAAATAGGTTCTTTTTTTGAAATTTGCTCCAGGGAGTAAAAATCGCAATTTTTATTAATTATGTCAAACATATAGCATCTTTTTTGCTCTTTACCTTTTGTTTAATAAACAGACTTCACAAATAAGTTAAATTTGTTTTGCTTCTGTCTCTTTCTTTGCCTGAACTTCATTATCCTTAATTTATGGACATGAGTGTGTTTATCTGATAATTTGTATGGTTTGTAATGAACGTCGTATTGTAGCTTTAGCGTCAAAGTACATTATTATTGCAGTCAATAGTTACTGTATGGAATGAGTGGGGGAATATTAACGTCGCACTGTTCAGCGACACGAGGGCTTTTGGCGACGGACCAGGTAATTTTGAACCATGGTCAAGTGACGAGGACTACTCCTGAGCTGGCACCCCCTCTCCTAACTACCACACCACACCACACCACGGGAAGACGGTTGAGCTCTCGACAGATTTAACGGGCATCACTCCCTACGCGGCGGATTTTTTGTGGTACTGGGCTCGAACTCGTGACATGCTATTCACGATCCGATACCTTGACCACAAGGCTACCGCAGCCACAGTTACTGTATGGAAGGGAGGGCGATGAAAATTGGGTCGCAAATACTAAAACTTGAGAAACACTGTACTAAAGGGATATACTTACCTGTTACTTTCAGTTATTTAAATAACATGAGTACTGACCGATATGCAATGTAAGAATGAAAATATTTTGATGTCACCATTTATGAACAGAAAAGTTAAAAAAGAACATTTTTTTGGAGTACCCACATAGTTTAAAGAAATATTAAATTTATAAACTAAAATGTGACAATATCAATACTATAATTCCTATTATATATCAACATTTAGCATTATTTGAAAGAAAAGTGTGTGAAATACTTTCCCACCACAGATATCAAAATTACGACTGCACAAGAAGTCCATTTCTGCTGTCTACACCTAAAAGTACTATTTTTTTGTAATTACAAAATGAAGAATCTATTATATTGTCACAATTTTGTTTTAAATTTCGCTTATTCATAATTATTGCTGTGAACCTTGCTCTAAAAAAAGAGAATATTGTGAGTTCGGTATAGATCAGGGGGACTCAACATCTTTTTCTGCCGAACCACATACATAGTTAGCTTCATCACGCGGGACGCAACATAAGGATTAAGGGAGGAGGGGAGGTGAAGAGAAATGTTTTAAGACCAAGGTAACACATAAAAAATTTAAAATGTGGAAAATTGATAAAAATATTAAAACTCATATTTTATTTTTTATATTTCTCTTATTTTTGTCACTGAATTTTTCTAAATTGGAAGCATTTAAGAATCACTCCTTCATAATTTCTGCATCAGTAAACGGTTTCATATGGTTACCAATAATATAAAGATTTCATAGGGTGCTTTTATTACCACTGACAAAACACTTTTTTTGCTGTGGTAAAAATTATCCAAGAAAACCTATTTATCCCCCCTTGAAAGAGATCTTTGACGAAAAGTGTCATAGAACGCGGTTCGTGTTTATTGGCATTTTTTAAATACAACACTTTTGTGACAAATCAAACAATTACTGATCCAAGCTTGTTTTTTGCTATAAAATAGTCACCTTCCCAATCATCTTGAAACAACCTGCTTTCTTCGAATATTTTTCACTTGCAAGATATGAAAGATATTTAAAAATTAGTTACACTCTCATAAAATGGTCGCTACTCCACAGTTGTCTATTATCGCTGATCGGGGGGATATCAAAGCGCACCCATACGACATCGACACCAAAAATCAAAATTTATATATTTGATTTCTTAACAAAGAATTTCCCACCACATTTTTATAAATAAATGAATTTTTCAGAGCAATGGGCCATCACTGGCCCATTTGTAAAGGCCCGGTGGGCCGCGGGTTGAGTATCGCTGGCGTAGATCCTTAATTCCAGACACGTTTTTAATTAAAAATGAGAGAGAAGACGCTAAAAAAGAAAACTGTAACCTTTACAAAGTTGGGAATAAGCAAACTTTTTTCTGAGATGTAGAAAACTACGCATTTTAGGAATGAAGAGAGACCTGCAGAATTTCTTCTATAAAAGTAGATTAAAATCAATTGTGATACGCACTGAATGTGTTGAAAGAGTGTAAACGATGTCTCGATAACATGATTTAGCCGAATTGGTAGCCTGGAGGGTCATTGATAGATTATATAGGGGTGAGATATGCAATCCGTTGTATCGAAAACATTAAAAAGTTCTCAAAATATCATTTCCACGCTATGGAACCGATTTTTGGAAACAAGAAGTTTTTAACGATGATCGGGAGAAGATAGTATGCCTAAAACAACACAAAATAAGGATTACTATTTAATACTAAAGGTAAAAAAACCCGTACTAAGAGGCCTACTGGTACTAGAGTATCAAATCAATTTGTTCAAAACTTACTTCACCGTGTGGGTTTGTGTTCTATCAGACCCCGTTGTATGTGTTTCATTGATAGGAAACTCCCGTGATGCCTGCAGAAGTGGGCCCATAAGCATTCTAAAATGAGACGAGATGTGTGAAGCATCATGCCCTTCACGGACGAATCTTGCTTCAGCGTGCAACCCAACCTTTCACTGACGAATTCTCATTTGAAGATAACTTGGTATTTCGAATAATCCTACATTTCTCCGTGAAAATGTCCGATTTGGAGGAGGCAGAGTGATGATCTGGACTTGTATTTCAATTAATGGCCGCACGAACATGATCATTATTTGGTATGGAACACTGACTGCTCAGCAGAATGAGACTCTCGGACCGATTGTGGTCCTTTACTCTGCAAAACCCGGTGAGGAATTTATTTACAAAGCTAATAACGCCAAGCAAAATTGGGTTCAGCTAGTGAATAGTTTCCTTTTCAACGAAGAAATCCTTCGTCGATTGGATTGGCCAACCTATTCCCCAAATATGGTGCCAAAGAACATGTTACGGATATTCCAGGGAGTAGGGTTGTTAGTTGCTTATCACACCCCAGAAACAATTCGACAGTTCTAAAGTTCTTTTCTACACAAGTAAAAGCTACAGTATCTTCCCAGTATCTTATTGATTCCATGATTCCTAGTTGTGTGACTTAGCATTCGATTAGGGGAAACCATACCCCTTCTAGAAATTCATTTTTATCTTAGAAATTTCATTTTTCTTGTTTGTATGATATGCGCAAAATGTGCCTTTTTGTTGTGAGGTTTGGGGGTCAACGCTTTCAATAGAATAATTCATTTTATTTTTTATCCATAGAGATTATCCCTTAGTTTGCTCCAAAGAATTCAACATCTTCCTTGACATTGCGAATTGTGCTGCTTCTGAAAACGTGTCATTAATCGTCTAATTCAGTGTTCTAACACTTTTCTGAAATGTGCGGTTCTTTATATGCCATAACCAGAATCCATCCAATTTCTGTTCATTTGATTAGGGGTACTCAACCATTTTTTCTGCCAGGACGCATGCATATGTTAGTTACTCTACGCTAGCCGCATACATATTTTGGCTATTTCATGCGTGCCGCAACATGAGGATTAATGGAGGGTTGGAGAGAAATGCTTTAAGACCAATATAACATAGAAACTTTAAAACGTGGAAAATTGATCAAAATATTAAAACTCCTATTTTGCTCTTTTTAATCATTATTTTTTACATATTTTTTATTTTTGTCAATGAATTCTTCTAAATTAGAAGCATTTAAGAATCACTTCTTCACAATTCCTGCATCAGTAAACGGTTTTTCCATATTATTACCAATAATATAACAAATTTTATTGGGTGCTTTTGTCATTACCACTGACATTACCACTGACAAAACTATTTTTTGCTGTTGTAAAGATTATTCAAAAAAGCCTATTTATCATCTCTTGAAAGAGATATTCGAGGAAAAGTGTCACTGAACACAATTCCTGTTTATTGTTGTTTTTTAAATACAGTATTGCTACGAACTTTGTGTAAATAGAGTAAATAATTTGTATTTGGATGTTTAATGCATTTATATGTTATATTTATTTTATGTTAAAATAGTACTAATCACAAGCTATGCCACCCCTTACGTTACAATGGCGATTTAATAACTTGGCGAAATCTTGGCGGTAGAGCTAAGTTGGCATCATTTTTGGCGTCCAAGTTGGCTGCCAATTTGGCGACTTTAGAGATCATTTTGGCGTCATTGGCGACTATGTTGGCGAGTTCTGAATCCTCTGGATTCTTTTAGAAATTTGTGGAGAGGTCCACTAACGTCACGCGCTATGACACGAGAGGTTATATTTCTGGAAGTTTCTGTCACGCCTATAAATAGAGATGCTCGTGGGAACGAGAGTCGGTCTGATTTCACCTGGTGAAAAGTGAGCATTGTTTTGATTGCCGATTGGATCGGCTGTGCTTGTGAATAATCTTTTGCATACGTGTATTGTAAACATTGATAATTGTGTTTGACTGCTGTTGAAGGAGTGAAGACTTTCGGAGATTTACTCTGTGAATATTGCTGCGGAATCCTGCATTTAAAGAATTGGATTTCCGATAATAAATTCGCATCTTTTTTAAAGAATAGTTATTTTTGAAGTGATAACTTCTATAGGCTCGTTTTAATGGAGAGTGAAACGGAATGATGCGTTTTAAAAAGCCAAGCATTGTCACGCTCGGGTTTGTAACGCTTGCAACAATGAATCAAAATTTTCCGTAACAATGTAAAGTCCTTCAAGACTTGTTATAAGTATGAAAAAACACATTCTCAACAATTGGTATTTGTTGCGTTATCAAGAGCAACAAGTCTTGAAAGATTTTACATTGTTACGGAAAATTACGATTGAAAATTCTTCCATGCCTAAGAGAATTTACATCTCTCAGAAATCTACAAAATAAATTTAAAAGGTTATCACAAAACAAACTTAAAATAATCACAAATATCTTCACAAACTTCATTTCCACAAAAAAGCGAATATCAATATATTCTTTGAATTGTCAAAGTTTACGTGCACATGTTTTGAACCTCGATGACAGTGTTATACAATATGTAACTATATTGCTTGTAACAGACACTTGGATAAATAATGAAGAAAACATATATGATCCAAATTTTCATTGCATTGCAAAATTCCAAAGGCAATCACAGAGCAGGTGGAGTTGCTGTATATAAAAATAAGAAAGATACAACAACTTATGTCACTTCAGAAATGGATGTAGCATCAAATACTACTGAATCATTTGGGTTTAGTGAGTCATGTTTTAGAGAAATTTGTGCAGTGAAATATAGAGCAGAAAATGAACAAATATAGTTCTCTAATGATTACTATTTATATTTCACCAAATCAAAGTGTAGAGGAAATTATCGAATTCATTCAAAAAATTTAGTTGCCTACACTGTGAAGCCGGATCAACTCTTCTGAACAAATTGCCTATTATTTTAAGTGGGGATTTTAATGTAGATTTTTCAAAAGACAAATGAAAGCATTTAGTAGATTTTTTAAAATCAAAATTCAATTTAATTATGTCAAATGATCCAAATGAAAGCCCTACAAAGTACGAAACAGCGTTTGAAGGAGTATTTTGAAGTGATAACTTCTATTGGCGCGATTTGCTGGAGAGTGAACATGAATGAGAACGTCACGCTCGGAAATGTAACGCTCATTCGGCTTTTTTCGTATTCATTTGGACATACATACCCCTAGAAAGGAAAGGAGGGACGTTTCCCCCGCCACAAACAACAAACAATTGTTGGAGTGAAAATTTAAAACAGACTGAAGTATTTTTATTGTTTTCGTTGTTTTTCATCTATACAAACACAGATAGTATAATTATAATAACGCAATTGTCAAGTAATGCTTAATTTATTTAATTAGTGAGATATCTGTCTCTCAACTCTTTCACTTAGTTTTTGCAAGTCGATCTCAATGCATATGTATTTGTGTATCGTAATTGAGATGTTGCAGATTTTCATACGTTAAGTTTGAGCACGATTTATGTTTGACAAATTTCAATTTAGAAAAAAAAAAGGGAGATTCGCAGTAACAGAAGCAGCGTGATAAAATAATAACATGGGATTCATTTTTTACAACCCCCTTTTTTTTGAACAAAAAATATTGTACAAAATAGTCGAATTTTGTAAAGCTGTAAAGAATCTAACAGGCAGCAAAATTATTCAAGGTGGGCGACAGGCGTCCCCCCGTACCGCGGGTTGGACACCCCTGTTCTAGGGGAATGAATGCGGGATTCTTTTTAATCCTAGTTCAAGCATGAAAAGAAAACGTAATATTTTTAAAAAATAGGCTTAGAGAGAGAAAGAAATCCTACACTAAAATTAAACATAAAATGCAGAAAAAGGACAAATTTTTATAGAGTGAGTGAATATTAACGTCGCACTGTTCAGCTACACAAGGGCTTTTGGCGACGGACCACGTAATTTTGAACCATGGTCAAGTGACGTGGACGACACCTGAGCTGGCACCCCCCTCTCCTAACTACCACACCACACCAACGGGGGGACGTTTCAGCTCTCGACAGATTTAACGTGCATCGCTGCCCTACACGGCGGGTCTTTAGTGGTACTGGGATCGAACTCATGACATGCCTGCCATGGTTGGATACCTTAACCACTGGGCTACCGCAGCCCCAAATTTTTATAGAAATAAGTAAAAAGTATTATTATCGTTAGGAATATTGCAGTGATCTTAAGAATAAATATCTTTTTTGTAAGTGAATCGGAATAGCAATGAACGAATAGTCTATTAATCACATTATTTAAATATACTTTGAGTCTAAAAAGAAAATTAAAGCAAATAAAAATTTAAAATAACAAAATTAAGTATACAGGTATTAAGAAAAAGTTACATTAAATAATTTAAATACAAGAAAACAAAATATAATTAAGAAGACTTTCCTTGCAGCAGCACCGGATATATTTGTACATAACTCCCATGAGTGAGTGAGTGAATATTAACGTCGCATTGTTCAGCTACACTATGGCTTTTGGCAACGGACCACGTAATTTTGAACCATGGCCAAGTGACGTGGACGACACCTGAGCTGGAACCCCCTCTCCTAACTACCACACCACACCAACTGGAGGACGTTTCAGCTCTCGACAGATTTAACGTGCATCGCTTCCCTACACGGCGTACAAAACTCCCATACAATGACAAAAGAGCTTGTATAAGCCAGCGATTATAGATTCCTCTCTTCGGAATCTACTACCTGTCATATTATCTATCCCTTTGCTTAAATTAATCCATGGATAGAATTAAATATTGTTAAATTAGAACCAAAATTCATAAAGCCGGATTGGGTCTTCTGAACAAATTACCTATGATTTTAAGTGGGAATATTAAAGTAGAGTTTTCAAAAGACAAATCAAAACCTTTAGTTGATTTTTTAAAATCAAAATTCAATTTAATTATGCCAAATGATCCAAATGAAACACGAAGAAGTATAAAACAACGCTTGAAGGAGATTTTTTTATAGATATTTAAATAAAATTTTGAATCTAAAGGATTTATAACCTATTTCAGCTACCCCAAACTTATTGTATTCCTTCTTAGAATACAATTAATTCCCAAATATGATTGTATATTTCGCATAAAAATATTACTTTATGAGTACAGACATATGAATACATAATTTTATAGGACAATACTAACATCTTGTTTTTTATTCACCTAACTAAACCCTGAAGGAACATTATAAAATTTGAAGTTATCACTTCTCTCGTGTGATCATAAGCACACACACTTTTCCCCCCTTTGTAAGTGGTTTGCATGAAATCCTCGAACCGTAACAATATATTAACTGATCTACGCAACAATATTTTTGTGACAAATCAAACAATTACTGATCCATGCTTGTTTTTCACTACAAAGTAGTCAACTCCCGTTGAAACATCGTATTTCCTTCGAATATTTTTCGCTTGTAAGATGTGAAAGATAGTTAAAAAACAGTTCCAATCATAAAATGATACTCCACTGTTTTCTATTATCACTTATAAGAAAAAAATATCAATTCGCACCCATGCGGCATCGACAGCAAAATTGATATATTTGATTTCTTAACAAAGAACTTCGCGTAAAATTTTCATAAATAAATGTCTCGGAAGAATGAGCTATGACTGGGCACTTAAAAAAGCCCGGTGAGCCGCATGTAGCCCGCGGGCCGCAGGTTGAGAATCGCTGATTTAGATGGTTGCTCTTAGGTATAATTGGACAATGTCCTCGACTTTCTTCATTGTAACATTTTTTTCCGATTGACGGTACTTCTCGATTCGTTTGCAAAATCATTTCTATAAACAGCCATCATTTCATCGTGGATTTGCCGAATATTGTAATTTTTAAAATGAAGGAAGTTAATCGCATTACATGAACCTCTATCTCCTATAAAATGCAGGCATGTAAGGTTTCTTGACCAAATAAATCCGCATTAATATCTTTAATTTACAACGTTATTTACTTAAGGGTCATTAATATGCAAAATAAATTTTATCCATATATCTTGATTATTTCAGGCTAAGTTATGAATAAAGCTACGTCAATTCAATTTTGAAGAGAAGTGACATAAAACTATTATTTATATTTGAATAGACCATGCTGTCATAGCGTAAAATTGTTTGTTACTCTAAAAGAATTAATACGCATTTAAACAAAGTACGATATAAAAAGGAATTAATTCCAATTTGTTTCTTCACAAATTCTTTAAAAAAATTCCGTACGTGAAATAAACTAACCTTTTATTTCATTTAAATTGAAAAATGTCAAGTTAGTTTCGATACAAATTTAAAGACTTGATTACGGATTTAAATTTTAAAAGATGTTGATTTAGTTCCGTTTCCAATTTATAAATTAATTTGATTTCGTTATGCTACAGACTTTCCCGCGCGATTGTAAATTTTGACAAATTGGGGTATAATATTAAAATGCGATAACATTAGATTGGCCGCGCTACATTACATCTTAAACGAGTTGCATATTGTTAACAAATTTAATTAACTATCATTTAATTCATTTATCAATTCAATCATTTTGCAAAAGAAAAAAGCAAAGTACCTAGAAGAAGGACCCATTCATTAATGCCTAACAATTGCACATTGAAAATTAAAATCTGTAACAGTAACACCTACAACCGGCAATAATAAATTGTTATTAATGGCAGCAAGATGTAATAACGATTCCAAAAGACATCTTGCGATATTTTCACCTGGGAATTTATGACTTGTTCAAAACATGTAACATTTTGAGGAACCAGAATTAAGTGCTCCCGTACATATGCAACATCATGTTGTGGAAAGTCTAATGACTTTTCTGGTCAAGAATGTGTATCAACAGCTGGAAGAAGTCCAGAGGTATATAAGTTGATGAAGGGATTCTGGCTTTATCTTGCTGAAAAATATTTTCACATTGACATTCCATGAAGGTTATACGATCAGATGCAAAATATCATCAACATATCATTAAGCTGTTAAAAGTTTGAAAATCTCTTACAAAGCTCTCATGACATTGATTTTGTGGAAAAGTCCAATGCAGACAATGAATACTGTCCTCAATTGTAGCCTGTTTTTTGTGATGCTGGTTGTGTAAGAGAAGTTAGCACTGTGAGAAAAGTTAACATTTATTTGTTGGGAAGATTTAGTAATTTGCATGCAAAATTTCAAGATAATCAGACTATTTTTAGAATGCTTTTTTTGCAAAAGAGTGTGTGTGCAGTGGTGTAATATACACCCCCGCATTGCAGGGGTGTCCCGGATTCTAGGGGCCCCGAAGTCTGGTGTTGTGGTTTTACAATCCTTTGTAAGATACAACTTAGAGCGTAAAACCTAAATTTGCAGGGGTCCCTAATATTCTCCATTACGTCACTGTGTATATGCAAACATTTTATATAGGGCTGAAAGGATTCACATAAAAATCACATAAATGCTTCTTTAAAAAGAAATGAATTTTGTATAGTAATTTCAGACATAACTTAAACATAAAAATATGCTCTCATTTTTAATGAAATGATTGAAATAAAAAATGTATGTTAATTGATCTAAATATTATCAGGACTTTTTTTAAAAATAGGGTTGAATTTTGGTTTCTTTTAAAGAGAGCAAATTTTTAAGTATAATGCAAATAATAATAATTTTTTATTTTATGTTCTAGAATAAGAAATTGTACATCAATGTTAGATTGAAATAATATTTTTATGAAAAATTGAACATCATTAAGCATATTTTATTAAAATAATTTTATGTAAATGCTTTCTAATGCAGTTATAAATTGATATTGCAAAATTATATGGGTGTAGTAAATTTATAATAATTTACTTTCTTTTTTATAATTTTGTATTAAAATAGTTTTACAAAGATAACTATATTAATTGATTGGGTTGTGGGGGATATGGCATGAAAAAGACTATTAGTAACTCAAAAAGAGCTAAATTTAATTTGCCAACCAGTCCACATTAACTCTTGAATTTCCAATTTATTTGTTCATTGATTTTGATTGATTAGTTGCATAATAACAAGTACTTATATAGATGATATACATATTATTTCTGGTTCTTTCAAGTAGCAGTTTATTTGAAATGTAACTTATGGCTGTGCACATTTCAGCTTTACTTTGACACTGTATCTTTCCAATGTAAAAACTGGAATTTCTTGATTTCCAATATTAGTAAAACTTTTCTTTTGATAATACTAAGAATTTACTTCATCATTACTCAGATTTTTTTAGTTTGAACTTTCTATTATAGCAAAATCTTTCTACAATCACGAATGGTTTACAAAACTTTTCTCTTAGAATAATGTAGACATTTTTTACAATGACTTTTTTATATAGAAGTGGTGAAAATTTTTTGTAGTCTAATATTTTTTAGTTTCAAATATGTTCACAAAGTTAAACTAATTAATGTGTATTTTTTACCTAGGCATGGAGTACTTTTGTAAACCAAGATTGTTATCAATATTCACACAGATTTTGAGAACTAAACCAAATCAAATGATTTACCCAGTCTCCTATGTGGTACATGATTCTTTTTCTATATGCAAAGGTTTGAAACCTTTTACCCCTATCACTAATCAAGTTCAAAATTATGCAAAGAAAGCTCAAGGCAAAAAAGGTAATTTTTTAAGTATAATTTATTATTTTGCTCTATTTTATGGTGACTATATCTATTGTATGTAAACTCATGTGATTGATATACAGTGAGCCACAAAAGTGTTCGTACACTTGCAGTTTCCAATAAAATTTAATGTTTTCAACTAATAAAAATTAATTTTTTGGATTTGTAATTTTTTTATGATATCTGCAACTTGTTCTTAATGGAATGACATAATCAATTTTTTAAAAATAGTATAACTATTATTTTTAAAAATTAATAATCAAAAAGCTACTAAAAGATTACACCACTAAAGTCTTCATGCTCTTAACAAAAATCTCAATGTAGCTTTAAATATTGTATTTCTTTCTTAATTTAGGACAGTGTTTCCCAAAGTGGTCTATATAGACCCCCAGGGGTCTACGACGACCTTCAAGGGGTCCACACAAGCGAAAAAATAATTTGGGGGTCCATGAGGTGTAAATGGAGGTCTACAATAGTGGCTCTCATTAAACCAGATTGTGATTTTAATTTTAAAAGGAAATTGAATCAAGTGGAAAACAGACTTTTTTACTTATTTAATAGATTTATTTACTAAATTTAATGAGGTTAATTTGCAGTTTCAAGGTGAGAGCATAATTTTTTTTTAACAGGGACCCCATTTTAACCTTTCTTTTATGTGCCAGAATGAGGCTAAAGGAGTATAATTGCGGACATCTCAAATTTTCCCAGTTTCACAATTGTCACGGACAATCTGCCAGGAAAAATGCGTGTTAACCTACATTCAACATTTAAATGTCCTTTTTTTGGATTTTGAAAGTGTTTTGACTATTGTAATACCAAAATAGGCAATGAACTCACGTGATCACTTTGAAAAAAAGTCAGATTACAAGAACTAGACACTAGGAATAGGCACTAACTAAGATCTTAAAGTTAAGTTAATAAACAGATGTCAATAGTTTTGGATTTAAAAAGATATACCTGTTATTTATTCCACATTATGGAATATCTTGAGAAAGTTTTTAATTGTTTTAACGAATGAGAAGGAGTTTTTTTATTGCACTTGCCATTCTCCAAAAGAAAGAAGAAAAGAGACTGGACACTATTAACTGAGGAGATATTGAGTATTAAACCTGATAAGATTGATGCCAAATGTTGAAAATTTGTTATTGCATCCCCAGATTCATTCCTTCTACTAAAAGCATTTGTTAGTTGCTCAGTTATTTTATTTAACAGTTATTTTATGCATTAATTAAAGTTTAATTAAATTAATGCATAAAATAGTGTTTAAAAATTAAGAAATACATGTGAATTAATTAAGTTTTAATTTACTTAATTAACATGTGTTTTCTTAATTTTTGAACTATAATTCACTACAGTTAAAAATTTAAATCTTTTTAAGGATGCAGCTCCATACCTGTTGTCAAAAACCCATGTAAGTTGATGAATTTGCAAATAATATTAGGTAAGTAGGGGTCTACCCCAAACCAAAAAACCTGTCAATGGGTCTATGAGGCAAAAAAGTTTGGAAACCTCTAATTTAGGACATAGTAGTATATCTTTTAGTGTCCGCAAACACTTTTAAGGATCTTGGTATAGATTTAACCAGTTTTTTGTAATTCCTGTATTGATTTTCCTCCTTGCTTCTGTGATTATTGTTTTTACTTCACATTATGTGTTTATATGTCATGTTTTCTTTTTTTATTTAAATCAAATTCTCACCGAATATGTTCAACTGGGCTAAATAAAGTGATTGAGAAGGTGTTTTCAGAATTTGGGGACAGTTATAGAAACACCAGTGGCATACATTGAGAGCAGTGCACTTGGCGTCATTATACTTATCAAGTCGTTTCCAATATCCAAATTTTGGGGAAATAATTTAAAATTTCTCTTTAAAATATTTAAATACACATTTAAATAAATGATTCACAATACCATAAAAAAATTACTTATTAAAAAAAACAACCCCAAATTATCTAATTTTGAAGCCGATTTACGCCTCCATGCAAGAACACTTCCACCTTTATGGTTCATTGATCCAACTAGATTCTTGGGATTAAGTTTCAGAAAATTCAACATTGTGAGCAAATTGATTGGGATGAACAAAAACTTAACATTTTTGGTTCAGATGTGTGTATAATAGCTTGTAAATGAAAAAATGAGGAATTTAATCCCATGAATTTATGTGGAACAAGAACTCCTTCACCTCTATGCTTTTGTATGGTAGTGGAGGTGTTCTTGCGTGAGGGTGTAAATCAGCTTCAGGATTAGATAATTTAGTATTTTTTGATGGTATTGTGATTGATGAGCTTTATTTAAATATATATTAAAGAGAAATTTTAAATTATCTGTCCAAAATTTGGATATTGGAGACAACTTCATTTTTTAACAGGATAATGACTCCGAGCGCATTGCTCTCAATGTACGCCACTGGTGTCTCTATAACTGTCCCCAAATTCTGAGAACACCTCCTCAATCACTTTATTTTGCCCAGTAGAGCATATTCGGTGAGAATTTGATTTTAAATAAAAGGAAACATGGCATATATAAATACATAATTGTGAAGTGAAAATACTGATCACAGAAGCATGGAGGAAAATCAATACAGAAATTATGAAAAAATTGATTAAATCCATACCAAGATGCATAAAAGTTGTTGTGGATGCTAAAAGATATCCTACTATGTACTAAATTAAAAAAGAAATACAATATTTAAAGCTATGTTGAGATTTTTGTTAAGTGTATGAAGACTTTTGTAGTTTAATTTTTTAGTAGCTTTTTTTTTTATTATTAATTTTTAAAAATAATAGTTATACTATTTTTTAAAAATTGATTATGTCATTCCATTAAGAACAAGTTGCAGACATAAAAAAATTACAAATCCATTATATTAATTCTTATTAGTCGAAAACATTAAATTTTATTAGAAGCTGCAAGTGTATGAACACTTTTGTGGTCCACTGTATGTCAGAATGCATTGCAATGCCTCATTTTCCCATTGCTATTTAGCAATAGAAAAATGAGACATTATTTTGAAATACAGAATTGATGAATATAAAAGTATTGCATTGTATTATATTCTGTAATCCATTTTATTTCATTTTGTTGTATAGTATATGTGAATCTGCTGAAAGTTTTTTTATTGTGTTTTATAATTGGAATACCTAAAATGGGACTTTTTTAAATGGATTATTATAAGAAACTCAAACTTAATTTGAAATTAAACATAGCAATAATTTAAATTAGTCTTCGGAAATAATTCTGTTTCAAGAGCTGTGGCATTTCAAAATTTAAATTTTCATTTGTTTACGCAAAGGTAAAAGTTACAGATAAAAATGTAATCATAATTTCGATACAAAATTTTAAAAAATAAACTTACAAAAAGGAATTATTTTTTAGTTATAACTTGGATTTTTCATCTCTGACTTAGTTTTTTTTAAAGAATATTATGATTAATTTGTTAACTATTCAAATTATAATTGTTAAGAATTTTCTTTTAAAGTTTTATTTTATAATTATCTTTTATGTAATGATAGTATGAAAATTTATTTCTATATAAGTTAAAAAAGCACTTTTTATGTGAATTTTGTTTGAAAATTTATACTTTATTTATATTTTTTAAAGTTTTTAAACAGTGCATTATCTTAAAGGTAAGAAAATAATATGGGAAATCATTTATTTTTTTACAGTTAAAAGAATTAAAGTGAAAATAATTTTTGAATGTAAATGATTTTGTTAACCGTTTTTTTCATTGAGATTTCCTTACATCCACTTCATTGTTTGCTGTGAAATGAAATTCTTATATAGTTTCATTTTCTTTTTAACAACCTACCCCTTTAAGTATTTTTAAAAAAATTTCTATTTACTCTTTTAAGCTTGTACTTAAAAGAAATTTTTATTCCTGTAATATTGTAATATTTTTATTCGTCTTCAACTAAATGGATAAGTAGTTTAAAATTTTATATATAAATGACTACTTTATATGTGTATATATATATTTATTTGAACATTGACAGTAATAAATTTTATAATACGTGTAACTTTAATTAATATGTCTACTTATTTTATTTTTATTCTTTCTTAAAAATGTGGGTCTATTGACACTATTTGAATTTTAATAAAGTAATTTTATTCTTCAAGAAATGATATTCACAGAATTTTCATTATATATATCTAGAAATTATTCAATCTTAATTTATATATATATTAAAGAAACTATTGAGGTAAAGATTTAATCACATGAGCTGTGCATTCAATTTTTCGACAAATATATTAAAAAGTCACGTTCATTAATTTGATACTCTAATGAACTATTAAAATTTTATGCTTTATTTGTAAATATTTTTAGGAGGGAAACAAAAACTGATGCAATTGTCTGATGAGGAAATGTCTGATGCTATAGATATTCAGGAATACAGGACCCAACTTAATGAAATACAAGAAAAGTTAAAAAAGGATTTTGTAGAAAACCTCTCTCTTCGGTCATCTGCTAGTATGTATTAAAAGATATTTACATTAAAAAATTGTGAATCAAAACTTGAAATTAAATTAAAATTTGGTATTATTTTGTACAACTACATACTTTTAATATATTTATTACTTCTACAAAAAAGAAAGAAAAAACCCTTTTTGAAAATTCAGTGGATGACTTATTAAAATATGTAGTGTGTCTATATTAATATGTAAAGTAATCTTTTTTTCTATTGTTTTTTATTAGCTAGAAAATATTTTGATATTGCTTACTTTTGGTATTTATTAGATATAGTTTTTCTTCCATTTTTAATTTGAGACAAAATACCTAAAATAATTTATCAAATTAAAACAATATTAATTAAAGACATAATTAAATTTTTGTTTTTTAAAGATGTACGTTTTAAAAATATGGTAAATTGAATATTTGCTGTAATCAAAACATACAAAAAACAGCCTTTTTATATAATTATGTACATTGAAACAAATTTCTTACACTTTTATTCATATTAAAGCTAAATCTTTACTTAAAAATAGAATGAGAATGACATTGCATAAGTTTTGGTGGATGTTGAAAATACTGCGACTGAAATTATTAAGTTAAATAAAAATAAAATATTAAGTCAAAGAAGTATTTCCTATCAATTTAACTTTTAAATTTTCAGCAAAGCAATTACATCAATAGTTTTTAAAGTTATCTTTGATAAAATCCATAAAACATTTTAAAAATATCCAGTTTTTGTAATGGGGAAATTGTAAAATATATATTTTCTTCAACAACAACAAAAAATGCTACTCTAGTTCTCTATTTTTTTTCTTTAAATATATGATTTAAAAATTATTAAATAATTTAAATTTTAAAAATTTGTTGAGATATATTATTTTGAAATCATTGTATACTTCAATAGTATAATTTAATCCTCTTTTACATACTTTTCAATATTTCCATTATTACATCAGAAATGGAATTTAATCCTTTTCAAGGTCTTAATTATCTTTTTCTTCAGGTAATATTGACAATTTATTAGTTAAATTGGGAGATGAGGAATATCCTTTACAGGAGCTTGCTCAAATATCAAAGAAAAATCCAAATTTGATTGCCATTAACATGTCAGATTTTCCTGAGGTAAATACTCATCAGTTTCTTTTAGTTTTGCATATGTAGTTTAAATACTGGATTATACAGCTGAAAACTATATCATAAAAACATTTAATTTTATTTTATCAGGAATTAAAGTAATTTTTTGATATGTTATTTATACCTTTGACCAAAATTTTATAAAATACTCATTAATCTCGTAATTTTGATAAAACTACCAAAAAATTTTGTTTGGGGAATGTATTAATGGTACAAGGTATTTATGCAATCTGAGCCAGAATGGGAGGGAGGAAGAAAGGGACTGTAGAGATGTAATATTAAAAAAGATTGCTATAATTCTTTTCTTCAGTGATATTAAAATACTGTTGAACCTCTTTATAACAAAGTTGCTAAATCCCAAAGAAAAGTTTGTTATATGGTAAATTCATTATATAGAGGTTCATCTTTCAATTTTGGCTATAAACCACATAAAACAAATTTTAAATTCCTAAACACTATATGTTAAAAAAGTAATTATTCACACTGTTTTGTAAATTGATAACATTTATTTTATATATCCTATCTATCAAAAAGAATGAAAAGAAATAATGGAAAACTGCAAGGAAAGTTTTTTGATGCCTTTATCCCGATCTTGAAGAATTAATTATTTTTCTTTGATGCTCAAGCACTTACGTTTTGACATTTTTGAACTACAAGAAATGAAGTTACCAGTATGACTGATCAACACTATAAATGAACGAAGATTAGTTCAAGGACACAATACAACTCCACTGAGGATGAAAGGAGATATCGAAGATATTTCCAGTGAACTGGATGATGGGGTTTATAAAGGTTGTACTTCTTGGATGAAATGCTGAGAATTCTATTGCCCTCAGCAAGCTAGGTACCTAATAAAACTAGTTGAAGATTTATGACCACCATAAAATGAGTCGAAAGAATACCTAGAAATGTCCAGAAATACTTTAAAAATAGGGAGAAAAAAATTGAATCACAAGAGAAAAAGTTCTTTATATAAAAAAATGCACTTCACTATTGGGAGGTTATTCTACGAAGAAAATCGTGAAATGTTGTTGGTTCCAGGAAAAAGTTCGCTATATAGAAAAATTCACAATATACAGGTTTGTAATACGGAGGTTTGACTGTACTTTTCTTATATGTTAGTCTTAAGAATATATGTACCTAGTTGTGGCAAAGTTTTGAAACAAAAATTTGAAATCTTCCATGATTTAAATGCAGCAGACAATTTTAAATTCTGTTAGAAATTGTATGCAATATTTTTCAGATAGTTGTTGTCTTTCTTGCGTGTTGTTCTAAATTAGTCAGATCTTGGAACAGAAGGGTGCAGCAGGTGTTTCTCTGCATGAAAAAAAAAGGAGAGCCTGTCGAAGATTTTTAAGGCTCTTAAACATTTAGACATCAAAAGGTTAATCATTTATTGAACCATTCAGATAGTTTTTGTGACTAACAGTGTTCCAGACCGTACTAGAAATGTTTGTCTGCATTTGATGAGAACAACAGCTCTTGTTTAAGCAGTCAGGGATGAAATTCAATGAAGTCCAAACAAGATTTTTCTTGTTAAACAGATGAATGTGTCAAAAAAAACAATGTGTCACATACTAAACTAGATTAAGTGGTTATTGAAGAATAACTAACCATTTTCTTTAAAAATAAAGCATCAAAGGTACCTTAGAACAAAACTCTGTTATCATGACATATTTATAATGACCACAGATGAATTAATTATGCTTACTGACATGAAAATTTTTGATGTTAAAAAAATCTTTCAACTGCTGAATCACTTTGTATACATAAGGAATGCCCAAAAAGCTAAAGAGAGAAAAGAATATATGCAGAAAGCTCATCATCCAGCTTCCTTAATGTTTTGGTATGGTGTCAGGTATGAAAGCATCTCATTTGTACATTGTTTCAAGAAATGAGTGAAAACAGTAAAAATTGTCAAAATACTATCTTAGAATGAATAGTGAAGCCCCTGAACCTAAATCTGTTAAATGGAAATGATTGGACTTCATAACAGGACTTAGCTCCTGCTCGGATGGTGAAGATTACCCAGTAGTGTTTGAAAGAGAATGCGCCTGTGTGGACTTCGTGGAACACAGATTGACTTTCCAGCCATTAAAATTTAAATCTATTTGGCTATAAATTGTGTTCAGTTTTGGAGACAAAGCTGCACCCAAAATGGCATCCCGATTTGAACAGTAGAAAATGTTCTTGAAGGAAAGTAACGATGGAAGCTCCCATGGAGGTATTTTATGTCTCAACATTGGTCAAAGAGACTTAAAACCTGCGTGAAGTCAAAAGGTGATCAATTTGAATAAAACGTGCATGTGGTTAATTTTAAAGGAAAAGTAAAACTTTATAAAAATATTTAGTTTAAAATTTGCTTTCTAAGTTTTGTATTTTAACTTTATATTTGTATCAGAACTAATGGGACACCTCAGTATATGTATACATATTGAAACTTATTTAAATATGCATCTTTATTCATTATCATTAATACATTAACAGCAATTGCATATAAATGTTATGTCTTCAAATTATAAATGTTTGTAATACTATAGATATTATATTACATGTTTGCTTAGTGCATTGATATTTTTAGAATATAATTTAAATTTTTGTTGCTGTTCTTTTTTAATCATATTAGTACATATTGATAGATTATGTAGTAGAATTTATCATAATAGTTTTTTTTTAAAAAAAAGATGGGATTATACAGAAACATGTAATGCAGCTTTTTTAAAAGATCATATTGATATTTAAATTACATGAATTTTTTTCTATTAAGGCTCTAAAACCTGCAATTCAAGCTATTATTGATTCAGGAAGTGGAATGAATCCTCAACAAGAAGGAACAATGATTTATTTAACTATCCCCAAGTAAGATTTTAATGTAAATACATAACTCTATTAATATTAGAGATAGAATTGGGTTTAAATTAGTGTAATTCTTCTTTAAATTGTTATTGCTAAGTATTTTTTTAACTAGTATTTCTATAAGTGTAAAATATATTGAGGAGAAAAATTCTCAAAGAATTCTGCCTTTCTAGAAAGTGACTGTAAAATGGCCGCTTAAAAATGTGTTTTCCTATCAAACTTATATGAAGAAAAAGAAAAGCATATTTTCTCCAAAATGACAATTCACACAAAGGAGATTTTTAAGAAAATTGTATACAAGTAATCTATATGTATATAAATAACTAGCCATTACTCACTTGCTTTGTTGAGTATTTTGGGAAGGTGAATCCATAAAGCATTGTTTAGTCTTAAATCGTTGGTCTACTACAGAGACAGCTTTAGAAATCATAATAGGTCCCCATTTTAGTCCAAAGTCTCTTTTGATGTTTTCAATTTTAATAGCTTAACACCTCTGTTTCTTGTATTGTCTGTTTTTATCTGATTTTAGTACGATATTTTTTTTGCACCATTTATTTTCTTGATATGTTTCTTAAAATCCAATTTCATTCTTTCTTAGCTTTGTCGGAAGTACAAGTTTGTCTCTTATTAACCTATTTTATTTTATTATACTGTAATTTATACAGTCGAACACCGATTTAACAAATTTTTCTCTTTCCCTGATTAAAATGAAGGCAAAATCCCCTATTTGACAAATAATAAGCCTTGATTTAGTGAATTATTTCAACAATGAATACCGATTCTGATGCGGAAATTGATAATGAAATTCTTATAAAAATTTTTTATGTTATCTAATGTCTTACATTATTTGAAAACTGTGAAAATGTATTTTATGCAGAAAGATGTAAATGACACAGAATTTTTTTCTATGCACAAAGTTGGAAAAAGAGCTCCTTCGAGTCAGAAATCAAAAAGAATTTTAAACATCTGTTAGTCAATATTTCAAAATTCCCAATTAAATGGTGCATAAAAATTCTCTAACATTATTTTTAACTGTTGAATAAAAAGTGTGTAATTTCTAGCTATGAATATTTTTTATGCAGTTGTTTATTAAAGAATTTCCAAAAGGTAAAAGAGCAAAAAATTTGTATTTTGTTTGGACCTGATATAGCGAATAACCTGTGGGATGATTCAAACCGGGAACCTTCCGATCCCAACACCAGTACTTTATCGTTCATGCCAAGACGATCATCTTCATGTGATGTCTAAGTACTGGTTTTATTTAGATACTGCTACAACCCTGATTTAATGAATAAAATGTTCAGTCTCAATGAATTTGGGTCTGACTGTATATATATACATATATATTAGTTTCTGATATCAAAGTCCTAGTATATTAAGCTTTTGATTGTATTCAAAAACATTTTTATAGCCTTTGCTTCTTGATTTTAAAAGGAACAGGTCTTGAATTTTTAAAATGGAAATGGAGTTTTTAATCTGTAATATATTCTTCCTGTGTGTTGATTTTTGTAAAACTCGTTTTTAGTAAGAAACATGTTTTACTATTTTTAGTTCTTGTTTTGATTCTTTTTAGGTTGACTAGAGAACACAGAGAAAAATTAGCAAAAAATGCTAAGACTATATTTATGAAGGCAAAAGAAGAAATCAGAGATGTACAAAATTATTTTATGAAGGATGCCAAACGGAAAACAGATTTGTCAGAAGACTTAATTTTTAGTGCTTCAAATCAAGTGAGTTTTTAATCAACTAATATTTTTAAAGAAAAATAGTTATTTCTTTTTTTTATGTTTTGATTCATTGTGTTTGCCTTAAAGACAAATTTTTGCCAATGATTTTTGATAATCTCCTCCTCTCAAATCTTGTTCATACAAGGATATTATCAGATTTTAAATCTTTATACTTGATTAATGTGTTAAAAATTAATGATAAAAGTTTTAATGGTAAGCAGAGGGGAAAAGCTGGGAGATTCAGTGAGCAATATGAAAATAGGTAATGGAAATATAAAAACATTCAAGTTATTTTTTTGTTAAAAAAAAAAGGCAATAGACAGTACAGAAAAATTAAGATAAATTAAACATGCTTATTTATATTGCACATAAACTAGTTTACAAATTAGAAACATCGCAACAATGTTAAAGCAGACTGTGAAGCATACTTGGAAAGTATATACGAATTAGAGCAGCAAAAACATTAAATGAGAATGCTGCATTGGAAAATTGTTAACGACTTGATGTATAAAAACAAGTAAAATTAAATGCTGAACAATTAACATCTTTTGATAAAGCTTAGGAAATGCACTAAATTATAGTGTAAAATTCAAATTGCAGGTTTTCTTGAATAACCACTCCATACAATTAACCTAAAATTCTATAGTAAAAATCAAACCTGCTATATGTTAAATACTCTTTCTCTGTAAAATACCTTTCTTGTCTGATTTTCTAAAGATGTACTGGAAGGGTTTAAACTTCTAATCCTCAATTGAATTTTGAAACATTTACTTGATTCTAAAAAATTTTTAGCTAATGCTTATAAAAATTTCTGATAAGATGTTGAAATATTGACTATTGTTAATCTAATTTTTTCTCTTGTAATAATAAATTTTGAAATGTATATCTGAATGCTCTTGGAAAGAACTAAATTCTTATTGTTGTTAAAATTATTTAACCCTTTTGGGACAAAAAACACAAATCTGTGCATATCCCTGGGGCTGGAGATTTCTTTTGCGAGTGTCACTCAGGGACTGGAGGGGTTTTGTAGTTAAATCTAAATCCATGAAAATACCAATATATGAATGTCTTGTTTAATTATGCTTTGTAGAGTATATAAACAGCATATGCTTTATATATTATTTATTTACATACTTTGTTTATGCAAGTTATTTTTTGTTTAAATACATTTTTTATTTAAAAACCAAGTATGTTATTTAAAATTCTTTTTTTGGTATGAAAAATTTGAAAACAGGGATCTACAAACAATCCTTACACTCGTAATAACTCATTTACTATTTTGGAGAATTTTTGTGGGAATGTAAACAAATGAAAACTAAATTTTATGTTATGGATGACCATCGAAAGTATTTTCTTTTGATGTACTTGGCATACAGATGTCCAAAATGTCATCATCATTAGATTCGTTGCGAACAGAACTATCAGAATATTTTATTTGTCACTATGAGCACAATCCACAATCAGTTGATTTCAGTCCACATTATTTAAATTGTCTGCATTACCATAAAATATCACCAATAAAATGGATCTTTTTCTGTACTTTAAATATAATTTTGACTTCCTTGTTGTTCTTGAAAAGTACACCATTTTCTGATTTTTGTTTTTATGTATTTTATTCATTTTTTTACTAATGATTGTTAATACATACATCTTTATTAAAAGGGCATGTATTCAAAAATTTATGAGAATACGTATCAAAATTTTTGCTTCATTCTCAGTTATGTTACCATTTCAAAATTTTAAAGAAATTTTTAATTCAAAAGATGTGGGTTTTTATAAGATTTCAGTACAGTATGAATTTAAACAGTAAAATTATTTTGAAAATTAAAAATCTATCATCCCAAATCACAATGTTTTTATCTATTTAAATTTATTGAGCAGAATGTTTAGAAAAAAATTATTATTTTTTTTTATTTTGAAATCATTATATGTGTGTCATTCTGTGATCCAGTACAATAAAATATTTATACTATAAATAATATTTTATAAGGAAATTACTAAAAAATTTCAGTGGAGATTTACTGACATGATTTATGCAATACCTATTTATATTATATTTAAAATTAAGCGATACACTTTAATGTTGTATATTTTAAATTATGTATACATAAATCAATACATTAATGCAAAAAAATTATAAGATTCATATATATATATAGGGATCTTATTATTTTTTTTTTATTGATTATATTTGCATGGTTTGTTACTTATTCTATGCTGTGTGTGTGAATTAATGTATTCTGAACATAGTGAAAACTTATTTTTATAGATAAAATTACTGGCTGATCAAGCATCTGCTGAGTTGGAAAAAATATTAAAAATAAAACAAAAAGAACTTCTTGGAGGAAGCTGAGGATGATTTATGAAAAGGAATTGTATTTTGTAAATGCTTCATATATATTACTTCTGTGAATGTAAAAACAAAAAGTAGTTTGTATATTAAAATCATTAGTTTTTATGGAAAAAGTAACTTTGCTTTTCTTTTATTTGTTATTCATATATTAATAACAAATATCGGCATTAGAATGCACCTCAAACAAATGTACATTTTTGTATACATTTATCATGCTGGAAATAGCTTACTTAAAGTATTTTTTGGCAGTATCACAGTTTTAAAATTAAGCCTTGAAGCTTGCAATAATGTGTAATTGGGCCATTTGAGGCAGTTAATAATAGAAGGATTGATTTGAAAGAAAAATTCATAACCTTAAAGAGCTTCCATTTGACTATCTTGCATTTTAATTGATTGTATTTTTTTATCGTATTAATTTCATTCTATTGTAATTTATTTTTAATGGGGAAGATTAGATTGAATATTAATATTGCACTTTAAAGACACAAAAACTATTAGCAACAAACTTTGTAATTTTCAACTTTGTATTTTTGGGTAACAATTAACATTTTGCAGAGAAATTGAAAAAAGATCTGCATTTTTTATCACCTTGAAAATCATCAAACCTAGCACTGAAAGAATCTTACAAAAATGGATGTTAAATTTCTATATATATCGCAGCTTGGAGCACTATTAACTTTTGTAGATAGTTCCTGCATTAATGTGAAATATGTTGTTTCCCTCTAAAATCGAGACAGAAAAAACAAAAGTTTGTCCACAAAAGAAGGTATTTGGCCTACTAGAGTAGAAAAAATACAATATTTTCTGTGTAATTGAATTTTGAATTATTTTAATGTCCCTTAATATTGGTAAGAAAAGTTAAATCACATAGCCTGTCTTCATTCTAGAATAGCAAGTACTCACTGGGCAGTCCAGTGTTTCCTTCCAGATGTTTTAAAATACATTTCTTCAAATTCCAAAATCTCACGAGTGGAAAAAGCTTTGGAAAGTCAACTCACACAGCAATGTAGGTGCATTCTCTACATGATAAATTTCTACTGAATCTCAACTAAGTTGAATAAATTTTGAAATTTTTTTTGTCCAAAACAATTGCATTTCAATAAAATTGTAAAAAAAAAATATTTATTATTATCTTTTGAAATTAAAATTTTTTTTAAGCCACTGTTACAACTCCGTCATAGCACACATGCCATGGGTTGGCTACCTCTGTTGTATTCAATCACATAACGAGAGTCCTGGTAAGTGACATAATTTTGAACCATATTCAAGTGAGGAGGAAGGTATCTGAGCTAGAAACCTACTTTTCTTTCTTCCACAGATTGCAAATGTGAGAGATTCAAACTCTGACATATTTAAAGTATTTCAGCCCAGCTGAGAGAAGTCTTTATTGAATACAGAACTTTAACCAACAATTCTAATGAAACACTAGGCATGATTACTAAGCTAGAGTTTATATTTGAATAATTGGTTTATGTAAATTGCTGTATCCCCCAATTATTTTATCCTATATTTGTTCCCTACTAAAAAAACTGATATACGAATTTAACAAGTAGCAAAAATAATAAAATTTTATACTTGTTTCAAATTGAGTGAAAGATTAATCAAAGAAAAAATTTTGCATAGAGAGAATAGAAATTTTAAAATGTAAATTCACAGTACTATATAATTTTACTGTATTACTTCAAGGAGAAAAGTTGCAACACAGAAAAAATAACTTTTAATTTCTATTTTCATGACACACATTTTCATTTTGGATGCAAACTTTAAAGAACTTTCATTTTTGCAATGTTACAATTATTTTTGTACTCAATCTTCCCAAGAATTTATTTTTATGTTGTACTTACTGTTGTTTTTAGCAGATATATGTGTTAAAAAGAGAAATGGACACATCTAAATATTTTGAGAAAGTTTAATTAACTTTTTCCTGTTTTTCCATTATTAATTACCGTACTTAAAATACGTATGATTTTATTTTAAAGTTACCCTAAAAAAAAAACCGGACTGATTTATGAATTTTACTTTTCTAACAGAAAAAAATAAATTAGTATTATTATAAGACAATTCTATGCTCACAAGCTATGCTGTGTTCGTACATTTTTTAAAAAAATACATTGTGTGTTTTTTTCTGTTTCCTTACAAAGTATTTACACACATTTAGTTAAATTCTTATAATTCTTATTTTATATATAAAAATAAAAGATTTTTTGAAAGGTAATGAATATATATAGTTTATATATTAAAATAAATTCCTCTCTTTATAATGGGGAAATCAAAATGTAGACTTAATTTTTGAGAATTTTTGTACTGAAAAATTATATGTAATTCCACTCCTATATTGTTTAGTATTTGGTGAAAAAAAATCGCCAATCAAAAGCATAAAAAAACTCTTTTCTCTTCAATCTTAGAAGCAATTAAAAATTTCATGCCTCAATAAAATAATGTAAGAATTTAATCTCTCTCTAGAATTGAGATTGTTATCTTATTTTGTGTGTAGTTAAATTTCGCAATGGAAAAAAAATGAAAAATAACAGTCGCTAACGGTTCAACGAAAAGGAAAAGTACCAAAATTATTTTCTTGGTTCAAGAATATTTGGTGTTTCACACAAATGAACAATCCAAAATTATGTTAATGTACTCAGAAGTAGTATAATCTGCTAAGGTCTGTGCAATATATTTATAGTTTGACGATTATGTTTTTCAGCTTCATTTAATGTTTTCGAAATTAATCCAATTTTTTTTTTCTTAACATATTGTATTTATGACGAATATGCATACACTAAAATACAAAGATTTGTATTGTTCAATTGACAAGTTATAAGGAACAAACAAGCAATATTTTCTCATATAATACTAAATTCAACAAATCGAAGTATTATTCACAACAAAGTCTGTTGTGATTTAAAAAAACCTTTTACACTTTTTCAATTTCTACTATTAGCTCACACTCTGTATTTATCTTTGTGGAATTTTCAATCGTTAATAAAATATATTTTAAAGCGTTCAATTGAGCTAAAATTTTATAAGCATGATTATTTTGGATGACAATACAATAATTTAATTATAAATAATAAAAATTAATTGATTAAAACCAGTTATTTTAAAGAATTACAAATACAGCCACGTTGGCATCACTTTTGGCAACTTGTGTCAAAACTTGAAAAAAAATTTTTCCCCTCATATTTTAAAGCATTCAGTTGAACTGAAATTTTACATACACGATTGTTTTGGATGACAATACGATAGTTTAACGATAATTGATAAAAATTAATTACCACTTAATGTTGTGATTCTGTCATATGTATATATATACATATTAATTAAAACTATTTAATAAAAAGTAGCTAAAATAAAAATGTTCTTTGTTGATCTAAGTAGGAATTGACTTAAAATTTTTTTTTTTATGTTACTTGTTTATTTACAGCTGTTGTTGTTCTCGTTTCCATGAATAAATGCAGTAGATATCACTAAATTCCATCTAAAGTCTTGATCACTGCCTCTGCTATTCTAGGAGCATCAGGGCTGTACAGGATTTCCCGCAAAGAGTCCCTCAGAGGGACCATTCCCATTTTTAGTAACTTTGTTGTGATGGTTGGGCATTCCAAGATGTGATTGGGCGGGAGTTGGAAGATCTGGGCAGTGTTTGCATTGAACATATGATCTTGTTTTGTCTGGGTGAATCTTCATGCCCTTAAGGTGTTCAGTTCTCAATCTGGCAATTGTGGATGTTATAATTCGGGGACAGTCAGATTCCGTAACTAGGGGTTTTTTAAACGTGTGATTCATAATTCTATGTTTGGCTACTGCGTTAGCATCGTCAAGTGTAATGGTGGTGCACTTATGACCGATGTCTCTAGCTTCTTTGGCGAGTCTATATATATATATATCTGCACATTCATTACCCTCAATGTTGACATGTGCGGGTATCCATTGCAGGATACAAGATTTTCTTTTGCTGTGCAGCTGTTCTAGAAGGGTAATAATATCACAGGAGATGTTGGTCTCTCCGTTTCTTATGGCTTCTATAGCTGATTTAGAATCTGAGAAGATTACTAATCCTTCTGTAGAATCAATAACATGTGGGTCTTGTTGGAATAATATAAGGGCCTCTCTAATCGCCATGAGTTGACTTGTGAAGTTTGAGGCGATTATGCCTGCGTTGATTTTGTGTTTGTAGTTATTACCATCTGGGAGGAGGATTCCGACACCTCCATTGCTGAGGGATCTGTCTGAGGAACCATCGGTGTAGGCGATTGCAAAGTTATCTTGAGAGAGTATTTCTATCGTTTCAAGTCCTTTTTGTCAGAGTTGCAGGGTCTTCTTTTTTGGAACATGGCTGCAACTATTCCAATTCGAAACAGGTGTTCTTTGGTGGGTTTTTTGGAATGAGGGGCTCCTGAAGGAACTCCAAGGAGGAATGTTCCAAATTTAGTTCTTTTCTGATTTCACTATCAAGTTGGAGAGTCGAAGATCTTTTGAGCCTTGTAGAATGCTTCCATTTATCAAAAACTCTTCTAGAGATATGGTCCAAATCATATGAGCGTAGTTTATTAGTGAACTTGATAGTGGCAAAGTTGCGCCTGCTTTCTAGCGGAGGCAGGCCGCATTCTTGTTCGGCCTTTTCATTATTGGTTGATGACTCTGCTCCAGTGGCGCACACAAGGGGGGGAGAAGGGTTCCTGGGGTCCGGACCCCCCCAAAGCCCTTGATTTTTTTTCCGATTGATTATAATTCTAAGTGTATAGTACGTAAAATTTAACTAATTACTTGCTATTAATGATTAAATTTACTAATTAATGCTAATTATTTATTCAAAAACTAGTTTTTTACTGTGTTTTGTTCCCGAAAATCGACAAAATCAAACGGAGCATGATACAAGAATGGTGAACTTTCGACCGCGGCCCCCCCTCTTTGAAAAATTCCTGTGTGCGCCACTGCACTGCTCCAATATCCAGCTGTTATTTTTTTTAAAAAAAAGAAGCATGTTATTAAAAAAAATCGAAAGTTGTAACCCAAGAGAGAGAATTACACTAACGTTGCAGTATATAGCTGCACGAGGGCCATTCGCAACGAACCTCGTAATTTTGAATCATGGGCAAGTGACGAGGATGATACCTGAGCTGGCATCGCTCCTCTCCTAACTTCAACATCTCTGTAACGTGCTGTAAATTATCTTCAAACCGTCCAATTATATCCCAGAAAGTATCGTTTTGTTTTAATTTTGCTTGTGCTGTATGGCAACATTGTGTACTTTGTTTGTATTCTTTTTTGGATGGTTCTTTACCGTTAATAAAGAGAGCTGTGATATAAAATCAAGCTAAGTATTTGTATTTTAAAATATATTATTATATTTTATGAGCATTTCGCTCATCTGGGGATCCCTTGGATCATATGAGTGAAGAAAATGGCGTCCGCAACCATAAATTAATTGTCATTGTTTACAATCTCACCAACGAGGGAACGTTTGAGCTTCGACAGATCTAACGTGCCTCAGACCCGTCTTCCAACACCGCTACACGGTGAGTATCAACGACAAGTCAAGTAGCGTGCATATAACTTACTCGCCTTTTGCCGTTGAGTTCCTATCTCAAAAAAAGAAATGTATCGGGGATAGAATCCGTGATCTACGGATCCGAAGACGAGTAACTTAACCACTACCCAAAAGTGATCAACTCTGTCCGGAGGCTGTTACTGGCTTACATCGGAACCGCTGCACTACTCCCTTATCAGTGAGTCGGCGGATAGGCGAACGAATGATATGTTTGTTATGGCGAGCGTGTAGGTTTTTGAGTCAAGTCAGTTTGACGATTTTGGTAGCTGCGTCAAGTGGGTCTGATGACTTTGGTTGATGCTTCAAGTTGATCCGACAACTTAGGTTGATTGCGCCATTTGGGTCTGACGACTTTTATTGCTCTTGTTGTGGGTTGATGGCGCCACGACAGATCAGAAGGTCTTGCGTATTTCTTTTCACAGCCAGGGTCACCAACGTCGGGGATTAGATCCCACGACGTATGGATTCATAAGCACGTAACATACCACTAGACAAAAGTGATCAGTCCTGTCCGGAGGCAGTTACTGGCTTATATCGGAACTGCTGTAAATGTATCTCCACAACAGAGCTATTAGAATTTAATACTTAAATTGTGATGATTTAAAATGAAAGAAAAAAAATTATGTGAATATAATCTCAGTAACCTAAGGAGAAACTGTTTTGATTACCATCGTTTGTTGCCACCTAAAAAAATCCAGTATTATATGTTTTTTTAATTTGGTTCCCCTTATCTAATACAGTACAGACCCGCTAATCTGAACACGGCTAATCCGAACATCCGGTTAATCCGAACGGCCCCACGGAAAATTTTTTATAATTTTAACCCTCTGAGTGGATGACCCGCTAATTGAATTTCACTTCGAAAGCGGTCTACTTTTTCAAAGCTAGTGGTAGCGAAAATGTTTCTGTTGAATTTCGCGAACTGCTTCGAAAGCGCGCCACAGTTTTATGCCTTCCTTAAAACTGCGGGAGGTCCTCAAATGGTTTTGTAGGGGATGATTTTATTGCTTTTCGGTTTCTGTGTTGTTCGAAAGGGGAGGTTTCTCATTCACAGCTGTGGCCTAGGGCGAGGATTGTGAAATGGACATTTTCTCCACTTCACGGCCAACAGAAACTTCTTTCAATTTATCAAATAAAAGGTAAAAAATAAAGTTTTAAAGAAATGACTCATTCAAAAATGAAAAATATCTTTAATATATGTATAAGCAAAAGAAAATTTTTTTCTCCTGTTATTTTTAAGAGCTTTAAAATTTTTTTAAAAGGAACATTTTTATTTCGGTGTTGCAATTTTAACCATACAGAAGCTCTCTGTAATCATTGTTGAATATCAGACGAAGAAAACTCAAGAATATTTTCCTGTTATTTTTTTATTTTTTTAATTATGAGGTAAAAAGTAAAAGTGATTATTTTTTTATTTAACAAAATTATAATAAATGTAGTAGCATTATATATGTAGTAGCATTATATATGCTGAATAAATTTGCATTCTTCTGCAATTTTTTATATTTTTAATTAACAATAACACATAAAAAGTCATTTCAATACTTTTAATTTATGCAAATTTATATCTTTATCTTGATATTTTTCTGTTGAATGATTTTTTTCGCTGTAAATTAACATAACAACTTGCACTGAGAGAAAATCCCCTTCTCTACGTCAGCATTTGCACACATAATACACATTCAATCAGTGACGCTCACAAGGGAAGGGATTCTTGGGTCCAGACCCCCCAAAGCACTGGCTTTTTTTTCGATTGATTATATTCCCATATATATTTAATAAGTATTATATATGTAGGATTTTCCCTTTGAAACATTTTGTTAAAAGGTTGAGTCATATCCTTTTCAGAGGACCATAAATCTCAATTTTATTTATTACTGCATTACGAAGCAGCGCCATCTAGTGAGCTTTCATAGCTCCGGCTTGAATAATTTTTCGGCAGAGGCCTACTAACCACTGCTTGTTCAACACATCGCGTCTTTACCGCATTTCCGCGCCCTGCGCGGCACCGCCAGTCCTAACATCCAAGAATGAGAAAGGTTTATTTCCCTGTCTTCTAAAGGTATAACTCAACTTTTAATTAACCTAATTCCTGCATGTCTTTCTCTTTGTAAATATTCCCTTTTGTAAATATTTCCCTTTAACTTTAAATAAATTCTTTTTTACTTAAATGAAGTATCTGTGTTTAAATGACTTTGATTCAATTAATTCATAACTCACCCTTAAATACTTACCCCTAGACAAACCACCTCGCCAATCTAAAATCCCGCCTTCTGAAAAGTGATTTTTATTCGAAGATTTATTCGGACTTCCTCAGAAATAATTGGGGGATCGCCTGGGATTTGATTTCGAAAATCTTCTCTAAATAATAAGTTGATAACCTTCTAACCCTCTTCTTCTTTAAAAAAACCCCCATTTTTGGCGGCACGCCTAAAATAACAAACGGACTGAATCGAAAATGCGGATTGCCTCTCATAACATACTAACATTTAGGCGAATAAAACGACTCCCGGAGTCAACAACTCAAGATCTTACAAGATCGCTCGCCGAAACCACGTTATTTTCTGCCGTGTGTACAACAACTACAAGAATTTCACAAGTCCAGTGAACACATCCAGGAGCCTTTGAAGTTTGTTTTCAAGTAATTAATCACACGTCGTCAACTGAATCAGGTGTGTACTGTTTTTTGTTTCGTTTTCCTTGCAACAGGAAAAAAAAGGGAATCTTCAGAAAAGAATACGTGAGCAAGTGTTAATTTACTGTAATTGTTGTAGTCCATTTTATGAAGTAATTTATATTTTTAAATATGTGTGTGTTTTTTTCTGAAATACTATTTTCTATTTGTGTATAGAAATCGTATCAATTAAAATTTTCTACAAGTATATCTTTTAAAAATTAAGCAAGTCGTACGTAATATTCAAGTTTTTTTTAATTTGTATCTCATTTTTCATGTATGTGCGAAAAGCTTTCATTTTCTTTGGTAGTTATGTCATCGACCTTGAACTAAGAGATTAATGTCTTCCCATTCCTAAACATTTTCCGTTTGGATGCAATCGTAATTTCGATGACTCATATAGTGTAACGTTTCTCTTGCAGCAGTTTGGCAATTAATTAATTTTTACGAGTATTCCAGAAATATTTTGTAAGAATATGCTCTGTTTTTTAGAATTGATGAAGGATCATGTATAATCTTATTTTTAAGGGTGTGTTTTATCATTAAATATATAAGTATTTTGAGTTCATTTTTGACAGAGAGAGAGAGAGAATTATTATGCTTTCTATTGAAACATGTGTTTATCCTTAGAATGTGCTGAAGGGATCCTAAAAAGATTTTATTTTATTGGTGTAATAAAAAATATATATGAGATTTTTCTTTAAGTAACTAACTTCTAATTGTTTGCTTTTTTCAGCAAAGAACTTTAAATGATTAACTTTTTCATATCACAATAAATTTAACCACAGTTTCTAAACAAGATTTTTATTAATTTATTTTTTCTTTCAAATTCTTTTTGCACTTATTATAACGAAATGAGAACTGATATATCAAATGGTTTTTTTAAAAAAAAAGGTTTTGTTTTTAGTTGAAATTAATGATTTGACTACTTTAAATTAAGCATTACGTATTTTAGCTCGCACTGTTGTCTTTACACGTTACTGGTTTAAAATATTTCTAAATGAATAGAATTTGAATATTTCAATGTATATTTAGTGTATTTTGATGCAATATCATTTTAACTTGAGAATGTTTGTAAATGCAAACGAGAATTGCCAATAGCAACATCATTGTTTTTGTTTGAACGCGTAACGATTTTGTATATTCCTTTGGTTACTATCTAAACTTAAATTTAAATTTTAAAATGGCGTATCTTGGCAAAGGTCGACGCGAAGATTTATTTGTCTTAGCCGCGGAATTAAATTTAAAATTCGATAAATCGATGACCATCGCCACACTCAAAGATCTAATTATTGATAGTGAAAATTATGACGAAGAACTGACCAAAAACATACATTCAACGATTGTTGAGGATCGCAAAGCCAGAGAAGAAAATTTACGCATTGAAGAGCAAAAAAGAAAAATTACGCATTGAAGAACGAGAAGAAAAATTACGCTTCGAACAACTGACGTTTGATGAGCAAAAACGCAAAGATGAATTTGAGTTGGAAAAAGTTAAGAATCCAATTAGGTGCTGATAAATCCAAAGAAAGTGATACTAAATTTCTCGTCAAAGAAATTTCAAAGTTTATACATCGTTTTGATTTGAAAGAAGACATCAGTCTTTATCTAAAATTATTTGAACGTCAAGCGCAGAGATTAAATATTGATCAAGAAAACTGGGTTTCTTATCTGTTAGGCTTGTTACCGACGGAAGTATCTCACATCACAGCGAGAGAGCCTGACGATAAAGCCAACTCTACGAACACGTTAAAGATTTACTGCTGAAACGCTTTAAACTAACTCCAGAAAAGTTTCGACAACTATTTGTCACTTACCAAAAGCACCTGAAAGAACATGGATTGATTTTTACCATGAGTTAAACACTTACTTCAACGGATGGATAGATGGATTGAAGATAGATACTTTCAACAAGTTATCAGATCTAGTCATAACAGATCAACTCAAACGAAAAACTCCCTTTTGAATTTAAAGAATATTATCTTGATAAATGGGCAAATATGAACTCCCCTGTTCAATTAGCAGAAAACTAAAAGAATTCGAAGACTTTAAAAGGACTCTGAAACAAAATCTAGCAGTCCATTTGTGAAGAAACAAGAATACAAATTCACAGAAAAGAATCGCAGGTATGAAGCACCAGGAAAATTCGAGTATAACAGGAAAGATAAGAAGTTTTCAGCGTCAACGAATTACAACAAACATTACGAAGCCCCTGTTACCAAGTACGAATCTATTCAAAGATATCAAGACAGCGCGCAGAAAGGGTATTACAACAAAATTACGAGAAACACTCAAATCACAATGTTTCCAAGCATATATATATATATATATATATAATGCTCAGACGAACTATTCAAAATCGCAGAAATTCAAAGAACCTCCAAAAAAGAAACTTGCACACTCATCGTTAAGGAAGGTTTACGTACTAAAGAGATATTTTTGGAAAGGTGAAAATCACGGCGCTCATAGACAGTGGTAGTACCGTAAGTTTGCTTCGAGAAAACACAAGCAGAAGAATAATGGATCCAACAAAATTATCGAAGAACAAGATACTTCTCACAGGTATTGGTGAAGCACAAGTGACAACTATCGGTTCCTTTGAACATAAATTCAAAATAGACGATGAAAATTACTCGTTAACTTGGCATGTTGTACCGACTGATAAATTTAAATTGAAGCAGTTATTGGATCAGATCTTTGAACAAGCATCGATAAGTTTTACTAAAGAAGGAGTTAAATTCAACAAATATGAGAATCATGCACAGCTTATGCAAATATCTGCTGAAAATCTTCAAGAAGAACTAGACCTACGTCATGTTGAAAATCGTCAAATCAAGAAGCAACTTGAAAAGTTAATTCAAGACTACAAGCCAGAAAAAACAGCATCTACTGACGTCACAATGAGAATTATTCTAAAAGACGAAGAACCAGTCTGTCAACACCCTCGTTGACTAGCTTTCACAGAAAGACAAGAAGTAAACAAACAGATAGAAGAATGGCTCAACGAAGGCATTATACGTCCGAGTTCTTCAGAATATGCAAATCCAATCGTAATGATAAAAAAGAAAGATGGATATTCGAGAATGTGCATTTACTACAGAAAATTGAATCAGAAGCTTGTGAAAGATAAATTTCCGTTACCTATCATCGAAGATGTTTTAGACACTTTGCAAGAAGCAAAGATATATTAGGTGCTTATTTCATAGCACTCTAAATAATACTCAAGTGTGTTGAGTTTTCATTTAATTCAAACATTAAACTTTATCAAAATGTACTGGAATTTTATTGTGCGTGTTCGTTCCAAAGGTGGCAAAGCTAGATCTACAAGTTGTACAGAAATGCCACGTTTTTCAGTATTTTATACAGTTATGTTGCAGTTAAGCATAATATAATCGATATGACTACACAAGTAACAAATAACAAAACAGAAATATAAATTATGAAGGTCATTTTAAAAATTAACAGAAATTAAATGCATTTATATAAAATAAGTTTAACAAGTATTATTTAAGTTTTAATTTGAATAGAATTAATTTGGCTATCTTGCCAATATCACGTTTAGCGGATTCGAAAAACTGTTGACAGGTGCAGCCATCTAGCGAGAGAATATCTTTACAGAAACTGTCCTTTACATTACTCCCTTGCCAGTAACAAAGTTACGATACAAGAAAAAAAAAACATGTATGGCAGGAACAGTTTCAGACTTATTGAACAGATTATAATTTCATTTTTTTTACAAATTAAACTTATACAAACCGCTTTTAACACAATTATTACTAATCATTACATTACACAACACAAAATTATTACTACAGGATTGCTACAGAAGTCTTAGTGCACAAAATATGCTACAAGTTTAAAAATATTTAAACACAGCTACCTTCTTGTTTCTTAAAAAATACAACTAAAATGTTCAGCAATTACTTTAAATGTATATTTATACTGAGCAACAATCAAATTTAAACAAAGTAAAAAAAAGAGTACATATAAGATATACAATAACTCAAAAAAGAATAAACTACAGAATGCTTTTGCAAATACACAAAACTCAGTCAATATTTGAACGTGGGAAACTAAAAAGTATATAAATATTTTGCGAAAGAAAATCATTCATATTCCAATGAAATAGTCTAAGAGCCAGTGAGCGGCTACCTGCATGTATTTGACCAGGCTTGGGTTTTTGTACATTGAGGCCCCTATACCTACTGTACATGAGATGGGACTTCACTAAGCCCAAAGTGGTGGACGCGGTTAGTGCGCAGGTATCGATTGTTTTGTAATTTTAAATTCATTTGACGACGTTTGCCGTTTTGGTATTCTAAAATATATCATTTTCGTGAACCGAAAATAATAATGGCAGAACATTACCTCGCGTTCGACACTGCGGCAGACAGTTTTGAAAGAATTAAAAAAAATCATTTTTGAAAGTAATTGAAGAGATCTGCCATTGTTATATTTTACTTATTATAGTTTCAAAAACTTATATTTATTAGGGCAGAAGTATTCATTGCGGACAAGCATCAGCAAATAACAAAAAATCTGAGTTCCTACTCGGCTGGATGTCTATGTATTACGATAGCGTTGTAACTTATACAGTGGCCGTAATGATTTATTATATCGATAACCTTACGGCTGCTGGTAAGACTTTTTAGTGTCATGCCTAAGCAAATATGTTTAGAAGTCTTAACGTTGCCATTGTGTGTCATATAAATTATATCCTGTGACAGAGAGCTTACATGACGTTTAAAACTGTCGCAGTTCCGGCGTTTACGAGTATAACCTCCAAGAATTGACGAAAAAAAAATATGAAATCATTGGTGGTGTTGAACATTCACGTTTAATTAGTCGTTGGCTAGTTAAATAATCAGGCAATTTTGTTTTAGTTATTCCTAAAATTTCCTCTCTCAAAATAGCAGCAGCTGCTTGCAAGGTATCTTGGTCTTTTAGGTGCGCAAATAATGAGTCGTCAATATTTGATATGCACTTAGGAGCAACAACTTTTTTTTTGTTCGACATCAAAATTTGAATTTTATCATTAAATTTCTTGTGGATTTTTTCTTCTAAATAATGCGCGGCAAATATTGATGCTACATCGGAGCCTTCACTCAATTCTTTAAAAATTTCGAGATATTCTTTGTGCAAATATGACAGAAAATAACAACGTCCCCGTTTTATAACATTCTCCTCAATTAAATTACAAATTTCTCTATAAACGGTTTCATGTGTTTCTCGAGAAATATGCCATGAAGTACGGACAGGACTTTTTTACCAGTGACCGTTTGTGATTTCTAAAATTTTGTCGACAAACATCATTATAGTATACTTCATCAGAAGCAACACTTTGTATTTTTACCAAAGTTTCATTGTAAATTTCAGAATCCGGTTTAAACTTTGATAAGATATTTATTTGAAATTGATTTTTTTGGAAGTACGTAATGGCTCATTCTTAGACTTGAATTGTTTTTTTATTACAAAAAAAAGCACAAATCCGGGTTTCCTGTAGCCACAGTATCAGAATTCTGAACAGTTAATGGTTCTGCTGAATCTTCGAATTGTATTTCCTCGAACGACTGATCTACTGCGACGTCAATATTTTTTCTACAACTTCATCTGTTTTAGGAATATTCACATCATTCAAAATAGAATCCTGTACCATTGTATCATCAATTATTGAACTATTAGCTGATGTTGATGGTTGTTCAATCGCAGACGAAGATGTACTTTGTAATGGAATTTCTTTGTTGGCATCTGCCAAAAATTTTTTTCAAAGCTGTAAACGTCTTATAACAACTACTATGATAGCTTGCATCAAAATGTCTTCCGGTAAAATTATATCATTGTACTTTAAGTTATGAAGTTTTCGTAACCTCAAAATATTTCGACATTTTACCAAAGTCTCTTTCGAAAATATTAGAAGTTTTTCAGTTTTTGATATGGTACAAAAAACACACTGCACTTTATTTATTTCACTCGACATAATGTCAGATACATTCAATAATTAATAAGCCAATGAACAATATAAAATAAAGCAACACTATCAATTTTTTTCACGGAACACGAGGCACCTACATGAAGGTTGCCAATTATACTGAAAACATCTGACTAAAACCGTTAGAGTTGGGACTACAATAGAGCCCTCTCGGGTATAAATCCTATATTATTCAAATGGTAGAAAAAGTACTATAAGCTAGAATGAGTACAATAGTAATACTTGAGAGAAAGAAGAAGGATAGCTATATGCAGTCAATGCATGCATCTGGCCGAGTAGGAACTCAGATTTTGTTATTTGCTGATGCTTGTCCGCAATGAATACTTCTGCCCTAATAAATATAAGTTTTTGAAACTATAATAAGTAAAATATAACAATGGCAGATCTCTTCAATTACTTTCAAAAATGATTTTTTTTAATACTTTCAAAACTGTCTGCCGCAGTGTCGAACGCGAGGTAATGTTCTGCCATTATTATTTTCGGTTCACGAAAATGATATATTTTAGAATACCAAAACGGCAAACGTCGTCAAATGAATTTAAAATTACAAAAAAATCGATCCCTGTCTCACCTGCGCACTGACCGCGTCCACCACTTTGGGCTTAGTGAAGTCCCATCTCATGTACAGTAGGTATAGGGGCCTCAATGTACAAAAACCCAAGCCTGGTCAAATACATGCAGGTAGCCGCTCACTGGCTCTTAGACTAAAAGTTAACATGCCATTAAAAAAACATTTCAAGTTACTCTGCAATGACAACACCTTAATTTTTTTGACTATTATGAAACATATCAAATCCAATAATGTTAAAAAAAATCAATTTTCATATTTACATACACAATGGGTAATTTTATAATATATGACATACAGAAAACTTCCTATTTACAAGAAAGAATACAGGAAAACTTTAGTTTCAATTCACCACATAATTAATTATAACTCAGTTAATCACTAATACAACCCATTTACCACAATTGAGCATTTTTATGCAAAACAGTATCTATTTATACACATTTTATTTGATGCTAACACATATTATTTCCACACATAGAATTTGATGCTAACACATATCTATTTATAAACATAGAATTTGATGCTAACACATATTTATTTATAAACATAGAATTTGATGCTAACACATCTATTTATATTGATATCCTGAAAACTTTATGTTCATTATTAAATACATAATATATAAATAATTTTGTTAAAATACATACTTTCCAATGAAAAAAAAACATTCTGTAACACATTTAAGAGATGAGATGCCCACAAATTGTAATACTAATGGGAGAATTTCTGTGGACAATGTAAAAAACAGTAGTAATGAATAATTATTTGTGACAGAAAGTTGAAAACTTTGTATAACATACATTAATTTGAATGCGAGAATATATATGGAAAATTTTACATCATGCTCTTTAATTTCTTTTTATTTACAAAGCTTTTGTTTGATTTAGGTTCTCGCTGTTATGAAATTACACACAATTCTACTTTTGCTTACAACTTACTGATGAGGTTATATCAGGATAGTGGAAGAATAATTATTTAAATTTCACAATACTAGCATAAAAATCATACATGTATATATAACCAATTAAGAGTCAATTTTCAATTCTAAAATCCAGGAATAAACATACATTGTCATTTTACAAGCATATCTACAACATTTAAAGCAGTGTTTACTATAACTTTTTCACTATATGTACATGAATTGCATTACCAAGAGAATTATTACCAAGTATATATTTAATCAATTAGATACATTTTATAAATGGTGATTTTCAAATTTACTAATTTTTAATAACTGTTTACTAGTAATAAGTGAAAGGAATTTCAAACTTTAACACTTACATACATAATAGTTGCTATTTTGTTTATTCTCTAAATCTTACTGGTTTTTTTATCTTTCTGTCACAGCTGGTAGTAGATTGTTCATCAGGCATTGGGGAAAGTTCTTTCCAATTTGAAATCTCATTTTTTTGTCCAACACTAGTTTGTTCATTTTGATTGTCCACTGCTAACAAATAGGCAGGTTTCAGTCTATCTACAGAGATATTAACTGCTTTATCTTCGATGAGGATTGTGAAATACTTATCATACTTTTTTTGTACAGTATATGGTCCTTCATATGGTGTGGTTCTAATGCTTTTTTAACTCTGTCGATACGAAGAAACACATGGGAACAGGATTTCAAATCTTTATGCACAAAGATATTTTGCTTCCTGTTGCTAGGAGACTTCAGTGGCTTTAGCTCTGCCATGTGCTGCTGTAATTTGGCAACAAAATTCTGTGGATCCATGTTAATAGTAGGGGGATCAAAAAATTCACCAGGTAATTTAATGGAAGTACCATAGACCATCTGTGCAATTGTGTAACTAATGTCAGGTCTTATGGCAGCTCTTAAACCTAACAACACAGTGGGTAATGACTCTGTCCACCTAATATTGTTGTGAGCTTTTATAGCACCTTTCAAGGTCTTATGTAAACGTTCAACTTTCCCATTACATTGAGGGTGGTAAGATGTTGTGTGGGCTACTTTAGCACCACATATTGCAGCTATGCTTCTAAATAGTTCTGCCTCAAACTGTCGACCTTGGTCTGTGACTAATTTGGCAGGTACTCCAAACCTGCAAATCCATTTCTCATAAAATGCTCTCCCAACTATTTCCGCTGTTATTTCAGGTATAGGAATTGCTTCCATCCAGCAAGAGAATCGGTCAATGCAGGTTAAGCAATACTGCATCCCTTCTGAAGGTGGTAGTTTTCAAATGAGATCTATGTGAACTACACTAAATTTTTCATCTGGTTGTTCGAATTCTCCTAATTTGGATTTTGTATGCCTGCTGACTTTACATTTTTGGCATCTAATGCAAGCTTTTGCCCATTCTCTGACTTGCTTTTTAATATCTGACCAGACATATTTTTCAGTCATCAGTTTTACTGTAGATTTAATACCAGGGTGAGCTAAGCCATGAATTAGTTGGAATATTTGAAACCTGAATTTTGTGGAATGTAAGGCCTAATTTTTTTTTTTTTGTGTTGAGATGTCACACCAAAGTTTTTTTTTTCCAGATGGCAATGTCGAAGGTTTAAATTTTAAAGAATTGTTGTGCAATAATTTTTGCAACTCTTCGTCAGTAGTTTGCTCTTCTGCAATTTTCTCAAAGTTGATTTCAGAAATTGAATCAATTCTGGATAAGGCATCTGCAACAACATTATCTTTACCCAATACATGTTGAATGTTACAACTAAATTCTGAAATGTATTGAAGTTGTCGTTGTTGTCTTGGTGATGCTTTTTCATTTTTTTTGCTTAAATGCAAAAGTCAGAGGCTTGTGGTCAGTATATATAACAAAATCATTCCCTTTCAGCAGGTGTTTGAAATGTTTCACTGAAAGGTATATTCCCAATAGTTCTCGGTCATAGGTACTATACCTTGTTTGTGTTTCATTTAGTTTCTTTGAGTAAAAAGCTATTGGTTTCCAACCCTCGTTTTCTAACTGCTGGAGTACTGCACCCACAGCAAAATCTGATGCATCTGTGCAAAGTGATAGGGGTAGTCCAGATCTTGGAAATGATAAAAGAGCAGCTTCGGCAAGGTCAGTTTTGCATTTTTAGAAGCTTCTCCTGGTGTCATCAGTCCAATGCACTTTTCTGCGGTCTTTCTTCTTCGCGCCTCTTAACAGTTCATGTAGAGGTGCTTGAGTCTTAGCAGCATCCTTTAGGTATCTTCGGTAAAAATTTATCATGCCCAGAAACGTTCGCAGGTCATGAATAGTTTCTGGTAGTTTGTAGCTTAAGATAGCTTGAACTTTTTCTGGCAATGGCCGAGAACCTTCTGCTGTGATCAGAAATCCCAAATATTCAACTTGGGCAGCTCCCATCACTGATTTGGAAACATTTATTCGAAGTCCATATTGCTGGAATCTTTCAAATACCATTTTTAGGTGTTCACTGTGTTCCTCTTCAGTAGATGAGGCAACAAGTACATCATCAAGATGCGGAAAAACAAAGTCGAGTCCATACAGTACTTCAGTAATGAAGCGTTGGAAGGTTGAAGGAGCATTCCTCAGTCCAAAACTCATAGCATTGAACTCGTACAAGCCAAATGGGGTGGTGATGGCAGTTTTTTTTCTTTGTCTTCCTCAGCAATAGGTATCTGATAATATGCCTTTACAAGATCTATCTTGAAAATATTTTTTTATCCTTCAGGATGTGATTAAAGTCCTCAATTCTAGGAATTGGATATCGATCTGGTATTGTCTGTGCGTTGAGTCGCCTGTAATCGCCACATGGTCGTAATGTGCCATCCTTTTTATTAACCAAATGCAATGGACTTGCCCATTGAGATTTTGAGGGTCTAATAATGTCGTTGTCCAGCATAAACTGGAACTCTTGCTTCGCCAGCTTCAACTTATCAGGGGCTAGTTGTCTTGCCTTCGAATAAACCGGTTGGCCAGTTGTTAGGGGATGTGGTGCTTTACTTCATGTTTAACAACTCTGTTAACCAAGTTTGGCTTGGTTAAATCAGGATACAACTTAAGCAGGTTGAAGTACTTGGAGGCTCTATTGACCGTGCTGAGATCATTATTTTCTTGGATGGTAGCAACTTCTCCTTTAATTGAAAGATTTGTTACTCCATCGATTAATTTCCTGTTGTGCAGATCTATCAGCAACTGGAATTTTTGAAGGAAATCAGCACCTATGATTCCTCTCTCAACTTTGGCAATAATAAACGGCCACTGAAATGGGCGTCTTGGGCCTAGATCCAGCGTGAGAATTTTTAGACCATATGTTGGAATTTCAGTGCCATTAGCAGCATACAGTTTATATTGAGAGGCTTGGCACTCACCTTTCGTTTTTGTCCAAGGGAGGATCGAGACGTCTGCTCCACTATCCACAAGGAATTGCCATCCGGTTTCTCTGTCCTTGACAAATAACCGGAATTTGCGGCCTAAAATGTCGGCAGCAGGACTCGCCGCGGCGTCTACTGCTGGGATTCGTTTCCCGGCTCATTGAAACTGCACGGCTGTACGCATTTACCAGGGAGGCACTTCTTCCCGAATCGGAAATGGTAATAGCAATATCTTCCATGAGGATTGTAGCGGCGTCTTGATTTGCTGCGATTTCTACTCCTTTGATGGTGATGAGGTCTAGAGCTCTGGAATTTTCGTTGTAGCTTCAAAGAGGCAAGTTGTTCTTCAAGACTTACTAATTTAGACAGGAGTTCATCCACTCTTAAGGAATTTTTCTGAACCACTGCAGCATCAATTGTTCTTGGCGCCATTTCCACGATCTTGTTAGCCAATGCGCTATTTTGTCATTTTCCAGTAAATAAAATCCAGGGTCACCAGTTATTAGGTGCTTGTTTCATAGCACTCTAATAAATACTCAAGTGTGTTGAGTTTTCATTTAATTTAAACATTAAACTTTATCAAAATCTACTGGAATTTTATTCTGCGTGTTCGTTCCAACGGTGGCAAAGCTAGATCTACAAGTTGTACAGAAATGCCACGTTTTTCAGTATTTTATACAGTTATGTTGCAGTTAAGCATAATATAATCGATATGACTACACAAGTAACAAATAACAAAACAGAAATATAAATTATGAAGGTCATTTTAAAAATTAACAGAAATTAAATGCATTTATATAAAATAAGTTTAACAATTATTATTTAAGTTTTAATTTGAATAGAATTAATTTGGCTATCTTGCCAATATCACGTTTAGCGGATTCGAAAAACAGTTGACAGGTGCAGCCATCTAGCGAGAGAAATTCTTTACAAAAACTGTCCTTTACAGATATATTCTACATTAGATTTACGCAATGGTTTCTTTCACGTCGATGTTGACGAAGATTGCAGAAAGTATACATCCTTTATCGTCCCAGACGGACAATTTGAATTCAACAAAGTTCCTTTCGGACTAAGCACAAGTCCAGGAGTTTTCCAACGCTATGTATGAAGTATATTTAGAGATCTTACTCGGAAAGGAATTGTAATCAGTTATTTAGATGATCTTGTCATTCCAGCGAAAAACGAACAGGAAGGTCTCGAAAAACTTAAAATTATTTTTGAAGTCGCAAAGAAATACGGATTAGAAATTAAGTTCAAGAAGTGCCAATTCTTAAAAAAGAAAATTGAATTTCTAGGTCACATTGTAGAAAGCGGAACTATTAAACCATCTCCTACGAATACACTAGCTGTCCGAAAATTCCCAGAACCAACAACAATAAAACAAGTACAAAGTTTTCTTGGTTTAACTGGGTATTTCCGCAAGTACATCAAGGATTATTCAAAGATAGCTAAACCACTTAGCGATTTAACAAGAAAAGAAAACCTCTTTGTTTTTTCGGGACTCAACAAAAAGAAGCATTTGAAAAAATTGAAGAAAATCATGTCCGAAGGCCCAATCTTGAACCTTTACAAGTATGGAAGAAAAACAGAACTGCATACAGACGCTTGTAAACAAGGGTACGGCGCAATTTTGTTACAAGAAGCAGAAGATGGAAAGTTACATCCCGTTTACTACATGTCAAAAAAGACAAATACAGCAGAAGAAAAGTATGACAGCTACGAATTAGAGGTACTAGCAATTATCAACGCATTAAAGAAGTTTCGTGTTTATCTTTTAGGACAACACTTTAAAATAGTAACTGACTGTTCAGCATTTCAGAAGACTATGCAAAAAAGGAGCTAATTACTCGCATAGCCAGATGGGCGCTTCAATTAGAAGAGTTCGATTATGAAATAGAGCACAGAGCTGGAAGTCGTATGAAGCACGTTGATGCTCTTAGCCGATATCCCGTAATGATGGTATGCAATGATACATTAACTTCAAAGCTTAAAAAAGCACAAGAGGAAGATGACAACATCCAAACATTTAAATCACTTCTAGAGAAGCAAGAATCAGAAGAATTTTTTGAGCGAAATGGTATACTCTATAAGTACTTAAATGGTCGAGAATTAATTGTAACCCCTAAAGCAATGCAAGCTGAACTAATTAAATTGATTCACGAAAATGGTCATTTCTCAGTAGGAAAAACAGAAGAAATTGTGAAACAGGAATTTTTTATCCCAAATTTATCCAACGTCGTTAAAAAAGTAATAGTTAATTGTGTTCCATGTATCTTAGCTAATAAGAAAACTGGCAAAAAGGAAGGGTTTTTGAATCCTATTTCTAAGGAAAGCATTCCTTTAAGTACGTACCCTGTTGACTTCATTGGTCCTTTACCCTCCACAAACAAAAGTTATCAACACATTTTCACCGTAGTAGGCGCATTTACCAAATTTACTTGGTAAATGCGCCTGTAAGTTGCGGTGTTGTAAAAAACTGTTGTAAACCCGTCAAAACTGTGTCTGCTGAAAGTGCCCTCGAAAAACTAAAACAAAAGCAGAAAACCTTTGGTAATCCCATCAGAATTATCTCTGATAGAGGTTCAGCGTTTACTTCAAAATTATTCAACGACTACTGTGATGAAGAAAACATTCAACATTTACAAATAGCAACAGGTGTTCCTCGAGGAAACGGACAAGTTGAACGAATTCATCGAACTTTGATTCCAGTTCTCACCAAACTATCATTAGACGACTCAATGAAATGGTACAAATACGTCGACAGATTACAGAGAATATAAAATAGTACTATAAGTCGCAGTACAAAATGGACACCATTCGAACTATTAGTGGGAATCAAAATGCGTAACAAGGAAGACATCCTAATCAAAGACTTCTAGAAGAAATGGCGAAAGAATTACTAGAACAACGTGAATTTTTAAGAAACGATGCAAAAAAGAACATCGAAACCCTGCAGTCTGAAAATAGAAAGACATATAACAGAAGAAGAAAGAAAGCTTCGTTATACAAAGAAGGTGATTTAGTTGCCATCCAAAGAACCGAATTTGGAGCTGGACTGAAACTGAGACCAAAGTTCTTAGGCCCTTACAAAGTAACAAAAGTTAATTCCAAGGATGGGTATGAAGTGGAAAAGGTTGGTCAGCACGATGGACCGAACTCAACCACCACCTCAGCTGATTTGATGAAACATTTTTATGCTTAATTGAATTTTTTTATTTGTTATTATTTTTAATTTTTCTCATATCCCTCTTGAGAAATTAATAGATGTTCTATGGTAACACACTCGTTTCCATTAATCATTTTATATTCACTTGTAACATTTATTATATTTTCGTATTATTCATTATCTTTCTATTGATGCGAAGGATTTTTTTATGGTTTAGTTAATTGTAGATCACAACATAGAATATTTTGTTTTTATATGCTTTATTTTAGGTCCGGAATTGTGAATATTAGGTATACATCTTTTCATCTGTAATATTTTATTTTATTATCTTTAAGAATCGTATTATTTGTCTTTATTGCGTCCACATTCCAATAATCATCAAATTTATAGTTGTAACTAAAAATAGTTTGTATTTAAAGTACTTTAGCTCTCAACATTTTGTAAGAGCTGAGAGACCAGCTCTGTCAGGAGAGGGTGATTTTGTGGGATTTTCCCTTTGAAACATTTTGTTAAAAGGTTGAGTCATATCCTTTTCAGAGGACCATAAATCTTAATTTTATTTATTACTGCATTACAAAGCAGCGCCATCTAGTGAGCTTTCGTAGCTCCGGCTTGAATAATTTTTCGGCAGAGGCCTACTAACCACTGCTTGTTCAACACATCGCGTCTTTACCGCATTTCCGCGCCCTGCGCGGCACCACCAGTCCTAACGTCCAATAATGAGAAAGGTTTATTTCCCCGTCTTCTAAAGGTATAACTCAACTTTTTATTAACCTAATTCCTGCATGTCTTTCTCTTTGTAAATATCCCCTTTTGTACATATTTCCCTTTAACTTTAAATAAATTCTTTTTTACTTAAATGAAGTATCTGTGTTTAAATGACTTCACAAACCACCTCGCCAATCTAAAATACCGCCTTCTGAAGAGTCTTTTTTTATTCGAAGATTTATTCGACTCCCATATATATATATATATATATATATATATATATATATATATATATATATATATTTCATATATTTGGAAAACTTGCTCAATTTCTGATCTAAAAACCAATTAGGTTTTAAGAAATTTTAATTTTCTGAGTTTTGATTTTAAATTCGGTTCCATTTTAAAGCATTTTTGAATTCCTAGATTGAATTAATTAAAAATATTTTTTTAACACAATCCATTATTTCGTGTGAAATGTCTATTAACTGCAATTTTAATTTCTAAAATCCTTTCTGTTTGCTTATGTTTTTAAGATTTTGAGTTTTCTCACATTTACTTAATTAAGATTGATTTTAAGACCAATTTATTTTTTGACACATAGTTTATATAATTTAAAAGCTCTTTACTTTGTTTTCATTATTTTTTTTTCCTTTTGAAAAATCCCATGACCAAAATGTACGCAGCTACTGTGATAAATAATACTTGAAAGGGATGGAATATGACTGAAAATGGTAAATCTAAAATCCAGCTTTCAGGTGATATTACAATTAGACTACAGAATGCAAATGTTGCAGAATGAACTAAATATTTCCCTGACGTACCACAAACTACATTATAATAAATATATTGTAGTAATAGATTACAGTATTTTAAAGTCATGCAACAAAAACACGTCAAGGGTTTATATTGCATTCTAAGTCAACACGGTGGCTACTGACGAGCGACTACGTAATTTTGAACCGCGGTTAAGTGACGAGGACGATACCTGAGCTGATAACTCCCCTTCCAAACTTCCACATCACACCAACGTGAGGACTTTTGACCTCGACGTGTTTAACGTGCATCAGCTCCTCTTCAACGCTAAACTTTTGTGGTACCAGGGCTCGAACATTGGACACGAGTTCATAACCATGACCATCAGGCTACCGTGGCCGCAAAAGAAAATAGCAAGTTTGAAAGAAATGTAATGGAGAAGTATATTTGAAGAAATAACTTCAAAACTTAACGAAAAACCAAAATATCAAAATTTATTTTAGGAATAATAGTGAATATAACTTCGTACACCTAAAACCACTTTATGCAGTGTATTTTGAAAGTGAACGTTTCCCCTTTTAGAGAAACTTCTATAATTATTTAAATTCCTTTCAGTTGGGGCTCTAAGGGGATCCCCGAAACAATGTAATTTTTTTGATACACAAAATTACTTATGGTTGAATCTAATACAATTCCCTACAAAATGAATGAAAACCCTTTTTTATCATATAAATTGTGTTTGAATAGGAGATGGTTAGTTAATAAGAACATTTAAAACGTGTCGGCAATCTATGGACCTGTGGCACGTGGTACAATTCTTAGTGGCACTCAGCACTACTCTACAAATTTGTCAATTCTTGAGTGGATGGAAGTTGATAATAGACCTTATTTGACAGACATCTTCTGAGTTATGGACATTTATGGAACTACAAAATAATCTGAAAGATAATTCTAAGGATAAATTTACAGCTATTTTGTAAATAATTGAATGTTATTGCTAGGGGATTTAATTGTTGAAAAAAAAAGAAAATTGCATGTACTCTGCTTTCCACTTATGATTCGGCATATCAAAGTAAAAAATCTTTCCTAATATGAAAAATATTTCGACTCCGTAAAGAAATTGTTTAACAACTGAATGCTCAGAATCGTGTCACGCATTATACCCCTGGTTTTGCGATATGAAAGAAGAGTGGTGAAAGAGTTAATTCGCATTACAATTTTTATTTAACTGTAATGAAGGGAATAATTTATATTTCACTTTGTCTATTTCTTATTTAAATAAATATGTTGGAAACATACATTTTTAATTTTTTTTATCTTTGTTGAAGAAATAGTAACATTTTATATTGTTTATTTTTATGTTAATAAATGTATTTTATTGATCCATAATTAATATAAAATAAAACTGTAAATCTAAATTATTTACCTCTATTCTTTAAATCTGCAAATATTACCGTAAGAATCGAAGGATTTCAAAAATTTCCTACTATGTGGCACGCTGAATGATACTGACAGATTGGTTTGGCACGTCTTAGCTACACAGTTGCCGCCCCTGATTTAAAATGTTGGGTAAGATAACCATTATATTTTTAAAATTTTATAAATATACAAAAGGAGAGTATTTTGGTAATACATGTTTTAAAAGGAGTAAAGTTTACGAGAACGAGATATAAAATTGCGTTAAAATTATTGGTACTCTATCCAACCGTACTTCTTTTATATATATAAGAAGTACGGTCGATAGAGTACCGTAGTTACTGCCAACTCGTGACAATGAATTGGAAATTAAGTTCACAATTCATTGTTATTAAACTATATAAAATTTTACATGACTTATTTTTGTATTTGTTATTTTTATATTCCTTACTGAAAGCAACAAATGGGAGTTCATTACCTGCCAAAACTGCAGAGGCCTGGTTGTTTACTCCACAAGCTCCTACCTTATGCTTACTCTGCCCTACTAAGTAAAAATGCCGTCTTCTGCTCGTCAAGATCATGGAATTGCAGATATTGTTTTCCATATATTTTAAATATTAGTTTTCTAACTTCTATATCAGCCTTTTAATAGTCTACACTCCTGCAAAGAAGTCTGAATTCAAAACTATAAAAACTTATTATTCCCAACAATGTCATTTATACCTTTGTTTTTTATAATCTATGAATGCGTTAAACTATTAATTTGTTATCGCGACTATTTAATATTAAATGCGAAAAAAAAAAACGAATAAGTTTCAAACTGAAACTTAAATTGAATTTTTCAAAAATTGTCATCGATATTCTCATAACTTTTACATATTGTCATTTTAGCATATCATACATCTATCTTCTATGCAAAAATCTATTATAAGTTCATCAAATGTGTTTCAGCATATTTTTACTCATAACATGCAGTTTTCAACCACATTGTGAGGCTGCGGTAGCCTAATGGTCAAAGTAACGGACTCGTAGCTGGCGTGTCATGATTTCGACCCCAGCACCACTGAAGATCCGCCGTGAAAGGGAGCGATGCTCAAGCGTCATCCTCGTCACTTGACCATGGTTTAAAATTACGAGGTCCGTCGCCAAGTGAGGGAATATTAACGTCGCACTGTTCAGCTACACGAGGGCTTTTAGTGATGGACCTCGTAATTTTGAAGCATGGTCAAATGACGAGGGCGACACCTGAGCTGGCACCCCCCCTCTCCTAACTACCACACCAACGAGAGGACATTTCAGCTCTCGATAGATTTAACGTGCATCGCTGCTCTACACGGCGGGTCTTTTGTGGCACTGGGCTCGAACTCGAGACATGCCAACCATGATTCGATACCTTGACCACCTGGTACCCCGGCCACAGGTCCGTCGCCAAAAGCCGGTCTCCCCGTGAGCCATAAAACTTCCCCTCAATGCCCATTGTGTCTCCCCGATTGTCTCTAATTATCTTTCAAGATACTAAACCAGTGTTTCTCAAAGTGTGGGGCGCGCCCCCCTGTGGGGGCGCGATGACCCTACAAGGGGGGCGCGAGCGTATCGAAAATTTAAAGATTTTTTTTAAAAAAATAACCGGAAAGAGAAGTAAAACAAAATGCTTTCTTCCATAATAGTAAAAAAATACACAGCGACACTGATATAATTTATGTTTATCATCTGGCGTTTTTCTGTCATCAAATAGCTATCTTTGATCCCAAAACCAAATTAAAGAAAAAAAACATTTTGTTTTATTTGCTGTATTTTCTGAATGAGAGATTTTTTTATTACGTTTTAACATAAAATATTACTCGTTAAAAGAAAAAACGAAACCCAGACCCTGAGAAAAATCTAAGATAAACGATTCACCACTGTAATTATTATTGAAATACTGTACATTAGTTGTAGAAAAAGAAAAGGAAGTCATGATTCACTTTTCAGCCAGGCTGCATAGTACGTTTGCTAATCATTTGATTGACCTTCAATCTTATGGTATGGTTATTATCAATATTAGTTCCCTCCCATCTTTTATGCGTTTGCTTTTCGCTTAGGGAAATTGTAAATAATTGAGTTTTGCGATATTTGGAAAAGAATTGATTGGTTTAACATTTCTGTAGGATAATTGAAAAGTGTCTGATTTGCGTCCTTTATTACGGTCTTGTACTTTTGAATCATTTTAGTTCAGTTTTATTGGATTTTTCTCAAATCATCAAAGAATTGAATAGTCCTTGAAAGAAGGTAAGTATACTTTCTATAAATTAAAATATTCACTAGAATTCCGATTTGTATCGTGTACAGTAAAAATAATTCTAAATAAATGTTTGGGGTGACTGAGTCCCCCCGCACTACCATTAATGTTAGTATCGAGTACGCGCCTGCTCCCGGTTTAAAACATTTTGAAGTCTTCTCGCTTTAAATGTTAAAAAGTAACACAATTATTCTTCATCGGAATTTTATATTCTTTTTCATAATTTAACATTAATTCTAAATGCTAATTATGTGAGGTTTAAAATTACAGTTCTTTTAAACAGTTATTTACAATCATAGCATTTATCTAAAAAAAATCATTTTACATTTTTGTATACAATGTCGTGCACACAGTTTTACTCTCCTTACAGTTCAGCTATTATACCAAGAATAATGTTTTATTTTTTAAAAAAATGAACTCGTGCGCGAAGAGTCGGTGTTTCAGCCAGTATACGTTTGATGTATCAGTACTGAAGAAGGTATTTTATAAATAATTTCTTATTACTGAATTTGGCCGCGGTAGCCGAGTGGTATAGGTATCGGATCGTGGCTTGCCTTGTCACGAGTTCGAGCCCAGTACCACTAAAGACCCGCCGTGTAGGGCAGCGATGCACGTTAAATCTGTTGAGAGTTGAAACGTTTTCCCGATAGTGTCGTGTGGTAGTTAGGAGAGAGGGGTGCCAGCTCAGGTGTCATCCACGTCACTTGACCATGGTTCAAAATTACGTGGTCCGTCGTCAAAAGCCCTCGTGCAGCTGAACAGTGCGACGTTAATATTCAATCAATCAATCTTATTACTAAATTAAGAACAAGTTTAATAATTATTAGGGACTTCCACGGGCTTGTCTTGTAGAGGAAAGTTTTTCAAAAGAAAGGTTTAATATCAGAAATTGACATTTAAAGAGTTATTTTTCTATATTTAGCTGAGATCTATATTTTGTCTTCAAGGCATCCACTGCAGAAAATCCGGTTTGAAAAAGGAAGGATGTTTGAAATGGTAATAGTATACGAAGTGCTTTTGTTTTCAGTACAGATAATTCCTCATCCACCTCTACCCCAAATTCAAAGAGCGATTTATTACAAAATTGCCTTTAATTTTTCACTGGATGTGAAATCTATGAAGATTTCTTCTTCGGAAGTTGAGAGCCCTTCTGAGTATCTTGAAATAGATCTTTAATCCACTCGTAACTTGCTACCAAGCTGTCCTCATCCAGAAAATACTTTTTAAAGTTCTTTGCCAACATAGCTAAATGATTTTACATGTTTTAAAAACAACTTTCACATGTTGTTCTACAGATTTGTAAGTTTTAACACATATCGAGCTGGGGCTTTTTTCCATCATTTACTTCAGTAGTGGTAAATCCAAAATTTAAGTATTTTTGAGAAGATCGCCTTGATTTAATTTTCGGAACCATGCTCGTTCGTCTGTGTACTTGTTGATTCTTTATTATGGTCGAATGTTTGCTTACGACTTAAAAATGTATGTATGATATTGTTTTAATCTACTGCCGTAAATACTTAATTACCGTGAATTACAATTAACGTGGAAATTTAAAAAAATGTACATTCAAGCTAGATTCGGTAGCTATATGAGTATCGAGTCGACCAAAACTGACTGGAATTGTACGAGGAAAAGCATTTTTACATGTTTTGCGCAGACGTCCGATAGGTTGCCCAGACTCACGCAAACGTACCAAACCTATAATGCCAGATGTGATGGATATGATAGAGAACGACATTGACTAGACTATTTTTCTAATGACATTTGTACTTTGAGAAATGAATGCTGAAGGAAATAAATCTTTAATTAAATACATCATTTTGCGATCTGTTCCAATTTAAAAATTAGAGAAAGAAAAATAACATAATTCTAAGTAATATATATTTTAAGTAATTTTCTTAAAATATATATATTACTTAAAAGTTACATATACACAAAATTTAATATACTTATCGTATTAATTTGTACGGTTTATAATTAAGATCGTATTATAACTTTAGCGTCTCTCTCTCAAAGTGCATTTTTATTGCAGTAAATACATTATTGTTGTACAGGGGGTCGAGACAAAAATTATGATTGAAAATTGGGTCGCCAGTATTGAAAGTTTGAGAAACACTGCTTTTAATGTATGAGTGGTGCACAGAGTATTTTATGACTAATTAATTAATACTAAATTAAGAACAAGTTTAATAATTATTAGCTACTTCCATGGGCTTGTCTTACAGAGCAAAGTTTTTGAAAGGAGTTTTAAGATAAGAAATTGACCCTCTGAGTTCATTTTCTATATTTAGCTGATATCTATATTTTGTCTTCCAAGCAACCACCGCATTTTGTAATATGTTCCAATTTAAAAATCAGAGAAAGGAAAAATAATTTAGTAATTATCTTATTACTTAACTTTTTTTTTTGCTTAAAAGTAACATATACAAAATTTAATACTTATGTCATGAATTTGTACGGTTTATAATAAATATTGTTGCTTTATCGTAAAAGCGCATTATTATTGCATTCAGTAAATTATTATGTAAAAGGGGGGGCGATAAAAATTGTGATTGAAAAGGGGGGCGCCAGTATTGAAAGTTTGAGAAGCACTGTACTAAACCTTTAAAGGAGGGGGGAAGAATTCGGAAAAAACACGGCTTTACCGTTTTTGAACACATTACTTGAGGGGAAAAAATCCGTTTGGCTCATTTTTGGTGAGTCCCCGGCCTTACGAAAAATTCCGTGTGGTCCGTTTTCGCAGCCTCTCTAGTAGGGCAGAAAAATCCATGCTGTCCGCTTGGAGGGTTAAGGACGAGAGAAAATCGGTGAATATTTCAATATAAAACAGTGTAAACCTTAATTCAAAACAGTTCTTTATTTAATATTCACGCACTGTACATCAAGTTATGGTACAAATTTTAAAATGGAATAAACTACAGAACAGAACACTAATGTTTAGTATGAAAAATTGTACAACATAAGATTAAATATAAAATATGTACAGTACAGTACAGTACTGATAATGTAGTGAACAAGTACCTTATTACATTAATTCAGTTATTTTTTTCTGACGCAACGAAGACAGTCTTTTCGATGATGCGTAATTTCGCCAGCGCCTCATAAATAACACATCAGCTGGTGTAGTGTCGGGCTGTTGCTCCAAGTAGTGCAGGGCAAGGTCAAGGGCAGCTGCGCCGTCTGCATGTGGCACCACGTCCTTCTTATCGCATTGCGTCTCGTCGTCACTCCCCTCCTCCTCCATTGGCTCTTGAGTCACTGCCGCAGCTATGTCGTCATCAGTCAGAAATTCAGCTGTTTCCCCGTCTTCTTCCACTCATTCATTGATGTCTCTTTCCCCAGCTTCCTCGCAACCAGGAATTGTCTGCACTAGCTGAAACAGACTGGTCACATCATTTTCTGGTTGGTTTTCTGCATACTCAAGGGTTGGCCATAGTTTCTTCCAAGACTTTATTAAAGTTTGGTCAGTTACGTTTTCCCAGGACTCAGCAGACCAATAAACATCTTTCATGTTCGTTTGTTTTATTTTTGCAACCAAAGAGACTGTGTCATCTTCAATCAAGGTTCGCAAAAACTGCTTACGGTAAATTTGTTTAAGCTTTTGCAAAACACCTTGATCCATAGGCTGTAGTAAGGGTGTAACATTAGGCGGTAAAAATATGACTTTAATTTCACCGCTAGAAAGTTCTTCAGTGCCTGGGTGCGATGGCGCATTGTCAATCAAAAGAATCGCACGTTGCGGTAAATCATTTTCTTTATTGAATTTCTTTACAGCGGGAACAAACTGGTCATGAAACCACTCTTTAAACAACATTGCATTCATCCATGCTTTTTTTTGGCTCCTGTAATAAACTGGCAGTGATTTCATATTCCCGTTTTTAAAAGCTCTAGGCTTAGCAGATTTGCCTATCACCATTAATGGGAGCTTGTGATTACCAAAAGCATTGCTGCATGCCATTAATGTAACTCGGTCTTTGCTCATTTTATAACCTGGAGCACTTTTTTCATCCTGTGAAGTTTAACTCTTTTTAGGCAGTGCCCTAAAGTTCAGGCCCGTCTCATCGGCATTGTAGATTTGTTGTGGAGAATAATTTCCCTCAGCTATTAAATTTGCAAATGTGGTCACGTATTCCTTTGCTGCGTCAAAATCAGATGAAAGCTTTTCGCCAGTAATTGTCAACTGACGTATCCCATGTCGCTTCTTCCACCAATCTAGCCACC
>BMAU01002536.1:0-113804 GCA_019973935.1 Trichonephila clavipes
CATCATTTTTGAAGGATTCCACCAGCCCATAAAGCGCACCAAACAGTTTTTCTGGATGTAACGGTGTTTCGACATACACTTGTGGATTAGCTTCACTCCAAATGCGGCAGTTTTGTTTGTTGACGTAGCCATTCAACCAGAAGTGCGCTTCTTCGCTAAACAAAATTCGCTTATGAAAATCGGGAACAACGGCAATCTCGTTTTGGGCCCATTCGACGAATCTACGCCTTGCTTGATGATCGTTTTGATGAATTGCCAAACCAAACTGAGAATAAATCACTTGACAGCTGTTAAATCGGTCGCCATCTTGGAAAGTAATGCCAACTTAAACTTCTATACCTGGAAAAAAAAACACTCTTTATATAAACTCTCTGGAAAATTATGTCCAATATTTTAGAAATAAGTTTGGAAAAATGGAAACAAACAGCAATTGATTTATCAGGGCTCTCGTTTGAAGAGGAAGCTGGAAAAAGCTTGCATACAACAAACAGAAAAAAAAAAGTTTCAGTGAAAATAAAGAAGTCAGTTATGAATTTTTAAAAGAAGGAAAATTTTCATCGTGAATTCATTTTGTCATATGCGATAGGGCAATAGCAGAACTATCCCGAAGATCTGAGATTTATGCAACTGTTATAGAACACTTTACTGTATTTTTTGACGCGGGATTATATTACTTGAATTTAAGAAGAAAGCTACGCAAAAACTAAAGGAAACTTACAATGACGATATTGAATCTTTTAATTTTGACTATATGAATTGGATAAGTTTTTTTATTATTTTTAAAAGAAAACAAAGATATCATAAAGATTCCACTCGAAAATTACAGAGTTGCAAGAGAAATCCTATTGTAGAGATACTTTTGAAAATATTTTGAATACCGATATAGAATGCATCAGGTGAGAGATTATTTAAGTACTATGGGAAAGAAGACAAATTGAACAGCATGACCATCTATATGTTTAGCTTGGTATTTTTAATAGAGCACTTAGCCCGCTAGGGCTTTGATCTCTTGTCTGAACTTTTGATAGCTTGAATTGATTAATTTGCCCTCTTTAGTTAAATTTACAGAATAAATAGATGAGATCTTGGGATTAGAAATTTACTTGTGATTTCAAAGGAAATTGTCTTGAATAATAATGAGAATCCGGCTTTTAAGCCGGTGAACAGGTTAAAGTTAAGATCAGAGCGTTAGAAATTGTGATTTTCTCTAGGCCAATGGGAGAGATACTGTCCGTCCAATGAGGCGGCAGCTGTCTGTGGTCCGAAGGGGTTCCGACCGCCAGAGAAATCCTCAGTGGGGGGCAATAGGGCCTCTGGTTGGTTGGGAGGTCCGGTTGTCTGCGGTGAGATTGTGAGTGGAATTTTTTTAAGTGAGGAGACATTTGGGGATCTATCTGAAAGTTAAATTTAGAAATCTGATGGCTGATTGGGATATTGAATTACAATACGGGATATTTTTTATTTTGTGCTTTTGCACGATCGTGCAATGGCTAGTAAGAATATATTAAGTTTGTCTACGTCGGTTATTTGTTTTAGACATATCTTCGAGTGCCCGGAAAATTTCCGGGAACTTGGAAGTTATGTTTTGTAATTCATTTATATATATCGCGAATTTTTCAAATTTGAAATTAGATTCGGCATTATCCGGGTTTTTTTTCTTTTTCAGCGGGTATTTGAAACGACGTTTACGGGGTTTCCTCTCGTGGTGCCATCTGGTTTTTAGTTCCTTCACTACAAACGCTAGCAAAGCTAACGTCTGGAGTGACAGGTCGGTGATTGATTTGCGTCTTATTAGTTGGGTTTTCACCCTTTTCGGTTTCTGTTTCGGGAATTTTGGGCATTGACGACTCGTCGCCATATGCCCGTCCGCGTTGCAGTTTATGCAATGGGGGTTTGCCGCCTATTCGTTTTAGTACAATTTTGCGTGCGATGGTTTTGTCCGCATTTTAGACACCTGGGTGCCATCCTGCAATTTTTTGTCGTATGGTTGAAATAGTTGCAATTAAAGCACTGTGAAGTGCCCGGTTTCTTAACATACGGGACAACACAAAATATTTGGTACAAAAAGATACGGCAAAAATAGTTGATGAATTTGCAAGAGAAATCAAGTAAAGCAAAATTATAAGCTCTTTTGTAAGGTTTTTAATTTTTTCAAATACAGTTAAGATTTTTCCTTAGCCGTTGAGTTTTATTAGCAATATTTTTTTGAGAATTTAAGGTCAGCGAATCATTTTACTATTTTAGTTTTTCGACTCTTGAGCCCATGGGCCTCAATCCTTTTACCACCAGGGACCTCCATTTAACTTAATCCACCTCAGGCCACGAGTCCGCTACCTGGACCACTAGGCTACCGCGGCCACAAAGTAACTACTAAGAGAATTTTTCTGTTTATACTATCGCTCTATTATGAAAAGAGTATATGTTAAGTTCTTCATTAGAATGGTACTTCAGCCCCCTTTGAGATTCAAAGAATTTTGAAAAAAATTATTCAGTAATGTTTCAGAGAAATTTTTTTTACATAATTAAGTAAGGCTTTTAAAACAGCTTTTAGAGGAAATTGTATGATTAAGTTTAAAATGATTTGTCATTCATACACTGTAAAATCTAATTATGATCCCTTAAAATTCTCGTTCCAGTCTGCCAAAAGTTGGATGAAGATGAATGAAATGAAGCTATATTATAAGATCAGATTAGTAAATGTAAAGAACTTCTTAAAAAATCATACGCATTACAACCAGGAATATGAAAAGAACTAAATATTTTACAAAAAAGCACAAAATAGGTCATTTCCTTTGAATATAACACAAATTAGAATATTTTGCAAAGCTACATCTTGGAGTGCAATTTCTTACAAAAATTTAATTTTCCATAAGTTATAAACATGTTTCCAAATTAAAATGCACACATGATGGAGATATTAATGAAATAAAAGTATCTCCCACTAACAAATAATTACTAGTCTCTGAAAAATTAAGCACAAAAAACAAAATAAAAGTTTGCATTTTAAAATAATGGGATTATTATAGCTTAGCTTAACTCAGTGGTGCAACAGCCCATGAAGGCCAAGGCCTACTGTGCCCAACTCAATATATGTGGCCTTGGGCCCAGGGGTGCATGAACAGATGTTCCAGTCAGGTTGTCAGTCTGAGGTGAAACCACCAGTATTAAGTTCCCAAGCAAGCTTGGTACTCACTTATCGACCCACTGAAGGGATGAAAGGGCGAGTTGACCTTGTCCAGCCTGGGGTTTGAACCTTGGAACTGTGGTGTAAAAGCACGATGCACTCAGCCTTTATTATAGCTTATACAAGTAAAACATTGAGTTTGTTATATCTCAGTTTAGAACTAATTTATCTTTGAAAAAAATGAATCTAAAGTAAATTATATGGTGATGAGAGAGTATTTTTCTCAAATTAACAAACAAAACATTCATTACAATATTTGCATGGATGAATAAGAGCATTTGACACACACACACTAAACTGTCTGATCCCTCTGAGTGCATCTATAGGAGTTTGCTCTTTCCCTTTTCGGAGGGCTTCACCTTCTCTGTTGCCACAAGCAAGAGAAACACAAGGCATTTGTCAGTCATCTGCTTGTATTCTCCACTTATTCCTCATGCACATGCAACAGATATTTTGCAAAAATTAAACTAATTACTTTAAAACCATACAAGATAGGAGAAATAACTATAGAATTTACGAAATCACATTGCAAAAGATTTACACACACAATACCATATTTTAAATTATTGCAAGAAAGTTGAATTTTGTGAATAGTTTAATTGATGCATTACAGAATTTTTTTTTTTAAAAAAAAAAGTTCCTTCTCTCTCTCATTTAGGCTTCTATTTAAATCATTAAAAAAAAATCTTTTAGAAATAAAAATATTTTTTAAAATTTAGCTAAAGAGCAAATGTTACAATGAAATTCAGTTAATAAGATGCTTTACAGATTGGCTATTGAAAAATTTTAGAGCTTATCTCTTGAACTCGGTTCATAAGTCTTTTAAGAAATATATCTTTCGAATGAGTAAGTTTTATTAAAATTAACAAAAGTAAGACTTAAAGGATAAGGAATTTTATTCTAAATGAAAAATCTATAGACTTAATTATTCATTCTAATGACACAGTACTTTTAAAATGACAATATGCTAAAGGTGAAACAAAATTTAAAATATAATTTTATTACAAAATCCTAAATTCCACATAACTTTAAAAAACTTTTCAGAAAACAGTTTATTTGCTTCACAAACTATTGTTGAATTTTCTAGAAAACAGCAATTTTTTTTATGGAAAACTTGAGCTTATTCACCAATTTATAAATCTATTACTAATCATTTTTATGCATAATTACATAAAAAAAAGTTACAATGCTCTTTTCTTTTTGAGGCATGAAAAAGTGAATGCAATTCTGAATATTAGTTTAAATTTCTTTGATATAAATATAATTATCAATCCATTAAATATTTCATTAATAGATAAAAGGAAAATTATTTAAATTATACAGTAACAACAGGAAAAAACTTTGAAAATGATTTCAGATTCAAATATATTTATATTCAAGCTATTTTCCAATTACATGACAGCATATACAATATACAACATCGCTTAGTAGTAATATGCACAAAGACAATAATCAAAGAATATTTTCTGATGTGTCAAAAACATCCCTAAAATGTTAGATGTTTAAAAATAAGTTCAACATGTATTTCAAAACACAAATCTCCATAAGACTGCAATTTGTATATATTGCACAGAAATCCAATATATTTACATACATAAATTCATAGTTTTCTCTTAAACTACACTATGAGTTGTGTAGAATAATGCACATCATATATAAATACTAATGAAAGAAATCTTAAAAGATCTACAATATGCAATTAATTGATTTATAAGGTGGGAGAGGGGTTATTTTCACTAAAGGATATATCTTGACATTAATCAAAAACTTCCAAGTTAACTAACTATAATATTTTATAAACAATGGCTGCACAGGAAGTAAACTTTCTTTTTTAAATTTTTCTATAAGTTTACATTTTATTTCATAACCGTTTAGAAGACTGATAAATTATAGAACTATAATTAGAATTGTACACAGTTTATATGTAATTCAATAAAATAATAAGATAAAAATTAAAAAAAATATTTCCTTAATTTTCATATCTTTTTTCTTCAATGGTTTAGAATCATACACATTACTACAACATAGAATAGTTCTCATCAATTTTTTTTTATGGTTTGGTAATAAATAGCAATAATTTTTAACTGTAATGTTTTGAAAATAAAAAAAAATCAAACCATTAAGCAATAAATAATTAAAGCTTGATGATGTAAACTGATTGAAATAAAAAAAAAACTTAATTCAAAGTTGCTTTAAAAAATGAGTCAAATTAATTATGAACTTTAAAAAAATTATATAACAATGTTATCAATTTATATATATTCAGAAAATTTCTAAATAATAATATCAATATCATTTATAGTTTTTAAATAGAATATAAAAATATATTAAATAAATTGTAATCAATTTCTTAATGTAAAATAAAATTTTCACATTCCTTATTTACTTATATTATATTCATGTATTGTTAAAATTAAAAGCCAATAAATGATGTACATTAAATTAATTGAAATTATTAATTTAAACAAGTTATCCAACAAGAATTTTCTATATTTCTTTAAGAGAAAAGTTTTCACAAAAACAATTTAACTTGATTGCCTACAGAGTAATAGTTTGATTCAAAAAATTGATTGATAGTTTTTTTAATACCTTTTATGGTTTCAAAAATAATTTATTTTGTTTGCTATCTTGAAAAAAAATGTATCTAGTTTTTTTTAAATTAAAAATCAATACATATTTTTCTTAAAAAAATAAAAGGCCAAAACAAAAATGGGATAAGAGCATCTGAATGATGTTCTTTCTTTCACCCTTTTTCCAACACACAAGTATTATATTAAAATTTGTATAAAATATTGTTTTGGTAATTTTAAGATTTAATTTCACATTTTTTTATAAAAATAATTTCAGAACTTCATAAAATTATTTTCTCTCCTCTTAAAATACAAGTAGAGAAAGTCGTTTTTAAGTTTAAAGGTGTTCAAATTCTTTATTTCTTCTATGATTTCCGGCAGCTGGTCGGGTATGCACCTCCAAAAGCTGACCTTGTTTGTTTTTCTTTGGTTTATTATCTGTTCTAAAAGTTCAAAACCGGCAAAGACACAAGGCATATCTGGTGACACGCCCATACAGAGTGTCCTAACTGAATTTCCAAACATCTGTGCAGCAAATTCATTCTGAAACAATAAGGCCAGTTTTTGTTTGAAAAGCAAAATTTGTTCTGCATATACATTGTTAAGAAAACTTGCGAGTATTTCTTCAGTTAAGGAATCTATAGCAATGCGGAGCATTACTCGAGAGAAAATCTCCTCCTCTTTAATTTTGAATAAAAATTCTGTTGCATCTAGATTAAGATCAGATATATATAGGTTTTGGATTCCTGCATTTAAATTTTTCAATTCTGTTAGTTTTTCGCTTGTCTATCCTGATGATACCTGTCATACCATACGTTTTAGTCCCAAAAGGAAGCAAATGCAATGTCTTCTCTTTAATTTTGGTATATACAAGGAAAATAGGTTTAATTAAAATATCAGATAGTTCGTCTTTTATTCTTTCATATACATCATAACCGAAATCAACAAGTTGAATGATAATTCCATTTTTTAGGTCTTCATTAGCATCATGTCAAGATATTATTATATATATATATATAGGGACCTAAAATTAAAAAAATTTCTTCATTAAGATCATTTTCCACTTCTTCATCGTTTGAATGAATTTCTTTCTCACTTACTTGAAATGGAGTACTTTCTCTTTTTTGTTGCCTCTTTGTTCCAGGTCAACAATTACTTCCGAATCGGTGCTAACAGACATTTCTTTTATAAAATACAGATATTCCAAGGTCTCTAACCTAACACTACTTTCCTTTTGCGATGGCTTCCCAGGTTTTGTTTTGTCGCTTAAGTCTACAATATTGCGTCCCTGTTTTAATTCCTCCAAACGTAGCAAATAATCCCCGATTTTTTCCAATGTCACCTGAAATGTCGTTTCCCAGTAAAATTCTTCCCGTAAAAATTTTACTTTCATTTCCTTAAAATCCGTCAAAAAGGAATCCTGATTTAGTACAGCTTCCTTATTCTGAGCACAGACCAGTTTACTCCTCTTTTCTGCCAGCTGACCGAATTCTTTCAAATAGTGTTGTCTTTGTGAAGCTTTCTGGAGATTTAGAAAGACAATGTACATTCTATCTATCTCTCTATCTATTTCCCTTTCCAACTGTTCCTCACTCCATTGATTTGTTCCTCCATTCTTTTCTCTTTCTTTTGGCAATTGAGCTGACTGCTGTGTCTCAGCATTTTTGTCTTCTCCCTGGTTTTGGTAAAATACAGAAGTGTCATCACCTTTACTCACATTGCCAGACTCAGCCTCTTTGTTTGTGTCCCATTCCTTTGTTAGTTCGGATACACCTTTTCTCACTCTTTCTTTAATGTCCTTTTCCTCTGCCATCTCAGCATCAGTGTACCACAACGCATCCCAAATATTCATTTCTTTTATTTCTTTCATTCTTCTCTCTGCTTTTGAACACCATTCCATATTGCGGTTTTCCTTACCTTGCGTTTCAATAACATCGATAAGACATCTGCTGTCTGGTATCGTTTCTTTCTTGTTCTGAAAAAAAAAAAGGTAAATTTAATAAAGAATTGATATATTTAAGATGTTTGTAAAAAAAATATACTTTAAACGTTTTTCTTAATTAAATGTTTCAAAAGTTCCTGTCATCTAACACAGTGTTCCGCAACCTTTTTATCAGCGCGGACCGGTCAACGTTTGTTAATTTTACCATGGCCCCCCGGAAGTGAAAACATTGATTGTTTATGTTTTAGACTGTTTTGATTTAATAATTTTAATTCAATTGTATTTAATTGTGACATTAGAATAAAATATAGCTACACCAAAAAATGAATATAAAGAGATTTAACAAGGAATATAAAGTAATTTTCAAAAAAAGTAGCTCCAATCCAAGAAAATAAACCACAGTAAATAATTTAATGTTTCTTGGGTGGCACGGTACCATTTGATACACGGACAGGTACCAGTCAGCGGACCGGGGGTTGCGGAACACTGATCTAACACACACAAACTACTTTTCACCTGCTAACAATCATAGCACTCAATTTACATGTTATAAGACCTGTCGTACAGAGGGGCTGATGCAAGTCTGATTTGTTGAGGTTCAAATTCCTCCTCATGATGTAGTGTGGAAGTTTGGAGAGTGGGTGTCAACTCAGGTGTCATCCTTGACCATGGCTCTGAATTATGAAATCTGCCACCAATAACCTTTATGTTGCTTCAGAGTGTGCAATAAATCAAAACAAATTCCATGCCCTAGATTTGATTTGAATATCAATTTTCAAAAAAAGTTGAGGGAAAGTTTTTTTTTGCATAAGATTGCATATATATATATAAAGATTTCACTTGCCTTAAGATATTCTTCTGGGAGAATCTTAACACGTTGCAGTCATTGAAAGGATGAGATTTCTTGATAATTTTAGTTTCACATTTCATTTTACACAAATAAAGTAATGCCACAAAAAAATAAGGCACAGAAGACAACCAGATAAAATATCTAGGTCATTACACAAAAGAGTTCTATTTTCATTCCAGAGGTCTCAACTTTTAGTTTCCTCAACCAGAAGTTTTTAGAATCATATAATTTCTGTTAAGGTCTTCCGTAATTTGTCAGAAAATGAGGATAATACAATATTGCATCATCTAGCTTTAAAATTCTGAACATAGTTTTTTACGAGATAAAGTTGTGGCTAACAGTATATTTCCAGTTAGACAGATAAACTAAAAATAAGCTATCCCGCCAAGTCTTGGAGTGCTCAAGACCATTAAGAGTATAATAAAATCAATTGAGAGAAAATTAAAGTTGTTGTTGCTGCTAATGCCACCTGATCGAGGTCCCAGAAATTCATCATGAAAAACTGCTAAGTTGTATGCCTGTCGTCATGTGCAGCTTTGAGCACCATACAGGTGACAGTACGATTTGGCTTGTTTCCATCCCTAGTTTGAGGCAGAACACCCTGGTGTGGTCAGGGGCCTCCCACCTCTCTACCCCTTCCACCAACCTCATGAGACGACTTGAGGCTCAATGGATATTTAGTGACTTGAGCTCAATGGTGCCTTTGCAGCCTCATGCTGCAAAGGCACTATATATTTACAAACATCCATGCCTTCTCTGGGATTTGAACCCCCAAGCCCTACGGCACAGCAATCAGCATCACTAACTACAATACTGGATGGGTGGTGAAAATTTAAGTGGAGAATTATTATACATATAACTTAAACTAATATTTAAGTTTTGAATCTTACTTTTTTTATAATATCTAAACCATAATTACAAATACCATATTTTGAAATGCAAGTCTCATTTCATTTCAAATTAAAATCTACATTTTGATAAATTTGTGATTCCTCGCTAAGAGAATAAGACCTCAAATTTTTTTATAGATTTATTCGTGATTCCTAGAACAAGAATATCTTAATAACATACACACAAACCTTACTGAGGTATTGAAGTCTGCTCTAAAACACGTAATTTTTAATAATAATATTTCCCTTCACTTGAACACATGATTGTAACATTCCTGTTATATTTCCCCCTGATTTTCCTTGTTTTAAATATTGAAAGAAAGAAATCTGTCTCTTTGTTGTTTGGTACTTGAACAGAAGCACTCTCAAAGTAATCTTTAAAATTACCTAAATAAATGATGATTTACTTTATATCCAGAATTTTTAATTGCAAGTTGTGAGAAAAGGTATGTCATAAGAGGAGTGTTCATAAGGAAGTAAGCCAACTTGATAGTTTTCTGAATTTCTATAATATAACATCAAGCTATGGTCAGATAATGAGGATTACACTTGAGCTAGCAACCCTGTTTTTCTAATTTCCCCAGCGTAATAACAAGGGAACTTAAAGCCTTGAAAGATATAAGGTGCACCAGCCCTGCTAAAGACAAACCAGTAAAACAGCTTTGAGTTATCAGTCATATATTATCATTTATTGAATTCGTGTTCAAAATGTTTAAGAACATGTGTCTATGAAGAAGTCAGCAAGGCAGTTTTGAAGTGGATACACACAATGCTGAGGTAAAAATATCCCGATCTCTTGACCTTTTGTAATAGAGAAAACTCTTCAATTTGCAAAGGCACTTGAATACGACCAATTTCTAGGTAGCAATGGATAGCTAGAAATATTTAAGAAAAGACACAGAAAAATATGCCTAAAAGGATTTTTGGTGCATTAAGAAGATGTGAGGAGTAATATGAAACAAAGCATTTTTTCAAACAAAATTAATAGATTTTATGAGTAATTAAATTTAAGAACGCATGTGGCAATGTATGTTTAGAATTTCTAGCTATAAAGTAATGTATGTTTAAAATTATGTGTATGCTTTAAATTAGAAAATGTCCTTAAAATTCATTAATTTTAATATAAATAATATTGAAAATACAGTATATACCTCACAACATTTTTTTTTTCTTGCAGTTTTTCTTTCTTATCTTTTTGATCGGTAAGATATATAAAATAAATATATTAATTTACAAAGAGGTGTGAATAATTACTTTTTTAATATATAGTTTTTATGAATTTAAAATTTGTTTTAAGTGGTTTATAAAGTACATTGAGAGATGGATTTCAAAATCACAAACTTTTTAGGGGCATTTAGCAACTTTGTTAAATAGAGGTCTGACTGTATATGTATATATATTTTCATACATATAAAAAATTTGTATTGGAATCGGTTACACAAGCAATGCTCCATGCTAATCTTTCATTAATATATTTAAAAGAACAGAAAATAAAGAAAAATTTAATGAAAACCCTTTGTGAAAAGAAGCTTATCAAAGTTATAATCTAGAAAACTCTTTTGTGATTTTCTGATGGCACTATTTGCAATACAGGAAAGGTCCAGGGTAATCAAGCTTTAAGCTAATTTGTTCACTTTTCAAAATCAATTCAATTAAAGTTAGAAGAATATGATGAAGCCCCTAATATACACAGCTTACCATTAAAGTGTCTTGGAGATAAGAAAAAAATATTCACAAATATACAGTGGACCACAAAAGTGTTCGTACACTTGCAATTTCCAATAAAATTTAATGTGTTCAACTAGTAAAAATGAAAAATCAGAATTGTAATTTTTTTTTACGATATCTGCAACTTGTTCTTAATGGAAAGACATAATCAATTTTTTAAAAATAGTATAACTATTATTTTTAAAAATTAATAATTACAAAGCTACTAAAAATTATGCCACAAAAGTCTTCGCACACTTAAAAAATCTCAACATAGCTTTAAATATTGTACTTCTTTCTTAAATTGGTACTTAGTAGGATATCTTTTAGTGTCCACAACAACTTTTAAATGTCTTGGTATAGATTTAATCAGTTTTTGTAAATTCTGCATCGATTTCCTTCCATGCTTCTGTGATTATTGTTTTTACCTCCTATTATGTGTTTATATGTCATGCTTTCTTTTTTTTAAAACAAATTCTCACCAAATATATTCTATTGGGCTAAATAAAGTGAATGAGAGGTGTTTTCAGATTTTGGGACAGTTTTAGAGACACCAGTGACGTACATTGAGAGCAATGTGCTTGGCATTATTATAGCAGTAAATTTTTCTTTAAGAGTTAACTTTCAGATTTCTCTGCAATTCCGTAAAGGTCCATAATTCTGAAGATGTTTGTCAAATAAGGTCCATTAACAAACTTATCAACTTCCATCCACTCAAAAATTGACAAATTTGTAGAGTAGTGCCACTGAAAATTGTATCGTGTGCCATAGGTTGCCGACCCCTGCTTTGCAGTAAAGATGCTTTTGTATAAAATATAATGAGATATAATTCAATATTTATATTTTAAAAAATTACACATACAGAAGTTAACAATCAAGTAAGAAGATGACTTTAAGACTACAACTACCAAGAAATAACCATTCTGTACATGAATGCTTTAAAAATTTTGAGACTTTTTACTGTGAAAACTTTGAAAGCTTTAAATATAGTTAAATATATCTATGACCATCTCATCAACCTTTAAAGGTAAAGAAATAGCACCTTTTACAGATGCATATGTCAGTATGACAAACAGCCCTAAATGCATATATTCCTCTCTTTCATATGTTAATACATTGAATTCTTTTTTATAACATTCTTTATATGTTGAAAGTATACTATTTCACCTTAGTTAGACATTGTGGTAATAATCAGTGAAAACAAATAATTCAGCAATCTAAAGTGTAGCAAATATAAACACATGCAAAGTACAATGAGTTGAGTTAAAAAAAGAACCTACAGCAAAAAAATATATAAATATAATGCTTTGCCAAAGATAACCATGTGTACAAATGAGTTAGAAAACAGTAGTTAAGAAAGTAAAATACACAGAAAATACAAATTTCCTGAACTTTTTAAAACTCAACTGCAACTAATTCTGCAGATTTTTCTAACTATTTACGGGTTGTTGCGAATATAAAACAATAAATGCAAGTTATAGGGAAGAAAATAATTGCTGGATGACTGAAATTACATGAAAATTAATGAGTAAAGAGTCAATTTTATGTGTAAAGAATAAAAAGGTAGCAGGTATGTAAAAAGTGATGACACAATATTTAATTTTAACCTTTTTTTCTGAAAATTTAAGAAAGAAGTTTAACTAAATAATAGTTTCAAGTGAAATGTTTTGACTATCCTGGTAAGTTGGGAAAAATTAAATAATTATGAATTATAGATTTTTCTAAATTACTTATGTTTTAAACATGTTGACAAAAATATAAAAACTATGAATGGAGAATTTTTCTAAAATATTATGTGAAACACAGTTCCATGGATTTAAATAAAATTTGCATGCAACTTACAAATGAGTCAGAAGTCTCTTTCCCAGTTTTCACCTCATCTACTTCAGACATCTAAAAAGAAAGAACAAGAAAATTATCAACACAGGAAACAACCAGAATCACGAGAAAATAGAAGGCCATGGGTAGCCTAGTGGTTAGAGCATCGGACTCCAGACCGGAAGGCCTGGGTTCGATGCCCGATGCCACCAAACACCTTCCGAGTACACATGGAGTACGTGCTTGTTGAATCAGTGGGTTCATAGTCTTGTGGGCTTAATCACGAGCGCAGGGAATGGAGAATATTTCCCTCCTCTTCAGTCTACATGCAGAAATTGTGGAGGTGGAAATAGAGGTCGTGTCGCCATCCATCGTCCCTTCGGGGAATTTCGCCGAGCTAAATCATACTGTCACCAGTATGGTGCTCAAGGCCAACGACAGGCGTACCTCTTGCCCATGCCACGATGAATTTTATGGGCCTCGATCTGAATACATCAGACAGGTGGCATTAGAAAACAACAAGGAGAAAATAGGCATGAAAACTTATCTTGTTTATTCAAGGTAGTATTTTAAACAGTATAATTATTTTATTATAACTGATAATAGATCATATGTGATATGACAAAATACACTGGCTCGAAAAAGTCTGCGTTCACCCATAAGAAATCATATAGCGCTAAGGTAAAACTTAATAGAAATATAATTTCTTTTCTAACAAAATTTCACGAATTTGTTTACTATTATTTTAATATTGAGCATACATGAATTTGTTAATTTTGAATTAAAACTACTTAGGATAACGGGAGTTTTGTAGCAAAACACACAAATAGTAGGCAGAAAAGTCAGTGTTCACTATTTGAATATTCTTGATTCTTGGAATTTGTATCAACAGGCATTATAGGTTAACATAGTTTTTGTATTTAGTTATCAAGTAAAATAGCTTAAGAAAATTGTGACACAATAATTGTTATTTTTTTTTGTGAGATACAAAACAATTCAAGGACATGGAAAATAAAAAGGAAATTAATATCAGTGAACGTAAAATCAATGTGAAAATGTCAAAAGATGGAAAAAGTCATCAGGATATAGCCAGATCCGTTAAATGGCAGTATTCATCTATCCAGCATGTTATTTATAACTTTATATCTACAAGAGTTTACACATTCAAACCTCTTTTAAGTCATCCATAGAGAAAAATGAAGTATGACATCAATGGTGAAAAAAATCCGTGTTCATCTCCAACTTAAATAGCAATAGACATTCATAAGCAGTTTAACAAAAATATTTGGTCAGATACTGCACGAAAATCTTGAAAAAGGCCGGATACCATAGTCGAGTGGTTCACAGAAAGCCTTATATTTCAATGACCAACCAGCTTAAGCAGATAGCTTTTGAAAAAGATCATATACATAAGCCTCTTGAGTTCTGGAGGACTGTGATATTCTCTGATGAGGGCAAATTTTGTATCTTTGGCATAAAAGGTTGTAAATTATTCTGGAGAAAACGTCGCACAGCGCTTCAAAAAAAGCGTATAGTACCAACGGTAAAGCATGGCAGCAGTGGAGTCATGGTGTAAGGGTGCATGGCGAGCAATGATGTTGGCAAGTTGGGAGTATATATAATCAATTATGAACAAATAGGATTACTTGGGTGTCCTAAAAAACAATTAAAGGAAAGTGCCACCAAACTCGGCTTAAGATAATCGTTTCGTTTTCAGCACGACAATGATCCTAAGCACACCGCCGAGATTGTGAAGCTTAGGCTCTTGTATAATGTCCCAAATCAAAAGCACATGGCCCTGTAGTCATCTGATTTGAATCCTACAGAACACCTACGAGATTTGTTGGAACGCAAGATTCGTCAACACAATGTATCCAGCAAGGATATGCTGAAGAGTGTTCTTAAGGGCCAATGGGAGAAGATATGAGCTGAAAAAATCACAAGATTTGTACGTTCAATGCTGAAACGACTTCAGGAGGTTCTCAAATGTTGAGGTTATCCAACCAACTACTAAATAGCTCATCATTCCCTTTTAAAATAATTTTTACAGTTACTACTAAAACAGTGAACACAGACTTTTTGTACTTGATTTTTGTTAGTATCGTTACAAACCTGTCTTTATTTTAAAATCTATGAAGGCAAACCAAATTTACTTTCGTTATTCTGAATACTTAAAATGAACTAAATAAAATCTAATAAAAATTTGTTTTTTAAATTTCAGTTTTTAAACTTTTTTTTTCATTGTTCATGTAAGCAATAGTACGTGAACGCAGACTTTTTCTAGCTAGTGTATATGTTTCATAGATTTTTTTTGAAAACTTAAGAAATAAATTAAACTGCACGATATTTTTATTAAAAAAATGCTTCGACTCTCCCGGCGAGTGAACTTGGGAAAGATTAAATAATGATGAATTAAGATTTTTTTAAAGTTATTTATGTGTTTACACCCAAAAAATATAGATAAATATATACATATGCTTAAAATAAAAAATGTACATATTATAGTCACTTGGAATAAATTTTAAGAGTTAAAACTTACATCTTGACAGATGATTTATAGAAAGTTAAAAAGATATAATTTCCAGGAAACTCTAATCTATACAAATCGCTTTTACAAGGATAGGTATATCAACCAATAACTATGCAATGTTTAATTAAAATTTTACTAATACACAACACAAACCATTTATGCATAACGTTAAAGAGCAGTTTTTGAGTTTCTCACATCTCGGGCATTCCTCTTCGGCACGGTCAAAGGAAAAGTGGTTGCTTGTCATTGGTAGATGTGCAATGACGTCAGTAGTCTGGGTTGCCTGGTTTGGCGTTATAGCATTTCTCTATGCCCTAGTGGTTCATTGAACCATAAAACTTTTGTCCCCGTTTGGGAGATTGTTTTTCAGGCAGTTTTTTCTTCCGTGTCTTTAGTAAAATAGTTACATTTGTTTTTCAGGCAGTTTTTTCTTCCGTGTCTTGAGTATAATAGTTAAATTCCCTTGCGTATGAAATTTTCACTGTAAAAATAACAATCTCTTCTTTTTTTTCATTCAAGTAAATCAAAATATTTTTTTTTAATGGATTTAATTTTGTTGAAGAAATATATATATGAGCTTAGTAAATGAGGAACTCAATTACAAATATAAAAAAAATTGTTACATAAGTTTTTAATAATCCATTTACTGTGATTAATAATACTTTGAAAAAGAATTACATGTTTGGAGTTTTATCCTTATGTAAGAAAAAAGAAGTCACTTATAAATAAAGAAAATTTATGTTTTTTTTTATAATATATATTTATTGGTAATATTAATGTACATTTTAAAGGTAAATGAATTCGTTCTTATATCAGAATGAATTTGTACAGACAAGTGATATTTTTAATTATGTATTAGCTTAATATCATTTTTGTAATTAGTGATTTGTTGTGTGTGTGTGTGTGTGTGTGTGTGTGTGTGTGTGTGTGTGTGTGTGTGTGTGTGTGTGTGTGTGTGTGTGTGTGTGTGTGTGTGTGTGTGTGTGTGTGTGTGTGTGTGTGTGTGTGTGTGTGTGTGTGTGTGTGTGTGTGTGTGTGTGTGTGTGTGTGTGTGTGTGTGTGTGTGTGTGTGTGTGTGTGTGTGAAAGACTCATTTATTCACATTTATTAAAAAATTTGTCTAATACTCTGTTTCCTTTTAAATTTTAGAATTAAATTTACTGCAAATGTTTTAGCTATTATAAACTTAACTATATAAATAAACACTCATGCTTAAATTTTTATTTTCTAACTTTAATAAAATGCTATAAATAAAGTGATTCGTGGCTATTGTATAAGAAACACCTCTCTGTTCTAACTTCCACATCACATCCATACTATTCGTTCAAGTAATCATCGACACATTTATTCACATAATTCTCAATTTTTGCAATTATTTTAGATGTTTTCTCTTCTAACATGCTCACACATATAAATCTTCATTCAGGGTTTAAATAGAGTACCACTTCAATCCCTTCATCAGAGGTTTGTTATAGAGAATAGTTTGTTTTTATAACAAGCAGGTTTAATGAAGATATAGTCATTAATGGAATTTGGATTCATCTTAAGAAGTATTTACTGATCGATGTTGTGTGTGTGTGTCACTCGAAGCACATAGATTTTCTCCTTTCCTAAAGTATGTTTCCTCCCGTAAAGCTACTGTTCGAAAATTAATACGAAAATATGACATAAAATTATACGTTTTCGAGCAAAAATAAAAATTAGCCATTAAATTATAATTTCCAAAAACTTATTTAGGTTTTGCATACGGCAGATACCTGTGGAGGCCTTTTACACGTTTTGAGTGTAAATTATTGGGAGAGGGGATTGATCTTACATTGATTTTCAAAGGTAATGGTTTTTATTGCTATGTTAATAAAGAATATTCGATTATTGTGAATTTTTCGATTTATTTTTGAACTGGGGCAAATTTTTTTTCTGAGCTGCACATTTGGAAACTATTGTATTACCATACGTCCTAGAAGGGAAGATTGTACAGTCAGGTCTCTTTTTATGCGATTTTGAAGTTATGCGGTTTGTATTTCAAACATTTACGGTTTGTATTCCAAACATTTCTAGATTTTTGTTATTATTATTATTATTTTTTATACAGAGACGTAGATTGTAGTATTCCGAGAATTTCCGTAGCTTTTTGGTGCTTACGTCTGCGGCTCGGCTGCGACAATCTTAGATTCGCATTCGTTATTTCAGTAGTATACCGATACGATATTATTATTTCGAAATTATGTTTTCTCTTAGCGGTGCCTCGTTCATTTTCATAAAAGTTTCACTTTAATAAGTGGTGAATTTAAGTTGCAATATAATAAACAGCAAATTTTGATTTCTGGATTTAAAGTGAGTGTCGTAAAGTTTTATTTTTCAATAGAAAATCGTGTCATTTTTTTAAATTTCTTTTCTAAGATTTTATTTGGCCCAATGGAGAAAAAAAACATCAAAGACAGTCAATTTCGTTGGAAACGAAAATTGCAATTTTAGATCGCTTAGGAAAAGGAGAAGGATCTACGGCTATTGAAAAACATTTTAATTTAGGCGAATCTACTGTCAGAGAAATTAAAAAGAATGAAGCTGCAATAAGAAAATCGGTCATTTCTGGTACAAAATTAAGCACCAAATTTGCATCGTACACAAGGGATGTATTATTAGAAAGAACGGAAAGAGCCATCGCAATTTGGATTGAGGAGCAAGTTCAAAGCATTCCTGTAAGTGGTTATTTAATCCAAGAAAAAGCTCTCAATGAAACAGTCAGAACCATCAACTTCCACTTCCCAAGCTAGAAAAAAGAATTTTCAGCTAGCAAAGGATCGCTAACCGGGTTCTTAAAAAGAAATGCACTTCTTTATATTAAGATAACAGGGGAGAGTGCGACAGCAGAGAAAGGAGCAGCAAAAATATTTCCAGAGGAACTAGCGAAAACTATTGAAGTTGGGGACTATTCTGCCGATCAAGTATTTAACGCTGATGAAACAGGACTTTATTAGAAAAAATTGCCTAACCGTACTTACATCGCAAAGGATGAAAAAATTGCAAGTGGACATAAAGCAAGTAAAGATCGAGTCACCTTATTACTTTGTAGCGATGCATCAGGAGATCGGATGTTGAAACCTCTCTTAATAAATAAATCTCTTAGACCACGCGCCCTTAAAGGTAAAGATTTAAAACAACTGTCCGTGCATTGGATGGCTAACCTGAAAGCCTGGATGACAACAGCTATTTTTACAGAATGGTTCAATAATTGTTTCGTACCAGAATTGGAAGCCTATATGAAGGAAAAATCTCTCGATTTTAAAGTTTTATTAATTGTTGACAATGCAGCAAGTCATCCAGAATTAGAACATCCAAATGTTCAACTAGTATTTCTTCCGCCCAATACAACAAGCCTTATTCAGCCATTAGATCAAGGCATAAAAAGTATTATATTAAGACAACGTACAAATTCATCTTGAATAAACTAGAAAATGAGTCCTGAACAGTAAAAGATGTGTCTAAACAATTTTCTATTTTTGATTGTTTAATTCATGTTGCATCTGCTTCCGCTCAAATAAGACCTAGAACTTTAAATGCCTGTTGGAAAAAGATTTGGCCAGCATGTGTGACAGACAATACAACCGCTCAAACATCGACACTATCAGATGAAATAATTAATTTGGCACATGAAATTGGGAGGAGATGGTTTTAATACCTTCAGCCACGATGATATAGATGAATTGCTTGTGGATGATGCATTAAGTGACAATGATATTATTGATTTATCTTTAGATCTAACTGTAGACGGCGTCGTAGGTCTAGAAGGTGATAATGATGAGGAAGAAAAATCAACTTCCCTCCCTGGAAAATTAATTCAAGAAGGTCTTCAACTTTGCAGTAAATTAGAAAATCATTTTCTTATTAATGCCCCCAATTCTGAACGAGCCTCTAAATTACAACGTGAGCTGCAGAACTGCATATCTGGATATCGTGAACTGTATAAAAAAATAAAAGAATCCTCATCGTGCAAAGTTTAATTACTGATTACATTGTCAGAAAAGGAAGAGCTACACAGAACGAGAATGAAGTTTGTGAAAATCCGTGGCCTTTACCGCAAATATCTATTGCAAAGACAGTCTCTTCTGATGATGAAGGTGATTTGGAACCACTTCGCAAACGGTGCAAACCATTATCAGATAGCGATAATGATTAAAAATGTAAAACTGTGTGCATTACTTTTCCATAAAATAAAATGAATTAAGATTTGAATACAAGTTTTTTTTTTAGCTTTTGTATGAATTTCTTTCAGACATTCGAAGTAATTTATCATGCAGCCTATTTCTTTTCATTTCTGCAATTTTTTTATGCGGTTTTAAGTAAATTTTAACTAGTTGTTTTGGTTTTATGTGATTTTAGAAAACTAAGGAACGTATCCCTACTTTTTCCATTCAAGTAATGTCTTTTTTAATGCGATTTTTTTATATGCGGTTTTCGGTAGAACGTATCTACCGCATAAAACGAGACCTGACTGTATACATATATTGTATAAATTTTTATTCATCTAAGTTAATGCAGGTATGTCATTACACGTAATAGTCATTCTGAAACAGAGGTGGCGATCCCGCGGCCCGTCTTGAATAATTTTGTGGCAAAAGAGATTCATTGCAACTTTACAAAATGCAATTAATTTGTAGATTATTTTTGTTTTTAATGTAGAGATTTCTGACGAATCAAGCCCAAAACTACTTCTGTTTTATTATGTTGTTTCTGTTTTTATACATACTTAGAAGAGGGCAATATTGCATAACAACGACCTCACCCCGGTAGGATCAAGCTTTTTGCTCGATTAAGGCAAACTTCAATATGACGCCGACCGCTCGTTGTTGACAAAAGAACGCCATCTTAAGAACGTATCACACGCATACGTTTCAAGGAATTTTTCCTCAGTTGCCATAGCAGCGGCTTTCGAACAATTTCTTGCTAGTGAGCTCAAGAAATTGTTCTAAATAAAAATTGCTTGAAATTCCAGCCAATAGGATTCTTCGTCTACTACACGAAAACAAGATAGCTGCCTCGACTTCATCACGCGTTTGCTCATCGTCAATGTTTTTGATGAAAATGTGATTATGGAGAGCTTTTTAGCCGATGAGTTTGAAAAGCTCCCATATCTGTGGAATCCGAAACATCCTCATTTTGCGAAGAGGCTGAAAAAAATTGGATCCCAGCAGATTGCCATCAGGATGTGCGAGAGGAGGCCGGCACTGGAAGCTTTCTTGGCGCCAGGTAAGTTGAAATATTTTTAACGATGCCTTTTTTCTTTTTACTTTCTTCTCAAACAATTAGTAGTGTAACGTCTATTTCATGTATTTTACAAATAACTAGCAGTCCCGACAGACCTTGTCCTGTACACACGTCTTAAATCCGAAAATTACAAACTTTTTTGAATAAGTTATAACAATCTGACATTATCACATGTACAATTACCACAATTCGGCCTATCGATTGCGTGTGAGTATATATTTACTACTAGCTGGTATACCCGTTCTTCGCACGGGTGAATTTAAAAATTAAAAAATACAGACTGAAGGGTAAGTAAGTTTTTAATGGGTTAATTTTACGTGAATTGTATAAATTAAACAAAAAAAAAAGCTTTTTACATAACTCAGCTGAACAAAAAAACCATGTTTGCTAAATTTTAAGTCTTTAGATATAATTGCTAATTTTTTTTATTATTGCTATTATTATTTATGACGCCCCGTAACTTTCTTGTGGGTCGATTTTTGAAAACACCTACCTGCTCAACAAAAGTAACACATTGTTACAAATTTTGTGTAATAAACGCTAAAAATAGTTTAAATAATTTTTATCTGGATGTGTAATACGTTCATATTACTTTCTGATGCATTTATTTTATGTTAAATAGCTGTTACCCCCCGCGACTTCGTCCACGTGGAGTTTAACAAAAAAGTGTTTATTCACTTCACAGAGTTTACGAAAACTTTTCTTCTACTTTGTGAATCTATGTTTCTTTTTTGTTTTATTTTTTTCTTTGCTTTTGTTGAGCAAGGGGTGAAAGGGACGCATGACCTTTGACACAGTCGATGGGGTGAGGACTAAAATCTTTAGGATCAAAATAGGTCTAAGTAGCAAGTAGGGTGAAATGCGAACACAAACGAAGCCAAGGAAGGGGGTGAAAGGGACGCATGACCTTTGACAATGCAGTTAAGGATTGTAAAATTATTAAGATCAAGACATGAACGGGAAATGTCGCGAATGGCAGCAACCTAATCAAAGAAAAAAAAGTTTGATATAACTGCTAGCAATCGTTGAGACAGAAGGTTCGCGAAGTAAAATAATCCCTATTGAAATAAATAATCCCTATTTGAATCGGATGTTGCTCACTATTTCATTGGTTTTAATTTTATATTTTCTCGGAATCCTAACTTTATTTTCTAAAATAAAAGTAGCCTAAGTTATTTCTTATATCATTAGCTATCTGCAGTGAAAGTTTCGTCAAAATTGGTCCAGCCGTTTCAGAGATTAGCCGGAACAAACAGATTGACAGAAAGACAGATAGATAGACAGACAAAAATTTTAAAAATTGATTTTTTCATGTAACTACCGTATACACTTTTAAATGAATTTAGTAAAAAGAGAGCTGTTAATTTCAAATTACAAACAGACACTTCATTTTTATTTATATGTATAGATGAACTAAGTTGAATATAGAAGTTATTCTGAATAGAAACTTAAACTTGATAAAATGTATCGAGCTTTTTTCATAACTGGTATATTTTTTTAATGCACGAAAAATAAATTTATCGTAATGCCATTGAATGTACAATGTTTTTGGTTAATCCTTGATGGGTAGAAACATTCAAATGCGATGGTTTTCCAAACCTCGGACATCCAACATATAATTGGCCGCGCGAAAAGCAAGGGCTTTCTAAATCTAAGCCACAAATTGTCATTGTTTGACATTGTGACTTATTAAATCTGAATGAATCATGGGGATCTGTGGTAGAAATACAACTTCCTCTTGAAGTTTGCCGCTCAAAATAGTGGTCCCAAGAATATTGCCCATGATGATAAAATTCTAGGAGAGCCCACGCCCTTGGCGACAAACCGAAAAAAGCGCCAAGCCAGAACAAGATGGTGCCAAGCAAAACCGACAATGGCGGCAAGGAAATATAGCGGGATAAGGTGGATGCATAATGAAAATATATGTAGATAATAATGAAATTAAACATTTAAGATAAAAAATATAAAAACAGCACTTATTTTCTTACTGCTGATCTTTTCCGAGTGGAGGGTACAGAGTAACAACAGATTTTAAAAAAGCCTTAAAAGACTCATCGCTAAGCGAATGATCGTGTCAGCGCCGCCATATTTATTCTGCGAGGTAATGGTTGAACATACATTCGGCGTAGCTGGTACGATTTCGAAGAAAGCGTTTTATCGCCGACTATGTTACATCATGTCGATCATTACATTTAGGACATTCATAACTCGAAGCAATCAATCCTTCCTTCATACACCATTCAATTTTTTTTTTTTTTTACCTTTCGCATCCAACATAGTAAAAAATTCTAAAGTATGTTCCCTCACACACGCAGCCAGCCTGGAGCCCAACAACAAAATGAAATTCGCGCCCACAAAATACGAAAATGCTAGAAATAGTTAGGGTTGTCGTATGTAGTGTTTAAAAGTAGGGTTACCAAGATGGCGCAATTATCACTAACCAAAGTAATTCGCGCCAAGGATGTGGGCTCTCCTAGGAGTGAACTGCCCATGATTTTTTTACGAACAATTGCTATACTAATTGCAATGTCGGACCGAATTGTGAATCTAAATCATTCTCGAATCCACACAAAAAATATCATCCAAATCAGTCCAGCCGTTTAGGAGTTCACAGTCACATACACACGCACAAAAGAATTATATATATATATATGCCATATCTCGTGGCGAAATGAATAATCTTTCCGATTCTGTAATTATTTTTTGTCTGCTATTGATAGAAAAATTGGATTGCAATTTTAAATACGGCCAAAATATCGGAACATTCTCCCCTTTCTTTTTTCTTGCCGCGCATTAGCAGAATAAACAGCACACAGGGATAAAACAATTATGCGCGTTTTAAGGTTTTTAATTAATATCTTATAAACTAATTGCGATATCGGACCGAATTGTGAATCTACACAAAAAATTTCATCAAAATCGGTCCAGCCGTTTAGAAGGAGTTCAGTCACATACACACACAGAGAAAAATTACATATATAAAGATTGTTTGAAAAAAGAATTAAAAACGCTAAAAAGCATGATTCGTCTGCATTTTTGTGACAAGGAAGAGCCGATTTGGCTGAAAATAGATTTTCGGCGCCAACTTACATCAACAATAACGTTGTTACAACAATGCAAGTGAATGTTGAATTGAATGTTTTTAATTAATATCTTTTAAAATAATTGCGATATAGGACCGAATTGTGAATCTAAGCCATTCTCGAATCCACTGGAACCCACACAAAAAATTTCATCAAAATCGTTCCAGCCGTTTAGTCACATACACACGTATAGAAGATTTCTATATATAAAGATATGTACCTTTGTTCTGTAAGCGGATCTCATTGTTTTGATAAAATTGCACCCCCCAAAGCCAGTTTGGCACAGACAACAATGCTATGTATTGAAAAGTTTTTAAATCAGTAATACAGACTTCGTATTTATTTTTATTTGTTATGCATTTGAATTATCTTCAGCAATATTTGCGAAGTGTTTCATTTTAACCATCTGCGCTAGATGTATTATTAATATTGGAGTAAAGTGTTTGAAATATATATACATGTATTTATAAATTTTCGAAAGTTACATTACGTAGTAGTAATTTCACAAACAGCAATTAATAAATTTACCATATGCTTCAATTAACAATAAAAATATATAACAAAAAGTATTGTTTGTCAAAAAAATTTAGTACAGTTTTCTAGTGTCCAAGTTACCTTTTCTCTGTCCATCCTGTTACCAAAATGGGCAATTTGTTGCACAAGGAAGGAATATTGCATCATTCAAAACTTTCTCACTTATGTAACAATGAGATATTATGATGAAAGAGTTAATCAAGTTTGCAGAAAAACTATTAAAATTTTAATTTCGGTTGAAATTTTGATGATTTATATATATATATCAGTTGACTTACGCCACCGGCTTTCTCGTTGAAAAACAAAATGGAACTGAAATTATTTTAAATTTTCAGAAATTATCCATGGATCTGTGTATTTCTTGTTTACTTCTGGAATATTTACTTGATCGCCCAGTTATTTTAGTTAAGAGGCTTTTTTCTAAAAGAGTTATACAGCAATAATTAATAAATAATTCATTTTTTTCAACCAGCTCTAAAATTTAAAACAGGAAATTAGTTACCTGAATAAAGCTATATTAAAGCAGTGATCTTCAGCAATATTTTTCGATTCATGGAACCCTCATACCTATAAGATTTTTTCGGGGAACCCCATTCAACACATTTAAAAGAATATGTTTTAAAATAATATTTAAGGATTAACATATGCTAGGTACTATATGTAAAGACAAAAAAGTATTGTATTTGGAACCCAGGATAGTAAGAAGAAAATTCAATTAAAATTCTTATTATTTTCAGAAGTATGCATTGCGAAGTTTCAGAATCTGCACCTACTACCGCAACGAAAAAAGGAAACTGTTGTCTTTTAGAAGTGGAACAGGTGCAAAAGATTTTGTTCCCAAGTGGGAGCACTTCGCTCGCCTCCAGTTCCTTGATAATACTATCAAACCGCTTGATAGTACCTCAAATTTAGACTATATGGACCTGGAAATTAATGCAGCACGTATTTTTCCCCTGATGTTATATATTTTTCCTTTTCAAATCTGTACTACAAACTCTTTCATGTATTGCAGACTCCATTGAATGTCAGCGCTGAGAATTTATTTGAGAGAGAGAATGTTGAGGAACCTCCTCCCAATCCATGCAGTGAATCTCAAATAAAGCAGACACAAGGGACAAGGGTGTCCACCTCACGCGAAAAAAAAGTTGACAGCAGTCATGAAGATTTCTATGAAAGTATGCAAAAATGCTTGGGGGCTGTGGGCAAGAAAACAGTCAATGAGACTTTTGCTGTTTTCATAGCCTCCGAGCTTGATAATTTGCCCTGCCCAAAGCAGCAATTCGTCACAAACTATACAATACACTCTTTGATTGTTTAAAGCAGGTGGTAAATATATTTACCGTTTTAGTAATATTTTTCTTTTACAAAATTATTTTATATAAGCTAGGATGATTTTAATTGACTTAATTTTAAAAATGAATTATTTATATACATAATCGTGTTTGTTTTATGTAATTCATTATCCCAGTTGTTGTAGAGATGAGATTTTTCCCAAAGAAACAATTTACATCCAGCTTTTATATTCATGGTGACACTCAAACATATCTGGACAGCACAACACAAAAATACTTGCGCGTTTTACACGTTGACAAAGAAAAGGAGTGGGAATTATTCAAATAATAAAGTTTGCAAAAATGCATCATAAAAAATGCAGTCACAAGTCTAGGTGAAGAGGATATTAAATCATGGTTAGTAAAAAAAAAAAAAAGATGTATGAAAACAATTAATAAAGGTCTAAAACAGGGGTGGCACACTTTTTGAAAATATAGTAAAAAATAATATTTTTTAAATGCACTTAATTGAATTAACTCAAACTGAGCCAACCAATGAGGGCCAGGGCCTACTATGCACATCCCAGTATATATACGTGACCATTGGGCACTGAGGTGCATGTACTTAATTGAATTACAATAGAAAATTATCGTATAAAGAATACTCCATCGTGTGTGCTGACTTTATTTATCTACTAAAGGTAATAATGCTCCAAGCTAAAATAGATTTGAAAATTTAATATTCATTTTGAAGGATTCATTCAGTGCTACATTACATAAGAAAATGCTTATCTTTTCATAAATCCTCTTTCAATTTCTCTACAAAACGTTTATTATTATCACACGATTTGCCTGTCAGATATTATTGTAGTTTTGGATCAACATTTTTTTGTGAACAAGTATTTTCTAATACAAACATAATATAAATCAGTATAGTTAAAAATATAAACTAGTGTACACCTAAAACCATTTAATTTTGTTAATTTCCTGCAGAACTAATCTTAAAATAGAATGACTTGGTAAAAAAATTACAAATTCTCAAAAGCCACATTAAGAAAGTATTGACTAAATTACAATTAAAATATTTAAAGTTAATTATTTTTATTTTATATCTAAAAAAGTTTATTTTCAATGAAACTCAAGTATTTATTATGTTTTCCCTACTCAGACTTGTCCTAAAAAAAAATATGCTATTTGCGTGAAAATCCCATTAGTCAATATATAAGTAACTCTTTACATCTTTTTGTTTGTTGTAAAAGTCAGAAGTGGCACACATAATGGTTCATCATCAGATAGCAGCACTTTTACCAAAAAGGTTGGTCACCCCTGGTCTAAAGAATCAGTAATAAATATACCAACAATGTTTTGGAAAAAGATTGAGACCCGTGTTTCAAAATAGGATTTATGAATTAAGATGTTGATAGTAAAGGAGATTTGAATTATGAGTAGATATCAATGTAAGTTATTACACATATATAATAGTTTGCTGTTTGTTGTATATTACAATTGTATATTGTTTTAACTTCATTTTTATTGACTTATGTTATATTACAAAAGTTATATTTTGCATTACATCTTCAGATATTTAAAATGTGAGTTGTGTTTTGACGAAACAATAAGGCAATGCATATTACTGTAAATGGTTCAACACTAAATGTTTATTAATAGTTCCTTTACAACAGTGATAACACAACAGAATTTCTTTTTTAATGGAAAAAAATTTAAATGGAGGGTGATGGTTTTTAACAGGGGTGGACAACATTTTAGCTTTGGTGTGCCAAACCAATCTACCAATATGATTCAGCGAGCCACACAGAATATTTTTGAAACAATTTGATTCCCGCTATAACGCATGAAGAATAGAAAAAAAAAATAGAAGTCAAAATAATATAGATTTACTGTTTTATTATACATTAATTTTGCATCATTTAAAAATATTTCTTCACATAAAAATAAACAACATAAAATATAACTTTTTTTTATCAACAAAAATTTCTACTTATGTACTATAAAAATTCTACTTATGTAATTTTTAAACAATAAGAAAAAACATAAAATTCAAGTATTTCTCTTCCTTACAGTTAAATAAAAAGATAAATAATTATACATTGCATTAATATATTATAATAAACAAATTTATTAAAAAATATTAATGCAATGTATAATTATTATCTTGCCATTATTACCCAAGCACAAGAATCACTTGATCGTCAGATGCCATATCTGTTCTTGACTTTCAATAAAAGCTCGAGAAATATAAAAAAAATAATAATGGATGGTTGTTTCCTGGCAAGTAACATTTCAATGTGGTGAAAGAGCACGGATGATGTTAGAGCATGTTGTTTTGTTTACGGCAACCCTTCACCCTCAGTAGGAGAAAAAATTGTACCAAAAACTTACGTGTGACACAAGCTTTAGTATCAATCAAGAGACCATCGCTGCAATTAAGGAATGCAATGTTAAAAAAGGTATTACGAAATAAAACGTAATGATCATTTGAAATTGAATACAGAAGTGAAAGATGCTCAGGGGATTGCAATCAAAGACACGAAACAAAACACCATCCAATATTATTAAAGCAAGCTATTCTGTTTCATTTTTGATTGCAAAAACATGAAAACACTTTTGGACGGTGAATTTCTGAAAGAATGTTTGAAAGCTGTTATAAAGGATATTTTGCCTCATAAAAGAAAACTACTTTCGACCTAAAGTCTATCTTGGTGAACAGTTTTTCATCATATTAACGACATTTTAAATAAAATTATTATAAAACTGCGCAATCTAATTCCAGATTTCAAACATTTTCCCTCAGCATTTCACAAAAGCACCAACACTGCTAAATTTGATAAGTTTGAAAGATGCTGTTTGAAACTTTTCATTTCCAAAATTTTTTTGTTTGGAACCTGCTACAATCAGTAAAGTAAAAGGAGCAGTACAATTACTATTCGATAAAAATAGCATCCCACAACAAAGCTAATAATTGCTGCCAAAGAGATGATTCAATAATAATCCACTGTTTGATTTATGTACAACGTCTATGTGTCCAAGTATTATCTATAAATCAATACATGCAAATAGTCACACCAAGAAAAATACATGCATCGTTCACATGCACTTTCATATTGACACTTTAAGGAGTTCCGAAAAGAATTAGATTGTGAATATGGTATGTTGCATACCTCAGTCCTCTCAGATGCTTGAAGATGTTTACAGCGATTTTATGAAATTTACTTGTTTATGAATGACAAGCAAATACCAGCACCAAAATCAAGAAATGATGAATAGTCATAGGATTTATGTTTTTCAGTACAGTTATCATCGAAAAAAATCAATTAAATACGTCATTACAAGGAAAAGATCATTAATAATCAATGCATTTAATTACATCTAAGCATTTTAGAAGAACTCATTGTTCTATGAATCTCAATTGAAAAACAATAATGTTCAACACTTTCCATTGATGAAAGAATAAAAAAAAATTCACAATGCATAAGTTACTTCAAATACACAAAAGAAATAAGCAAACTTGCAGCTCTTTTGAGTGTTGTTTCACTAATTTAGACAAAAATCAAAAATTATTTGAAATATATTCCATCTCCCTTTCATGTTGATGTTTTCATGTTGGCCCCAGAATATCTCCTAATGGAACTGATTGACTTACAGTGCAATAATGAATTAAAACAAATTATTGAAACAGAATCCAAAATAGAATTTTAAAACATTTATTTCAGAAAAGAAAAATTTTTCAATTTGAGAGATCTCACACAAAAAGTTTTGGCGCTTTTGGATATCCACGAATTGATTTTTTCCTACAAAAATGAAATTTATCAAACATAAATCCCTGCTTAAACTTAACAAAAGAAAATGCGCAACATCAATTACGATGTACAAATACACACAGGGAGATCGACTTGCAAACACTAAGTGAAAAAACTGAGAAACAATACATCATTAATTATAAATATATTAAAAATTATTTGATCATTGCATTATTATTATATTATGCATGATTGTATACATGAAACATAGTGAAAATAAAAATTCATTCTACTTTAAATTTTCATTCCAATAAATGTTTGTAATGGGTACAAACCTAACATAAAGAAATATATTTTTATATGCAGCCCATGGGATTATAATGTTTTTCCTAAAACCTCGCTAGGTCATTTGAGTTTGCCACCCACTATTCTAAAAGAATACATTACTAAGGTATTAAAAAAAATGAAAACTTCCCAACTCTAAAGAAAAAAAATAGCTTAAGTATGTTATAGATTTTTTGCTTCAAATTCATGTAGCATTTCACCTATTTCAAGTCAATTGATTCAAAATTATAACAATGTTGATTTTTGAAATGCCTTCAGCTCTATTATTTGAAAAAGTTAAAATTAATTTTCAAGTAGTCTTTGTGCGAAAATATTCTGAAAATTATAATAATTAAGAGGCTTTAAGACTGCCTGGGTGCCTATTATTAAAAATGATTTTTGAAAAATAAACAATTAAATATATTTTAATATAAATTCGCAAATTTTTTGGAGGCATGGATGTGTACATATGTGTTTTAAAGTAATAAAATTGGCAAAGCATTTTAAGAAATTACACTTACATCATGATTTTTCTTGGTATGAATTAGTAAATGTCTTTTTATATTACCACTTTGATAGAAATCTATGTTGGATATTTCACACACTTGACACTTTTCATTTGTATGAATGCGCAAATGTCATCATAACATTTCAATCTGATAAAAAGGCCAGCAGCATATTTAAGACATGTTATCCTAAAAAGAAATGATGGCTTTTCCTTGATACATAAATATATACGTAAATATATATTTAAAGAACCAATTTGAGAGAAGTTATCTTAAAACAATTCACGAACATGAGGATTTCCCTTAGTATGAATAAGTAAATGTCTTTTTAAATTAGAATTTTGAGAGAAAGCCTTGTTGCATACTTCACAAACATGAGGTTTTACCTTGGTATGAATACGTAGATGTATATTTAAGGCACTATTATGAGTGAAAGCTTTGTTGCATACTCCACAAACATGAGGCTTTTCCTTGGTATGAATACGTATATGTACTTTTAAGTTCCCATTAGAAGTGAAAGCCTTGCTGCATATTTTACAAACAAAGGGCTTTTCCTTTGTATGAATACGTAAATGTACTAGTAAGTTTCCATTAGAAGTGAAAGCCTTGCTACATATTTTACAAACATGAGGCTTTTCCTTTGTATGAGTACGTAAATGTACCTTTAACTTTCTATTAGAAGTGAAAGCCTCGCTGCATATTTTACAAACATGAGGCTTTTCCTCTGCATGAGAATATAAATGTGAATTGAAATTACTACGGTGACTGAAAGCCTTGTTGCATATATCACAAACATGAGGCTTTTCCCGGTATGAATACGTAAATGTCTTTTTAAATGAGTAGGGTGATTGAAATCTTTGTTGCATATTTCACAAATATAAGGCTTTTCTTTGGTATGAATACGTAAATGTACCTTTAAGTTATAATTAGAAGGGAAAGCCTTGCTGCATATTTCACAAACATGAGGTTTTTCTTTGGTATGAGAAAGTAAATGTACTTTTAAATCGGATCTCTGAGAAAATGCCTTGTTACATATTTCACATACATGAGGCTTTTCCTTGGTGTGAATACGTAAATGATGTCTTTTTAAAGAATAACTTTCAGAGAAAGTCTTGTTGCATATTACACAAATATGAGGCTTTTCCTTGAAATGAATATGTAAATGTTTTTTTAAAGAATCACTTTCACAGAAAGCCTCATTGCATATTACACAAACATGAGGCTTTTCCTTAGTATGAATACATAAATGACTTGTTAAATCACTTTGACTGAAAGCCTCATTGCATATTTCACAAACATGAGGCTTTTTCTGGGTATGATTACATAAATGTCTTTTTAAATCAACATGGTCATTAAAATCCTTGTTGCATGTTTGACAAACATGTGGCTTTTCATTGAGCAGATTACTCAGTTGTTGTTTTAAGATATTCTTTTGAGAGGTAGCCATCTTGTTAGTTTATAAAATTGGAAATCTCGGTTTATAAAGACCAGAAAGTGGTTTATAATTATATAATTTTGAATGAAAAGAAATATTTCTTTTGAATGCAATACTCAATTGAAAACATAGTTGTATTTTAAATTAATGCACAAAATGAAATCCAGCTGAATGTTGCATTTTCAAATTGAATAATGCATCAAACTACTTTCTATTCAGTTTGCGGAGAATATTGTAAAATATATTCAAAGATTGCGAAATTGCATAGCCATGGAAATTTTTAATTAAAGTATATTCTCTACTGGAATTAAAACGAACCCTAAAAATATATCATGATGCCTTTATTACATACTTTGTTAGAGCAAAATTCAGAAAGACCATGGAAGAACTCATGTTAATAAGCTTGCAGTGAACGATAAATAGCACACTGCCCTTTAATAATTGATTTGAAGTAACAACCCTACAAAAAAGTAATACCTCTGATAACAAGCAACATAATTTTAAACAAATGTTTTTAGCATGCACTCCAATACCTTTAAAATTGTATACAGTTCTTTTTTCTAGTTTGATAACTTATAAGACTTTAAATTTGAAAGATTTTGTCCAGCATTTATATGATTAAACAGCTTTTTCAATGAGATAACTTTTAAGCAGAAAGTTTTCAATATTTTCTTTCTATAGCTAATGATGTACTGTTTGTACTGAGTGAGAAAACAGAAGTTTGAGACCTAAAAATATAAATTCCTAAGAGAAGCTTTTTAACTTTCACTTAAGAACCTTGAACGTAAAACATAGATAACTTTGGTAAAACACTCCATATTAATGTAGTTAATCTTCTTTTCTCTAAAAAATTATATATTTTTTATCACAGACGTTTTGTATTCTTTATACGCCCTATTTCTTTCTTCCTTCTATAGATTAGATTTTGGAATTCTGCACTTGTTTAAATTCTTTTATTCCACTGAAAATAAAAACATCCATGAATATCAAATATTGAAATTATGAAAAAAACATAGTATAATCAGAATAAAAATTTACACCGAATAACTTCATCACAGTTTTAAATTTTCATAGATTTCACAGAAACAATACCTCTTTTGACATTCTATGCTGCACTATATTATACCATTCAATAGCATTTTGAGTATTCCAATGCATATAATTTAACTCAGTGGTGTGACATCCCATGAGGGACAAGGCCTACTGTGCCCAACTCAGTATATGCGACCTTGGGCCTCGAGGTACATGAGCAGATGTTCCGGTCAGGTGGTCAGTCTGACACGAAAACCCCAGTGTTAAGTTCCCAAGCAAGCTTGGTACTCCTTTTATCAACCCATTGAAGGGATGAAAGGCTGAGTGAACCTTACCCAGCCCGGGGTTTGAACCTTAAGACCTGTGGTGTGGAAGCGCGATGCACTAACCACTGGACTTCTACTCCAATGCATATATTAACTAAAAATTTCACAAGAACAATATTTTATGCACTCTCTTCTCAGGGTATATCATACTAAATGTATAGACTCAAATAATTTCCGATTATAGAATTATTTCATTTGCCATGTCTTTTTCCAAAAAGACGATCAACTCTGATTTTTTAAACTATATTTCGTTTTACCTAAACTTGACAGGATTGGGTAAGGTAGAACTATTTCTCCATCAGATTGGTACATTTTCTATATTGTTTTGAAATTCAGAATAAAGCAAATGCTTTACATATTAAGCATTATAGTTATGCTAGTCATAGTTTAATTTTAATAAATAACATGAAATATAAAATGACAATGTATGCATAATATACACAATACATTACCCAAAAAATACATACAATATAATCATTCTAAAAATCGTATTTTATTAATTTTTTGGACATTGAAAACATATGGCTCCCAACTTACCAAGTTATGTAGAATAGATCATGTGGCACATAATATCTTATGCATTTGACAAGAATACTCTAAGTTCAACTTAAAACAAAGTGTGTTTTTGAAATTAAAAATTGAATGTAGGCATGAAATAAAGTAATAAAATAAATGAACTAAAGTAACTGTAAAATATAAGTAATATCCAATTTTTGGTTCATTTTTAACTTTTAGAAACAAAAGAAAAATAAATTTCAATTTTTCGACCATTACTAAACGTGAAAAAAATGGAAAATACCTTTGAAACAGACTTTTTAAATTAACAACTGAACCAATCGATGGTGCTACAATCTGTAATGATTATTACTGATAAAAACAGTAGTGCCCAGTCTAGTCTTTGGACATCAAGAGGGGCATTCGATAAAATGTGGCATGATGGCCTCGCATACAAATAAATCAAACTCAAGTTTCCTGTATATTTATAAAATTAAAAATCTTCGCAATTATTTACACAACAGAACCTCCTGGGTTTGCGTAAATTACACATACTCTAATTATAGCTATTGTCAAAGTGGCACACTGGAGGGCAGTGTCCTTAGACCATACTTGCAACATTTACACACACGACTTTCCAGATCACCCCACCATCAGTACTTGCTTATTCGCAGATGACTAACATTAACCCAGGGTGTTCATCTCAACTACACAATTTAAACTATGGAAAAACTACCTGGACAAACTTGAGATTTGGCTTACAGGCTGGAGGGTAGCAATTAATACTGATAAAACACAAGGTATCGTTTTCAGAAAATGGGGCGTCATAGACCTTGAAAAGGAACACACTTTTTGAAAACAACATCCTGTGGGTCTTGGTTGTTCGTTACACGATTGATAAACAATCAATTAACTTAAAAGAAACACATAGACTATCTCTCTAAAAAATTATGGGATAGAACTACGTTAGCTATTTCCGTAATTAGGAAGAGAAGCTCTCCTCTATTCCTAGAAAATAAAGTCATACTTTACAAGCAAATTTTGTGCCCACTGATAACATACGCTTGTACTATCTGGGAATTGGGGGGCACCACACAGACACGCACTAAACGCATTCAAGTAATTCAAAACAAAATTCTACGAATTATTACAAACACATTTTGATACATTAGAAATAGTCATTCACAACGATTTACAGATGGAGCCTATAGCTAATTACATAACTAAAACTGCTAGAAATATTTTTATTTTGATAGAAAATCATAATTCAATTATTAAAGGGCAAACAGTATATTCAAGTATCCACATTCTAAATTAAATTTTGCTTATAAATCAACAAAGTGGTCTTTGCCTCTTAAACCGCTGTAACAAGATATACTCTCAACAGCACTCAAACACTTATGCTCATTGTTGAAACTGGGTCAGTGTGTTAAAAGCTGCCCTAGTCTTTTCCCCAACCCTTTTCCTGTATCTGCAGGTTCTAGCTGTATTGTCGCTTACCTTCCTCCATACTTGCCCCTACGGATGTCCGGTTAGGGTCGTTTCAGCTGGCTGCTTTCCTCCGCACGCCTCCCTGCTGGATGCAGAGCTCTTAAAATGGATTTTTCTTTTTCACTTTTTTTTCTGGGATACTGGGCATAAGCGATTTCCGCTGGCACCCGTTTCATCAAATTTTCTTTTTGTTTCAGTCTTTGTACAAGCTAATCAAGACGTGGAAAATTACCCTTATTTTCTTGCATCTTACACTTAAATCATTTTTCTTAAACCTTTCATGTTGGTATGAAATCATGATTTTGGAATGGAACAGAATTAAGCAAATAAGATACAAAATTAATACTTCTTTTACACAAGGCAAGATTAATAACTACGTTTCAAGTTTTAGCTGTTTTTATTAGTTTTTTCTATCACTTGTCCGTTCAATGACATATCTTGTAGCTGTCATTAATTCAGCAAAACTCATTAAACTTAGACAATCCTTACTTTCACTTTTTACCTTAGATACATTGCTGCAGTTTTTGTAAAGACAGTCTAGAGCAGAGGTTCAGAAACTTTTTTCTCTGGTAGACCACTTGTCCTGTTTTCAGGTTTGGGGTAGATTCCTACTTACCTAATTTTGAATTTTTGCAAATTCATCAATTTAAATGTACTTTTGACAGTTGGTGCAGAGTTACTTTAAAAGATTGAAATCTCTAACTGAAGTGAAGTGAAAAACTAAAGAAACAGAAGTTAATATTAAGCTTTTATTAAATTAAAATTTAGTACTTGTTACATAAAATAACTGAGCAAGAAGCAAACGCTTTTAATGGGAAGGATAAATCTGATACTTCAATAAAACATTTTCAACATTTGGCATCAATTTTGTTAGGTTTAACCCTAAGTCACCTAAGTTGTGTTAAATATTTTTTCCCAGATTGACAATTGCTATGAAACTCCTTTTCACTAGGAAAAACAAGTAAGAGCTTTCTCCCGACGTTTCATAATCCGGGATAAATAACTAGTATGTCTTTTTCAAGTTAAAATTGTTGATATCCATTTCTCAAATGTAAAATAGTTTAAAATCTTCACGCCTACTCCAATCAATGCCTCTTTTAAGGTTTTTTAAAGTGATCATATACGTTATTTGCCTACTGTGGTATTACCATGGTCAAAGTACTCTCAAACACTTTTTTTCTCTCAAAATCTGGAAGAGAGCTTTAAAATGCTAAACAAGTAGTTTACTGGGCCTGATTGACTCAAACATTCTGTTCCTGAAAACACATCAGAACAGACTCATTTTAGAAAAGAATGTAAAATATCATTATTTGATTTTTAAAAAATCATCCCGTGTTCTGGAGAAATAAATAGTCAAATAAATTATGGATTTCTCTTTTTTTTTCGATTTCAGTACGAAAGACATCTTTTTCTTCAGAGGAAAGTTCAAAGAATAATTTTTAAAGACCCATTATTCTCCAAGAAGACCATTAGTAGGAAGAACACGGATAGACCCGTTACAATAGTAATGTTTTGTTCTTCAAATTTACCAATATATTGACGGATAGGCTGTCGTATATCTTAAAAGCAAGAGCTAATAAATAAATTTCATTTACATATTTGTTTTTTTCAACTCAAAATTAGTAAGAATAGGCTATTTAAAACTAAGGAAACAGACAAAAAGTTATTTTTTTGTAGCCCAGTGTGATTTGTAACAGTCCACTTTTATATTGATGTATTTGCTGTAAATTTGCTATCTCAACGTCGGGCAGAAAATTATGGACTCATTTTGTCACCTTTCACCCCTATGGAATGGGAGAAGTGGAACAAACCTTTTTCTGTACTCCCCTCCCCCTTCCTGTTCAACTGGATTGGAATAAATAAAGTCGTATTATGTTGGTGAAATTAGTTGAACATTATTCCCCACTTAAAATAATTATTTCATAATCTGTACAGATTGCGAAACAAACCTGTACAGGCAGGGCCGATCATAGTATTTCAGCTGCCCGCATGCAAAGACATAATGTGCCGCCCCTCTAGAGAATTTTTCATAGTTTGTCTAACACTTACATATTTAATTACTTATTACAGTACTTACATATTTATAATTACAATACTTACATATTTATAAATACTTATTACAATACTTACACATTGAATTACTTATTACAGTACTTACACATTGAATTACTTATTACAATACTTACACATTGAATTACTTATTACAATACTTACACATTGAATTACTTATTACAATACTTACACATTGAATTACTTATTACAATACTTGTATATTGAGAATTACTTATTACAATACTTGTATATTGAGAATTACTTATTACAATACTTGTATATTGAGAATTACTTATTACAATACTTGTATATTGAGAATTACTTATTACAATACTTGTATATATTGAGAATTACTTATTACAATACTTGTATATTGAGAATTACTTATTACAATACTTGTATATTGAGAATTACTTATTACAATACTTAACATATTTAATTACTTATTTAATACTTATATACAGTAGAACCTGTTTTTGTGCGGTCTTATTTAATTTAACAACCCAGGGTAGGAAATGTTTTCTTGTAAGTATAGAAGGATACTTAATATCTAATTATAATTCAATTAACTACCTCTTGGAATGCTTTGGTTATCTACAGTCTAAATTACTTGTAATTTTCAGTTGTTTGACCTCCTGTCGTTACTATTCAATTCTAAATTTGACTAAATTATTAACTAACAATTTTGTATTAGTTAGCAATTAATCATCGAGTAACTCTAAGCTACTTTCCACTAACCACTAACTTCGTGAACGTAATAGTTAATGCTTAAATTTAACTCTTCATTTACATAAACCGTGTGTTCTTGTTTGGAAGAAAGTTTTCAATAGAACAACATTTAAAAGGAAGCAATTTACCCCAAGAGAATTAGTGAAGTCTTACAGATGGACCCATTACAATACGATGAGAAATTAAATGTTTTTAAAATGTTTCCATGTGGAACCTAATTATTTATTTTGTTTGGAAGTACTTTCTCATAAATTTCTAAAATAATTGACATACTTTTCACTTATGACTTTTTTTATGTGGTCCCTTTCCACTGCATAAAAAAAGTTTTTTGTAGTATGTAGATAAAATTGTTTCTTTATATGTAAGTATTTATGAAATTTTCGAATATTTTTTTGTGTGTGATTTCTTTTATGTGGTGCCTATCTACCGCACAAAAACAGGTTTAACTGTATTAAGGTTATAAACTCATCTACCTGTATAAGAATAAAAAGTAAAACATTAGTAAAAATGTAAATAAAATTTGTAGTGCTAAACTTTATTTTTTGTCAGTTAATGGTTTATGATTGCGACAAAATACTTTCAGAAAATAATAAACAAGAAAAAATATTACCTTTGAAATAAAAATACATTCTATAATTAGAAAATAAAAAAAAACAGTATTTACTGAGAAAATATAATCTAATAAAAAAGTATGAAAGCATAACTTTCGTAAAACGAAAAGTATTGTTGCGTTTTCGGGGGTTCGAAATGATTGAAGCCGAAGAGCGGGATCCAAAACAATTTTATTCTTTGCCAAAACAGTCCTCCACAAATTGTAGAACAGTTCGAGAAAGTCACGTACAATCGATGAAAATACTGATAACACAGATGCAATACACTAACAAAGACAATAGTAAACACTCAGCACAAAAATAATAACTCAATAAAAGCAATAACACACGCACTATGCAATCGTCTCTCTCTAGCAGAGAGGTATCACTTGCATGAAAGCTGAGATCTGACTAACTCACTAGCCGGCCCGGGCCCTTTTATACCTTTCGGTCAGAAACCTCTTGCACTTGCCAGAATAATCTAGAAATAGAAGGTCTAGAAAAATCCGGAGCGTACGAGAAAAGCTCAATACATAGTGTTACAATACCGCGATAGGGTTGCCAGACAGGGTTATTAGGAGCAGGGTTGCCATGGTCGCCAAGCTTATCGCCCACATTTGGCGACATATCGCCACATTTGGCGATATATCGCCAAATTTGGCGCCAAAAATTAAGTCGCCAAATCCGTCGCCAACTTGGCGCTAGCTGCAATATTTGGCGAGTTTACCATTTAAACCAATGTTAAAGCATGGGGGCCGTGCAATGCAGTGGAAATGATACTACAGGTAAACAGGGTTGAAATCACATTAGATACGACAAATTAAACTGTAGAAATGAACACAAATGAGTAGAAAAACAATTAGAATAAGACTAAATTCGTAACATTGCCCCCTCTCAAGAACTGCACGTCCCGGGCAGTACAACCCTTCATCAGACGTTAACATAATAATAAAGCAATTGATTAAAAACAATTAAATGAATATGCAATAATAAACATGTAATACATAGTACAAAATAAACACCTAATGCATAGTACAAAATAGACACGTAATGCATAGTAGAAAATGAACACTTACAAAACAACAAACAAAATTATTTACAAGATTATTTACACACTAACTTATTTATACAAGACCATGGTCAAAATAAATTACACAATAATTGACACACTAAGAATTATGGCCATAATATGGAGCAAGCCTGTCGTAATGAACGACTCTAGGCTTCGAATTCGTTGACTTACGGATCCGGATTACGACGTCGTTTATTATCTTTAAAATTGTATAAGGACCATCCCAATGCGATTGTAGCTTAGGAGAAAGTCCTTTGCGTCGAGTCGGGTTGTAGAACCACACCTTGTCACCTTCCTTGAATTGATGTCCTGTGGCTTTTGTGTCGTACCGAGTCTTCATCTTCTCCGTCCTCAGGTTGATCCGTTCTCGAGCCAAATTGTGTACATCTTCAAAACGTGCCTGGAGATTCTGCACGTACTCCTCAGGCGATGAAGGTGTATCCGGAGGGCGACCAAACAGCAGGTCACAAGGGAGACGAAGATCTCGGCCAAAAAGCATCTGGGATGGTGAATATCCGGTAGTCTCGTGAACGGCGCTGCGGTACGCTAGCAGAAAGAGAGGAACTTTCTGGTCCCAGTCTTGTTGGTTCTTGGAGATCATCAGTGAGAGGTTATTCAGGATGGTACGATTAAACCTCTCCACCATGCCATCTGACTGTGGGTGCAAAGGTGTGGTCTTGGTCTTGTCAATTCCGAGTAGTTCACAGACCCCCTTCAATACCGCAGAGACGAAATTTCTTCCTGATCGGAATGAAGTTGAAGAGGTACCCCATATCTCGATATCCAGTGCTGCACTACAGCCTCCGCTACGGTGGGGGCTTCCTGATCCGGAATGGGGTACACTTCGGGCCATTTCGTGAAGTAGTCCATGACAACAAGTAGGTACTTATTACCAGACGCAGTCCTTGGCAGAGGTCCCAGGATATCGAAAGCGATACGTTCGAAGGGTGCTCCAACATTGTAGCGATGCAGCTTCCCTCGGCTACGTATCTTTGGCCCCTTCCGAGCTGAACAGGCACCACAGGACTTGCACCACTGTTCCACGTCAGCTCTCACTTTACCCCAGAAGAATCGCTCTCGAACTCGGTGCAAAGTTTTCATGACGCCGAAATGACCTCCTGTTGGGCTGCCATGCAATTCTTTGAGTACCTCTGGGATACGAGATCGAGGAAGTAATAATTGCCACCTGAATGTCTTTCCATCCTCTGATTCGAATTTTCGGTATAGAACACCATTCCTGAGATGTAGAGAATTCCAGAGGGCCCAATACTGCTTAGTTGTAGGACTATAAGCCGAGATGCCCTGCCAACTTGGTTTATTGCTGGAAGACTCCATAAACTCTATAAGGGGTTTAATATCAGGATCCGCCATCTGGTCTTCTCGAACTTTCTCGTCACTCCAAGGATCGGGTGGCGTCGCTGTTGAAGTTGTTATCTGGCGTATAGCATAGTCATATTTGGTCTCTACTCTGGAACAATGACGACAATTTTCTGGGCATGGTCTTCTTGAAAGGGCATCAGCATTTCCATGCGAGGAGCCTTTACGATGTCTGATGTCAAAGTAATACTCGTTGAGCCGTTGTATCCATCTGGCTACCTGGCCTTCAGTATTTCTAAAATTCATTAGCCAGGTTAAAGAGGCATGATCGGTACGTAGAAGAAATTTTTGGCCATAGAGATAGTGATGGAAATGCTCGATGGCTTTCACAATAGCCAGTAGCTCTTTTCGAGTGACACAATAATTTCTTTCCGGTTTCGATAAACACTTACTCCAATAAGCTACGACTCGTTCCTGGCCATCTATTTCCTGAGATAATACTGCTCCGACACTCTCATTACTGGCATCAGTGTCCAAGATAAATGGCTTGTCCGGTTGTGGATATATTAAGATCGGTGAAGACGTCAAAGCTTCTTTAAGCTGGAGGAAGGAATCTTCACATTCTTTTGTCCACTGAAACTTTTGTTTACTTTCTGTTAGCTTGTGCAAGGGTCTTGCGATGTTAGAGAACCCTTTTCACAAACTTTCGGTAATAAGTACATAGTCCCAGGAAGCTTCGCAGCTCACGGAGGTTTTCAGGGCGTTTCCAATTCTTTACGGCGGACACTTTTTCGGGGTCCGTACGAACACCTTCTGCAGAGATGATGTGTCCCAGATAATTGACTTCTTTCTGGAAGAACTTGCATTTCGAAGGGTTTAGCTTCAAGTTAGCGTCGCTTAATTTTGATAACACCTTCCGGATATTTTGAAGATGTTCTTCAAACGTACGCCCTCCTATTATGACGTCATCCAGGTAAATAAGGCAAGCTTCAAAAGTCAGACCCTTTAGCACGGTCTCCATCAGGCGCTCGAAAGTAGCTGGCGCATTGCAGAGCCCGAACGGCATGACTTTGAACTGCCATAGTCCTTGGCCGGAAGTGAATGCTGTTTTTCTCTATCTTCGGGATGGACCTCCACTTGCCAGTATCCGCTCTTTAAATCTAAAGTCGAGAACCATTTATGACCGGAAAGGGTATCCAGGGTGTCATCTATCCTTGGAAGAGGGTAGCTGTCCTTCTTGGTGACGTCGTTAAGTTTTCGATAGTCCACGCAAAATCTTGTGGAGCCATCTTTCTTACGAACCAAGACAATTGGAGATGCCCACGGACTCGAAGACGGTTCTATGATGTCATTTTCCTGCATCTCTCGTAGTAGTGTTCCGACCTCTTCCTGTTTAGCAAACGGCAAGCGTCTTGGGTGCTGTTTAATCGGCGGATGGTCTGCTGTATCAATTCTGTGTTGTGTCACTGTAGTATGGCCAATATCGCTACTGTTTCTAGAAAACACGTCTTTAAATTCTTGGAACAGTCTTTCTGCGGAGCTTTTCTGTTCGGGGGACAATTCAACATTTTCTAGAAGGTCGGGAGTCAACTGTTGAGGCGAGTTGGATAGGAGCAAGCTCGAACTTTGCAGACACACGTTACTGCACTGCAGGTTGCCAACACTTCACCTTTCTGGAACACTCTAGATTTTTCAGTTACGTTGCAAATTCTTACCGGGATAGTTTTTTCTGGAAAGGTCCACTAGCGTCGAAGCTATTAGCAATCCATTCGCTTTATTTTCCGCAGATCCAATTAGGCCAGAGTTGAAACTCACATCGTTACCGATGTATCCAGGTACTATGATTTCAGTCCTTGGGGGGAATGGTAATATTCTCGTTAGCGGTTACCTGTCGAATAGATTCTGTCCTGTGTTTAATTTTGAATATAGTGACTTCTTCGTGTATGGAACGTAATTCGTTCTTGTTGAAGTCTAGAGTGAAACCATGCTCCTTTAGAAAGTCCAGTCCAAGAATGAAAGGGTCTGCAATATCTGCGACATACACAGCATGTTGGTAGGTAGTGTCTCCAAACCTGATCTTGACTTTTAATTTTCCGTGAATATCAATCTTTTCCCCGTCACGGTCTGTAGCACCACGCGGGGTGGGGTCCAGATAAGTTTCTCTTTTAATTTTTGAGCCAGATCGTTCGAATGATAGACACATTGGCTCCTGTATCGATGATCATGTTGCAGGGAAGCTCGTTAACATGTCCCATTATAAAAATTCCATTCTCACCGGTACTCTTTGTCGAAATTTGACACACTTGAAAATGGGGCTTTCCAAAATCTGGCAACCTCCGCCCCACGAGATGGCCATTAATTAGTTTTCCGACACCTCCTTCTGGGAGGCGCTATTAGTTTCAGCGCCTTGGCGTGCCCGGCAGCTTCTCTGCAGATGCCCTTCTCGACCGCAGGTCCAGCATTTAAGGGTCTTCTTCCCGTCTGCTTTCTGGGACATCAAAGACTCAACTCTATTCAAGAAGCTTCTCATCTGTCGCTCTAACCGCTCCACACTTGAGTTCGACGTGTCCGATTCGTTGACGGCTCGTATGGGGTGTCTGTCCTTTCGTGTTGCTTGCTGGGCTGCCTCGAATTTCATAGCAAACACTAGGGCCCCCTTTAAGTCCTTGAGATCCGCCATTCGGAGAGCTTTCTGGATTTCCGGATCACGCACCCCGTCGACGAAGTGTTGCAGCGCCAGGACTTCTCTTACTTCAGTCGGACAGTCAGAAAACGCCAAGTGAAAAGCCTCTCGACGTCCGTCGCCAGTTCTGAGTTTCGGACACTTTCTGCTGCCGTGACTTCAGCTGAGTCTGCTGTAATCCTTCGCACATTTCTCTCCGAAGCGTAACTCCAGAGCATTAACGAGAGCGTCGATATCCAGCCGCTGTGTTTCCGGCAAAGTTTGCAAAATGTCAGCAGCGTCGGCTCGAAGAGAAGCAGCTAACTGGCAGGCCTTGGTCTGGGAGTCCCACTGGTTTACATCCGCCACTATGGAGAATTGGGTCTTATACACCTGCCAAGAGGACTTTCCGTCATATGTAGAAAGCTTGATGGAAGGCTTGGAATAAGGAGCTTGAAACTTAAATTCATCCCCTTGACCAGTCATGACTTTCTGCTTCAATTTCTCTAGGTCACTCCTGAACGAGATGGAAACATCTTCTACCTTTTCGAAAATTTTCGCCTCTAGTTTGCTCTCCATATCTTCGAATTTATTTTCAAATTTGTTCTCTATATCCACAAATTTGTTTTCGAATTTATTTTCCACCGACTCGATTCTTCCTTCCATTTCTTCAAATTTCTTGTCCATAGTCGTCAATTTGTCGCCAATGCCCTTCAGATCACTTTTCAACTCTTCCTTGTTGGCGCTGATCTGCTCGTTTACGTTAGTAAGCTTGGTATTCAATTCGTCCATATTGGCGCTGATCTGCTCGTTTACGTTAGTAAGCTTGGTATTCACTTCGCCCATATTGGCATTCATGCTGGCGGTCAACTCCGATTTCATTTCGCCCATGTTGGCATTCATGCTGGCGGTCAACTCCGATTTCATTTCAGACAATTTTTCTAGAAGAGTCTGGAACTGGGCCTCCATCGCTCTTGTTGTTGGCATTCAATCCCACTTCTGACACCAATTGTTGCGTTTTCGGGGGTTCGAAATGATTGAAGCCGAAGAGCGGGATCCAAAACAATTTTATTCTTTGCCAAAACAGTCCTCCACAAATTGTAGAACAGTTCGAGAAAGTCACGTACAATCGATGAAAATACTGATAACACAGATGCAATACACTAACAAAGACAATAGTAAACACTCAGCACAAAAATAATAACTCAATAAAAGCAATAACACACGCACTATGCAATCGTCTCTCTCTAGCAGAGAGGTATCACTTGCATGAAAGCTGAGATCTGACTAACTCACTAGCCGGCCCGGGCCCTTTTATACCTTTCGGTCAGAAACCTCTTGCACTTGCCAGAATAATCTAGAAATAGAAAGGTCTAGAAAAATCCGGAGCGTACGAGAAAAGCTCAATACATAGTGTTACAATACCGCGATAGGGTTGCCAGACAGGGTTATTAGGAGCAGGGTTGCCATGGTCGCCAAGCTTATCGCCCACATTTGGCGACATATCGCCACATTTGGCGATATATCGCCAAATTTGGCGCCAAAAATTAAGTCGCCAAATCCGTCGCCAACTTGGCGCTAGCTGCAATATTTGGCGAGTTTACCATTTAAACCAATGTTAAAGCATGGGGGCCGTGCAATGCAGTGGAAATGATACTACAGGTAAACAGGGTTGAAATCACATTAGATACGACAAATTAAACTGTAGAAATGAACACAAATGAGTAGAAACAATTAGAATAAGACTAAATTCGTAACATTATATAAAAATCAGTCTTTCTACAAAGACTAATAAATAATTAATTATAAAATAATTTTTCTGACTTTATGAGAAGCAAATTTGTCAATAATTTTGAGGAAATCAATTTTTTCAGAGATTTCGGATTCAATAGAGAATGTGTCTATACCTGAAAGCCTTTCTTTAGTATTCCTAAAAACTCTTCTAAAATTTATACCTTACCACATCAGTAGTGCTCACACATCTAATAACAAACTTTATTTGTTCTTTGTGACTAATATCTGGAGTAGAGTCAAGAATTATAGTGTAAGTTTTGCTTATTTGACAATGCGTGTTCTCATTACGAAAAAATTCGGCTAAAATACCAAGTAATTCATTTGGAAAATGCTGCCCTAAGTAGTGTGAAATACGTGCTTTGTTATTTTTGCATTTACTAACATTATTAAGGTGTTCTGAAATAACTGGGTCAAATTTGGACAATACCTAAACTGTCTTTAAAAGTTACTAATATCTCAACTTCGTACTAGTTCCTTGGAATACTAAATTTTGACTGACTAAAAATTGTACTTCAGCAATCATTCTTTCAATGATGGCAAGTCATCACTTTTTTCCCTCGATTGTATACATTTTGTTGTTCAGAGTCTATAGTACAAATTTTTTCTAGCCTTGTCTTTAATTCACCCCACAAGATTATACAGTTTATGTGTTTTACAGTATTTTCATGGTTACTATAATAATTAAAAAAATACATTTTATTTCTCATTCCAATAAAGTTCTGTCTTTTAGTTTCCTCAAAAAATGTCATTTGAGATATTTTCAATAACACTTAAATATTAACACATGCAATCTTATTTGAAAATAAATTTATAATAATTCTGCTAAATTTATCTCTCTTTAAATTAAAAAAGAAAGTAAACATTGAAATAACTAACCTATTATTGACCTAATTCACTAACTTTAAATATTCTGAAAGAATTTTTAAGAAATGACGTTTTGATACTTTGATCAGCACACAATTACTCATAAGAATAAGTTGACACAATTACTTATAAGAATATATTTATTATTGTGCCATAAAATTACTAAATTTCTCTTGATGTATAAAAAGAGAAAATATCATCTAAAAACGCTTGTGTTATACTGACAACATGATTCAGAAAAATGATCCAGAAAAAAATTAAAAAATTTATAATAAACAAGTCAAATGAACTGCATGAAGAATGAATAGTAATGAAGGATATGCATGCCTCGTTCTGGTAGTTGAAGCTGTCTTATGGGAAAAAAAATTAACATCAATTAATATTATTTTGATTTAATCCAAAGAAAATTTCACAAACCATGTACTCTTAACTATAACTATAGATACGTATATACAAAATAATTTCATTGACATAAAATAAGCCAGTTTTCTTTTAACTCAGTAATCCTTTAAGTTAAAATCCCATGCACTTATGTGAATTTATTTATTACATGAATGTGTACGCATTTACTAACAAAAGATTTTTTTTAAACTATATATACTATTTTTATAGTCTGCTTTTTCAAGAAGGTAAATACAAAGAAAATATTTCTTAATACTTTATCTTAATAGGGTAAAAATATAGAAGTACTTTCTTATAAGTCTTGTGTTTGACACAATATGTCCTAGAGCCAGAAATTTAAGCCCACCAGACCAGACATTGGGTACTTTGCCATTTAATGCTAAACAAACTAGTTTAATTAGAAATTCAAGTAGGGTTAATCTAGAAATAAATGATATACATATAAATACATTAGTCACAGGTTTTTTTAAAATTTGAAGTTCATGAAAAATGAAACTTCTTAATAGAATTTGAAATGAGCAATAAAATCCTTTACTCACAGAAATTTATTGAAAATATTCTGTTAAACAGATCTTTTGAAAGCCTGTGTCCACCAAAGCTAGCATTTTTATTTCTTATATAAACCAAAAGAAAACACGTCCCTACAAGATGCAATGGCCTTATTATATATTCTGTTGTGCCTCTAAATCGAAGTGCGGAACAGACAATGTTGTAATTTTTTATTTCTCTGTTCCTTTCCTCTTTTAAATTGTATTGATTTACTAGGACAGCACTATAATTAATTTATTTAAATGAAACACAAACTTGTGTTTGAAATCTTGAAAGAAATAAGAAATTTTCAGTGTCACTTAAATAGAATGTCCCTAAATAAGAGGTAAATACATTACATTCATATTCAAAAAGACCAGTAGCAACATTAATTGTGCCTTATTCGGAGGTGTACCTTACAGCAGGAATTTGTATATTATTTGCATATTATTAAGACTTAAAAAATACAAATTACTAATTCGAAATTTAAAACATAATTACCTATTGCTATTTTAAACGAGCTAAATGTAAGAGATTAACTGTGCCAATTTCAACCGGCCATTTTGATGGTAGAGATTAAAATCATTTATTGTAACTTTAAATAACACCAGTCAAGACTAAAATGTAACATCTCCCGTGGCTCGCTAAATTACAAAAATTCTTATTGCATCTGTCCCCTTTAAGTTAGCTGGCATCGGACATCCTGTGGGTGGAAATTATGTCCTTTGTGATCCACTCAGGATGAGGAGGAAAGTTACTGAAGAAAATAAGAAAAAACATATCAAATTTCATGATTTAACGTACACAACAGCCTCAAACCCTTCAAGGTTCTACACATAAGAAAACTGACTTTAAACGTACACAGTACATAATAAGAAAATAAGATACATGAAATGAAATACCATATTCACATTGCTAGATACAAATATATAACTGAAGATTGCAAAAAGATAAATCAAATATATATTTAAAAATAAATTCTGTCAGAAAGCCAGTCAAAATATTTAAATGGGCATGTAAATGCAAGTAACTTTTTATAGAGATATTTATAAATTAGAAAAGTGAACAATAGCTTTTTAACAAACATAATTTTTGATTCTACATAGAAGCAGAATTTTGAAGAACTGTAATTTGCCAAACGCTGCTCTAAACAAAATATTGTTTTGTGCACAGTTGTCACCCTTAACGTTGTAATACCATATATAAAAAATAATAGTTTGTACTTGTATCCCGATGACGGAGGCCCATATGCTTGCTACAACAAATCGCACCGCAGTGTAATTTTTACTTTTTGAAAAAAGATATAATCATTACAAATTTTACTAGCAGTAGTTGGTATTTCTATCTCATCTAAAATAAAATATCAGGTATTTAAATAAGGTACAAGGTTTTCAAAGTAAAAATAATACAAAAAATATTCTCATATACAATTTTTTGTAACAAAAAAAAGTAATTTTCAAAATTGGTCCAAATGCCAAATTTGCTGCCACGGATATGGGTCCTCTTTCCCCAGCCCTAGAACTGCTCCTGCTGATAACATAGAGACAATAGTAAAAACGGTAAGAGGCTAAGTGGATTATATCATATGAAATTATTCTGCAACTAAGAATATACATGTAAGCGGGCAGATATATACAGATCAAGATTACCTTTTAATATATGTTTTCCTTTATTTATGTTTTTTTAGTGCTTGTTTGATTGTATAGCATCTGGTTGCAATTAGGACTTAAAGTAACCTAATGTACCATAAGTTCCTACAACATAAAACTAAATTTAGAACTTCACTAACATTAATAATACTATGTGAATATTGAAGTGGTTTTAAAACAGGCTTTGTAATGAAAATCATTTATTCAAAAGTCAAAACAAGCTGCAAGATTTTTTCTCTTATAACTTAATACCAATTAATACGTCAAGAAACTACCTTTTGATAGAAGTATAACTCACTAAAAAGGAAAATGAGCCTTGTTTATAGGCATTGTAAAACCATAGGCAAAAATCACTTCTTTCGTTTTTCTAAATCATAAGGTTATTATTAAATTGAAAACTTTTTTAATTTCCCCAAATTCATGTTGAATTTAAACATTATTAGATAAACTGTATTAAATATTTTTGTACAGCAACTTTCGCAAAAATTCTTTTGGAGATGCCTATATTAAGCATCGATACACAGTGCGCTGCCAGTGACGCTATTAAATGAAACAAAAAAAAAACTTTTCTAATGCAGCACTGTAGGGTTCACCATGAATTTTGCTATCAGATGAAGGATGTTTGTGAAGAGTAAACATTTATGGACAATCGGCCAACACACTGTGCACTAACATTCTACTTAAGCTATACTGTATTATCAGAAATTGGGACTTAATTTTTCAATAAATATTCAAAATTCAGCATTTATTCAATTAGTTTTATTTTGAAAAATTTGTAAAAATTTTTTGTTCGTTTGATAGAATTATATATACGGCCTGCGTGCGGCACACGCTGCACTCCTGCTGGGATCGGCCCTGTGTACAGGTACACTGATATTTTTGAAAAATTCGTCTCTCTCTCATTTTAAGAAAATATCCAAAATGGATATCAAGCAATTAAATGTTTTAAATATCTAGAATAAAAGAAAAAATAGTTTTACTCCAAAAAGATGACAATTTTTCCAGAAATTGTCTCAAATTTAAGTGCGGGGCCAATGAAATTACTTCAATGGGTCATTCGTGGCCCACACAGGTTGGGAGACCCTCGGTTAGAGCGATATCAAACAATTAAGTTATTTAGAAAAATAATAGTTTTAAAATTTTGTCATCAAATCTTTCACATTCTTAATGTTTCTTTTTGAAACAAATCACAATATTTTAATTAAATTTTTTTTCTCAAACAGCTCCCTCCAAAAGCAGGATTGTTATGTTGGAGCAGATGCATTATGTGCCCGGTCTCCGGTAGCATTTTTTCAGCACCAATTTGGGTGGGCAATTGCGGGTGCGTTGTGGCGGTTGTCCGCCTTGAGGAAGCGGGTTTAGTTTTCATTACTTTTGAGCATTTTACTAATTTAAGATAAAAAAAAAATCAGAATTGAATGAAGTAAGATCCTTTAAAAAAGGTGATTCCTCTCAAAAGAATTTTTTGTTTATTGCAAACTTCCAGTATTTCCATATTATTCTTTTCTTTCTTCAAATCATCTCATCAACTTTTCTTAGAATGAACCACATTTTTAAAAAAAGTTGTGGAAGGAAAACTACTACATGCATTACAATACATATATCTTTAGAGACTCAATACCATGCATTTAACTGTCTAATGCCTTACAATGAAAGGCATTCAACAAAAAGAAAAACTGCATTTTTAAAATAATTTTTAATTTAAGATATAGAATAAAAAGAGGCAGGAGAAATAAAAGAGTAAGAGAGACAAATGATACAGCCTTTAAATTTATTGAATTATGTTGCTAATATTAAATTAACCAAATTTTTTATATTTGGAATGAACAATAAAAATACAGCTCATAAGCTTATGCTATAAAATAATCATTCTAAAGAATGCAAAACTTTGCATACAATTAAGGATATAAATAATTTTCTAATTCATAAATTCAATATAAAAGAAAATATGTTATTGTTCTACTGAATATTGCACTATTCTTTTCATAAATAATGTGAACATTTATCTAAACCATTGAATAAATGTTCCAACACTTCCAAATTGGAAATGTTAATATTAAAAAGCTTTAAAATAACAAAAAATGTATAGATCTATTTTCAAAATAAAACTTATTTTTATAATATAACTATATTGTAAAAATTTTGTAAATATTTGTACTGCAAATATTTTTACAATTAAACTAATGACTTTCAAAATAATAACATTGGGAACTGTCATAATTACTCTGAATTTATAAAACATCATAATCAAAGGCGATTCATATCTTACAAATAATAAAAATTCGGTTAAAGTGTAGTACGGGGGGCACTTGGCACAGACTTTTATTTTGGTGATTAAAAGTGGTCGCCAAAGTACTTTTTTCAGATTGATTTATTATTTATTTTCGAATGAATTCGATATCTCACCATGACATTTAGATATAAATCGCTAAATCCAAAGAAAAATTGTCAAATCCGAAGTGGCCCCTTCTATACTACACTTGAACCAAAAATTCTTAGAGAAATTACAAATAAAAAGGTAGCGATTTTAGATTGTTTTAAAAAAATAATGCTACTTAGCACACAAATTACAAAATATACTGAAAATTTTATAGCAAAAATTGTGTAAAAATAAACATTTCCTATTAAAACTTCTAAGGTAAATTTCAATACATATGTTTGATTTTTTTAACTAAACAGGATTTTTAACCCGATTATATTGTATTTTTTCAACACTGCATCTCTAAATATGCAAGATCTACTAAAATTAGGTATTCATTCTTCCTTTTCTTTCTTCCAACAAACAACTAAGGTGGTATCTTTTTAAACTCCAATTTGAAAAGATGCATATCCCCACAAATGACCAAAAAATAATAATGTGAACTGCAAAAGAATAGTTATACTTATAGTGGTTCACCACACAAACCCTTACATTTTGCTATAAAACGAGAATATTAAGGGCATATTTAATGTCTATTATAAGAGTCAAATTCAATGTATTTACAAGGGATATCTGATTAATATTTTGATTCTGTTACTGTGCACAGCATTTATTAAATAATAAAACATTTTATTTGTTTGAAAACAATAACCTTAAAAAAAACAAGAATATTGCCTGTAATGTCATTATTCTGATGCAATTTGAGACTGTGTTTATAATGCCGCCTAACTTTAAAATTGAATTTTTTAAATGTTCTATACAGTTTATAATATTTTGTTTTAAACAATACAATCAAATAGTTAAATTTATTATCACATAAACCAATGGTACACAAAGAGAAATTTCATCCCTACTTAATAAACACTATTATTCTATTGAATGTAAAATCTGTGAAAATGAAATCAGTGTAACGAAAACTCAATAAAAAAATGTCATAATTCAGCAAACACAATAAAAAAGTAGAATTCTTAGATTAATTTCTGAAGCATAATTCTTAATCTTAAGTAATTTACATCATAAAAACTAAGATAAAGAATACAAGATATGACTAACCTATGGTGAACTTTGGTAGATAAGAAAACTGTTAGTTTTCAAAAAAAAGTTTTTTTGAACTGAATTACATAGTATTGCATTTACAGAAATATTTTCCGAAGTCGTTAAATAAAGAGCACTTTTTTAGAACAGGAGAGGGGAAGGAAACAGGGGGATGACAGTCTGCAGGGTTACAGAGCTTAGCAAATTTCTCGCCAATATCGGCGCTTGCTTTGAATACGATGCCAATCATTCATTAAAGGTATTGGAGAGCCCGTGGGGGGGAGGCTAATGACCTGATGGTCAATGGCCTGGCATTTGTAAAATAAATCATTCATTTTCGCATTAGATGTGGACCTGTTCACACGGTGAAAGCTGTATTCTTATGGAAAGCATAAAAAAATATATATAACCATCTTTCGAAATAGCAAGTTTAAATACATGGAACAAATTTATTTTAAATGAAATTAAATAATTTATTTCTTCATTATTTTTTGAATAAAAAGTCCGGGTTATTAATGAAACGATACTGGATTAATTTAGATAATACGATTACTCATGGCACGGAAATTCAAAAAAGAAGCAGCTCCTCTGTTGTACATTTTGTAGATGGCGGTCGCTTGACATCTTTGGGCACTGGAACGCGAAGCGTTCCTCCGTCCCATACTTAACGTATTGGGCGCTTGATGTTGGTTGGCCTGCTTTCGAGATGGTGTTTCCTTATTGGTGGACATGGAAGGAGACAGTGGGCGGGGCGAACTGTTGGTTTCGGCGGTCTCAGAAAAAATCAAGTCCAAATTCGTGCAAGCAGACGAGAAGCTCGTCTGCTATTGGTCGTCAGGAGTCGGTGAGCGAGAACTCTATTCGCTGCGCCTGGTGTCGAGTATGTAATTAAGAAAATAGAGATGGGAACTAAAGTGGGTGCCTGTGTGGGTAATTGAATTTAAATTAAAAAATTAATAATTGAACTAAAAAGAAATAATTTAAGAAAAAATAAAATTTAGCAAGGGTGGTCATTCTCCACATGGGAATGACCGGGAATTAATGTTATGGAGGATTGTAAGAGTCCAGTAATATTCTTCTGGGTCTCTTTTTATAGATATTAGGATCGTAGTTCTCTAGATTTTGAATGTTAACGTTGTTTATATTTGAAAGATTGTCAAAGAATTTTTGACCTAATTTTTTTATATGAGCTTTAAATGTAGGAATTTTGAGAACTTTATAAATATTTCTATTTCTATTATATCTGTAGGCTCTGGTGATATTTCTAATTAATGCATTTTGAGCGTTATCTAAAAGTTTTATATTAGAATTGGCTGCATAGCCCCACACAGGACATCCATACGCGAGGATGGGCCGCAGGACGGCAGTGTAGAGAAGTACCTTATTGTAAATATTTAAATGAGAATTCCGGCAAATTAAGGGATAAAGGGATCGCATTGCGTTCCGGAATTTGTCACGCGCGTGTAATATGTGTTGTTTCCAGGTGAGATTTTTCTCTAAGACAAGTCCTAGGTATTTAGTGCTCTGAGACCAGTGTAGTGGTGTGGAATACAGAGTAGGTGGTGTGCATGGCTTTCTTCTCCTGGTGAAAAGAACTGCGACTGTTTTATCTACGTTTATTTTAATTTTCCATGTATCGAAGAATTCTTCTAGCAGTATTAGGTGTGCATTAGGTGCTTTAGTAATTGTGTGGTGATTTTTGTAGGTGGCCGAAATGGAAGTGTCATCCGCATAAATGTTAGTCATAGTTAGTGTATGAGAGGGAATATCATTAATATAGATGCTGAAAAGAATGGGACCGAGGAGGCTTCCTTGAGTGACTCCGTTTTTGATAAAAACGGTGCTGGAAAGAGTGTTATTGACTTTAACTTGAAAAGATCTATTGACTAGATAGGAATTAATTAAATGAATTAGTGCAGGGGGGAAATTGTTAATAATTAGTTTGTAAATGAGACCACTCACCCAGACTCTGTCAAAAGCCTTCTGAATGTCGAGAAAGACAGCCCCAATGGATCTGCCTCTCTGAAATCCAGAAGTGATTTTTTCAATCTGAGTAGTGGGTGGTAGGTGGAGAGGTGCCTGGTGAATCTATATTGATTGGGATTTATGAAATTAATGCTATCCGTAAAGTTATGAATTCTATTAAGAATAATGTGCTCCGTAATTTTACTGAGAATACTTAAAAGGGAAATAGGTCGGTAGCTAGAAGGAGACTTGCTATTTTTACCTGGTTTCTTAATTGGGAAAACAATGGCTATTTTCCAGTTATTTGGAAAATGTCTTAAAAGAAGAATTTTATTGATTAAAAAAGTTAAAAGCAGAATAATTTTAAGAGGGAAATGCTTGACCATTTTATTAGTAATATTGTCTTTACCTGGGCTTTATTGTTAGAAAGAGTTTTAATATAGTTGAGAACTTCATCTGGATCAGTAGGGGTAATGGGAAGGGGTGGGGGTGAGAGAAAAAATTTTCAAGAGTAGTAGTAATCGTGTTATCAATAGGATATTCACCATTAGGTCTTTCATTTTCAGTAAAGTTATCTTTGAGGGTTATAGCAAGAAGATTAGCTTTCTGATCATCGCTGCAAGCGGGGCCAGAAGAGCTAATGAGATTAGGAATAGAGGAGCGTTTTTGCGAAAAACTTCTGACACTGCCAAAGGCTGTTGTCTGTTGTGTTGAGCGATTCAAGTCTAGTTTGCCAGGATTGTTGTGAGTGTTTTTTGAGTGCTTTTTTTAAATTTGCTTGTGCTTTGTAATAATTAGTTCTGTGTATTGGATTTAAGGTGCGATTGTACAATCTTTTTGCTTTATTTTTGATGTAAATGAGTTCGTGTATGTGGTTTGGAGTGAAGGAGTGTTTCTTGTTTTCTATTGGCTTAGACGCTTGTTGGTGGGCGGAGCAAACGGCGGCGGTGAGAAGAGAAATTTTATCTTCCAGCACATTAGGATTTCGAATGCCCGAAAAATCGGACAAACGAACAGAACTTTTTAAGTTATTGCGAAAATCAGACTAACAGGTGGTAACTGCTCGAGCGTTGTCTTGATGTATAGGCGAAGTAAGGGAAAAATTAAGGAATACTGGGTTATGGTCGGAGGAAAGCTCCGGAATGGAATCCATAGTGAAGGGGAAATTAAAGTTATTTATGACGGCAATATCTAGAGTATTTGAAGTCCCGTGGCCGAAGCGGGTGGGGGAACTGGGATACGCAATAGTTAAATTGAGTGTATCCGTGAACGTTTTTAATTGCTTTCCTCTCGTGGAGTTGACTAAGCAGTTCCACTCGTTGTGTGTGGCGTTAAGGTCGCCAAAAATCACACAATTACTGTTGGTCTGAAGGAGTTGTTCAAAATCTAGAGTGAACAATCTCTCGTCCGATTTAGGCGGAACGTATACGGAAGCAATAGAAATGGGATTGAAGTTAGGTGGGGTGAGAACTACGATCGTAGCCTCGATGTGCTGGAGTGGGGGAGTGGGTAGATTATAGTGGGGAAGATTGCGCCTGATGAGAATTAAAGTACCGCCGCGCGCTCTCTCGCCCGTGTCTCTGTCATTGCGGTAGCAGATGTAATTTGGTATATTTATGTTGTACTTAGGTCTCAGATGTGTTTCCTGAATAAGAATTAAGTCGGGAGCGTACTTCTCTACGAAAATTTTAAATTCCATAATTTTATTTAAAATGCCGTTTGCATTCCATGAACAGATGTTTAAACCAATCAAATTGTGTCTAATCATCATCATCATCAATAAGAGCCTCTAGTAGGGCTTGCAATTCTTTTTTAGTGAGTTTACTTTTATTTTTCTTAGGCTTGGGGGCTGGGTTGTTAAAGTTAAGGTTTGAAACTTGCTGAGTTAAGAGAGTTAAAGCTTGTATAGTTTGTTGCAGGGTTTGAAGGATAATATTTTGTGGAGAATTATTTTCATTAGTAATATTATTATTCGTGGGGGTTGGAGTTACAATTTGATTGGTTCGTTTCTGAGAGAATATAGCAGGATTTCTGCGTGCGTTGGAAGGTGCTGCCATCTGTTGCGGATTTCTAGAGTTAATTGTGGATTTACTGACGGCCTGTGCGAAAGAGGTATTTGGTCGTATTAAATTATCTAGAGCGGTGGCATAGTTGTTGGGTGTAATGTTGGTGCCTTTGCGGGGCTTTGGGTAGAGGGGACATCTAGAGTAATTTGCCATGTGTCCGTACACATGACAATTGATACAATAAGTTTTTTCTAGTTTTTTAATGGCACATTCGCGTGTTTGATGTGCTTCTCCGCACTTGAGGCATCGGGGTGTAAAGTGACAGTTCTCGGCTGTGTGATGGAATTTATTGCACGAGTAGCATTGGGTTACCCCTTTGCCGTCGTACCCTTCGACTCTTACAGTTAGGTAGCAGAGTAGTGTGAGGTGAAAGATTTTTAAATTATGAATATTTCTAGGTAGATTAATAAGGAAAACTGGTAGTGGTTGTTTAGTTATTTTCCCAACGAGTTGGGTAACTTTGTCGACGGTAAATCCGAGTTCAACTAAATTTTCGTGTATATCTCTTGTTTCAGTATTCTTTGGCAGTCCTTTAACAACGACTTTAATGGGCCGCTCGTGTTTAGGTTTTATAGTGAAAAATTGATATTTAAGTTTTTCTACGGAGTCTTGAAGGAGTTCGTAATCGTGCGAGTTATTTGTGTAGAGTTTAATTAAAGTTCCGGTTTTTTTGCTACGGAGTGTGGGGATGATTTCGTTAAGTGTTTTGAGTTGTTCCATGTAGTTATCTTCGAGATTAAGAAAGACCGGAGGTGGAAGGGAGTTGGTTTTGTCTGTTTCTGTTGTTTTAGAGGGCGCGAAATTGATTGTGTTTTGAGAAGTTCCTGCTATATTCTCGTCGTTTTCATTAATTTTTTCAAATCTATTATTAACGTCTATTTCAAAATTTCTAAACTCTATTTGTTGGCGTTTAAAGTTTTGCTTAGCGGTAGGCGAGATGAAACCATCTGCGCTTTCCTTTCTTTTCGAACTAATTTTCTTAGGGAGTTCAGGGAACTCTTCATTTATATTTTTAGTGGGAGAATTACAGGGGGTAGAGTGAACTCGACAACCAGGGGTATCGCAACGAGGAAGAGAACTCAACTCACCTAAGGCTTGTTGCTGTCTTTCATCAAGGTAGGCCTGTCGGGAGTACAGGGCAGCCAGGTCCGGATCGTCATCAGAGGTAATGGGCGCAATGCATTCAATGGTGTGTGAGACGTTGCTCAGCATGATCGAAAATTTTTTCAGGTCCTGATTGACCAGTTGTCGCCTTTCGCAGTTGGTCAGTGAAGGAGTAGAAGATCTCGAGGAAGGTAGAGAGGCATTTACTAATTCCATTTCTGTGGGGTTTTCCATTGTCAAGTCCAAGTCGTGAAGTGGGTAAAAATCTGAAAGAATTGGGCGTAAAGAGCTGTACTAAACACAGCTCAGGTCTAAAGTAGCCGGCGCCCTATCCTTTAAGCTCTGAAAAGAGCTATAGGAACGCCTGATTGATTTCTATTTAGACCTGGTGTGCAATGTGGGAAATAGTACGGAGCGTATAGACGACGCGACCGTACTCGAGCTCGCCGAGAAGGGGAATCGCTGATCATCATTTTGTAAATGTTACGAATAAGTACTTTAAATATAACCAATAAGTGATTTAGTCGGATCTCTTACAAATGATATCACTATAAATCGAAAGGGTAAGTTTTTTGATACAGAATAAAAAACGTTTACTAAAGTGATTTGAAAAGCTTATTTTCGTATTTAGTTTTCTATTCTACAAAATATAACGTTTATTTATAATTTTAGATAGCTTGTCCACTGAATATTCATTGATAGATTTTTATTAAATCGGTTATTTGTTTCGCTCATTCTGTGGGTCATCAAATTACATTTTAATCGTTACGTAATCGTAAATATTTGTTTTACTAATAACAATTCAATATGTATGTATATTCATAATAATACAAGTCGAATGACCGATTGACCGGAAGCTATGGTTTTCACTCTGACAATGAATCGAGTTTCTCTGATATTTTTGTTTAATATAAACGAAAATTTTTTAAAAGCTTAATATTTTATCACTTTATATCAAACTCTCCCTCTGTAAAAATTAAAAAGCAGACTTCCAAAATTAACTAGAAACAATTTTTTTCTCATACTTGCAAGCTAGATCAGCTTATAAATTAAACTCATTTTCAAACGGAAATTAGTATATATCCTTCCATAGTGTAATCATACATCTACACATATAATGTATAAACTCTATTCAATTTGTTACCAAATTTATGCCAAATAAAATAATGAAAAAGTGGATTTCAATTACATGTTACTGCTAAATGTAATTATTCATATATAAATACATATTTATGGAAGCGATTTTTTTTTGTACCTAATGAAATTTGAGTTTGAACAAGACAAAAATTGAATTACATACTGCCTGTGTTATAGTTTTTAATTAAATGGTATGAAAAGCCTAAATTCTCTCTACACACTAGGCTTAATGTACACGCAATAAGTTTTCTTAAAAAGAGAAAGTTAAAAATTCACAAATTTAAAATGCAAGAATTCTTGTTCCGTAAGAAATCATAGGATACTTACTTATGGTTTCCTCTTCTAAAATAACTATATTAAACGCCGAAATAAAAATAAATTCCCTTATTTAAATGCCTATAAAATGAATGAAAAGGTTTATTGAAATATTTTTTTTTTACCTTAGCAACAATAGAAACTACAATTTCACACAAATTGCTTCTTCACAGTAAATTACTTTAAATAAAAAGGGTACATTTCTCTGCTATGTTAAAAATCATACGGCCAATTATTTACAAATTACTGAAAAAGAGCACTTTTAAATTTATATTAATTTAAGTATACAAAGCATGTTTTAATATTTTTAAGAAAAAGTGATTAGGATTTTTTACGAGATTTTCTGGCCGTAATTTTATATCCTTGCTAATTTTAAATAATTTAATTCGAGTTTATCCATAGAAATGTGTATCTAATTACAAAACTAAAAAATTTTTTCTAATAATGTCCCTAAAATTTTAAGACACTTTTACCTATATAATGGACATCATACTTAAATTCCTGATTGATTTCATTATTGAGTTCCAACCCTCCTCCTCCCAAACTTTTTAGACAGTCATAAAAGCGTGATTCTTACTGATTAGTGTGTGGGGGGATAAGGATGATAATCTTATTTTTTCTGCTTCTTAAATCTTCAAAACATGCATGTACTCTGAAAATAGTTTATTTATTCAACCATATAATAGTATTACTTCTATTTGTTATTCTACCGTGTTCTTTTTGATAAATTCTGAAGTAGAAAAAAATTACTTTTTAGTCAAAGATAATATTCACAGTCCTCTAGTGTAAATCAATTACTTTTCATTTAATGTTAAACACAGTAAATTATGCCAATCCTAGTTCATAATGACGTATAAAAATTTAATCACGCAAAGTGAGGGAGAATATGGTGAAGCATTGAATATCGCAAAATGGGTGATGACACAGATAATTTTTATCAAATAGCAACTGTGGCATTTTTTGCTGAAATAAAAGGCCATTTGATTTCATAAATAATTGCATTATATATATATATATATATATATATATATATATATATATATATATATATATATATATATATATATATATATATAAACTTTTTGAAGAAGCGTGTAAATAACCAAATATCATACAAAAAGAGGATAACCTAAATGAAATTGGTGAAATGAAAATCAATGCAAAAGCTACATTATTTTTCTTAAACACATTTAATACAACTGATCACATACTCGAGTACATTTGTTATTTTGATAAATAGTTTTTAAATGAGACAATCTAAAACATAATTTAAAATTAGAATATAATACATTGTTGACTAATTGTGATACTGGTTGCTAAATAACACGGAAACATTAAAATTGTGGTGCCTCAATTTCAATAGTATGCGAGTGCATTAAATTTTGTAAAATACCATTTTCAATAATTTGACCGAAAAAAACGAAGTTTATTTTGCTTTTATCTCAACTTTCATATTATCTATTCTCTGTATTTTAATATTGGATCATATCTGAAAGCAGCAGTATTATTGGCTGAGATTTATTTTTGTGGTAATCTATTTAAGAAAGAAAAAATACAGCATTATGTAACAAAATTTCTTTCAAACGTATAGAGCAGTGATTCCCAAACTGGTCTATATGGACCCCAGGGGTCTACGCCCGCAAAAAATAATTTGGGGGTCCACGAAGGGTAAATAGGGGGTCTACGACAGCATCTTTAGGATTTTTTTCTTTTTGAATTTACATGAACATTGAAGTATTTCCGGTTTACGTGTTTACACTTTTTTTTGAAGCTTTCTCCCATTCCTAGAGAGGGGTCGCAATGGATATCCCTAACGATCACAGGATGCCCGGTGTCATATAACTAGCTAAAAAAAAGAACGGGGGAGCTGTTGGAAGTAGACCCACACAGTCGTTGTCTTACTCTTCTTCAGGGGGTTACTTTAAGACTAACGGTTGTGATTTCTGGATTCAAAAGACTCATTTTCAAAGAAATTGGCCAACTGAAATAAGCACACAAATCCATCTTTTACAATTTAATCGTTTGAAATAAACACAGGAAATTATGTTTTTAATTATTTTGTATTTTTTTAATATTAACATTTTAAGATTTCAAAGATAAGTTTGTGTTTCTCTTTAAATAAATCAAATATATTGATGACCTGACAAATCAAAGTAACTTTGAAAGGGAAAAGAAACAGAGACAAATAAGTGCAAAGCAATGCGTTCGACTCTTGAATTTATAGACAAAACAGATAATAAAGCGATTTTACCTTGTGGTGGTGCCCTTTTTCTTTGGATTTACATGAGAAATAAAAATGCGGGCTAAAGCTGACACAATTCATAGGCTTTCAAAATATCTGTACAACTAATTATTTTCAATAAATTTCTATAGTACGAAATTCGATTATTATTATATAAAACAGTGCTGATAATATAAAGCATTGCGTAAAAAAAAAGAAGCACTTATTTCATTTTAATTAAAGGTACAATTAACTTAGATAAAATTAATTAAATTTTGTTAAGTAAAACTTATTTATATTCTGATTTTCAGTAAATGTATTAAAATATGTAAATTATTATAAATTCATTTTTCATTCTATTAAATGCAGGAATTTGTTACAGAAACTGAATTTAAGCAGGTGTCAAAAATAATGTAATTTTTAATTAATTAGAATAATGTATAATCAATAATATAAAAGAAAAGAAAATGGAGAATGTGTGCTTGTTTTATGTCATAATGCAAAATTTAGATTTTCTTAGATCGTTAAAGAATTATTCTAAAATAGTTTAAAACTTTGAAGCTCTATCTTTTTTTAAATGAAAATATCTACTTTGAGACACTTGCATACGGCTTCAATCAAGAAGAGAATTACGTGAAATATGTGTTTTGTTTAAAAGTTGTACGTATTTGCAACATATGTATTCCAATGGACATCGTCAAAAATCAACTATGATTCTTAGGAAACTGCACTGTTAATGATTTTATAATCGTTTTTCTCTTTTAGAATATATTTGCAGAATACATGGTACTCTTAATCCATTCTGTTTTGATATATTAGAATTCATAATACTTAACGAATCCTTAGAATAAGTCTAAATTTTATTTCCAAGTATTTTTCAAAAATTAAAATTATATTTTCATTTGACCTAATTCTTCCTATATATACTGAAAATTTTGATCAAACATTTACTGTGGCAAATAAATGAGTTGAACAGCAGGTAGGTGTTTCGCATTATGCTTTAAAATGTGAATTTTCTAAGGCTATAAATGTTGCCACATGTTAAATAGTGCCACATTATAGTCCCTTCATGCTTTTTTATTGAAAAATAATCACGATTAAGGGTTCCATCATGTAACAGAGCTGAAACGCATTAAGTCAAAATCCTTAAGTTGTCGTGGTGTGGAAATTAGAAGTGGGGGCTCTAGCTCGGCTATCGTTCTCGTTACTTGATCGTCATTTAAATTACGAAGTTCGTCCTATTACTTTGTTTCTAATAAAACTCGTAAATGAAATATTAATAATTTATCAATTTACCTACGTGTTCCTAAAAATAAATTCTTTAATTACACATAAGAAATTTAAGATTATATTTTTTTCAACAGTAATAAATTGTTTTCATTTATAAAAAGAGGAAATGCTTTTGAATTTTAGAATACTTGATAGTAAAGTACAAACAATAAGCTTCTATCAAAGACAGAGTATTATGGCTGCAAACATTTTTAATTTGCCGAGAAGCTGCATGTATCTCGGTAAACTTGTTTACATAAAAGGATTATATTCTTCTTTTCTTTGTACTGAATTGTTTCTTTTGCGAGTAATGACAACATACTGGGATTCTCAATTTTTTCGACTTTTGTACAAAAAAGTTATATTCTTAGCCTTTGGATAATCCTTACTTTTTATTTAAAATTTCAAAAGAATTGCATAATGCCTAAATTCTAAGATTACTGCTCTAATTTTTGTGCGATGATGAACTTATTTTGTGCGTAAGGTAGAGCCAAAACATTCCTACGAAGACAACTCCTTCGATCAACATTCAAAACAATTACAAAAACATTTCCTTCTCAACGCACTGACTCCTCAATCGAGTTGCAGATAACTGTGACAACAATTTTCTTTACTTTTTTCAAAACGAAGAAAGACTTTAGATTCAAATATCCCCCCCCCTCCTCTTCGTTTGAACAGTCCCCTAAAGTGACCGGGTAAGTAGAAGAGGGCTTTGTCGGCATAGTTTCTATTTATCCTATGTCCGACAATTTAACAGAAAAGGAAATGCCCTTTCCAAAGATTTATTACGGCAATAAGAGGAAGAATAGTTTTCCGGCTACTTGAAAGTAACCTTAGAAGATTTACAAGAAGGCAGATGTGCATTTCTTAGGCAGATGTGGTTTTCTTACACCAAATAGGCATATGATAATCAACAATGACCAAAAACTGAAGAATCAACGGGGAGAAGCATTTTTTGTTGATATAAAAGATTTTACGACTTGCTTTTCATATTCATTTACAAGAACCATCTTATTTTGTATTCAGAGTTTCAAACGTTCAAAAGTCTTAGAGCGCCCCCGAACACTCCTTTCTTTGTACTATTGTACATAAAATGCGTGACTCACAAATAAATAGGCAAAAAAAAAGAGAACGAAGATATTATTTTAATTTAAATGTAACTATCTGTTCGACAACGTTCTGATTATATTTATTTTTTCAGATGTTTTGGATTGGATAATTTTTTTAAAATTATCCAATACTGTAGAACTTTCTAAGTTTGAAAGTCCCCATTTTCCTTTTCTTAGAGAAACTTGTGTTTGGAAAACGCGTGTGATAATTACTACTGATTTCAGTTGAAAATGTTTCTTTTCCTTTTAAGGAAGATATTTCCTTCGAATTTAAACCACATTCCACCAAGATTTCTTTTTCAGTATTATTAAAAGGCATTGAATGAAATAGTATAAAACATTGATTATATTATATAAAACACTAATCACAATGATAACTATTGCACAAAAAAGGTAACGCTTATTTCATTTCAGTCAAAGGTATAATAACTTAAAGCAAATTTAAATTAATTTATTAAGGTAAAATTTATTTATATTTTGATTTTCAGTAAATGTTTTAAAATAATGAAAATGTTATAGATTTATTTTTGTCCTGTTAAACGCAGTAATTTCGTACATACAAACTCAAATTATCGTGTTAACTCTTAAATTAATTAATTTTGAAAAACAAATAATAATATAATTATTTGAATCAAATAATAATGTAAGCGCTTTCTGCTAGCAATTGTATTACTTACCACTGCAATTACATAATTAAACTCTTTATTCAAAAAATAATGAACAAATTATTTAATTTCATTTAAAATAAATTTGTTCCATGTATTTAAACTTGGTATTTCGAAAGATGGTTACATATTTTTTTATGCTTTCGATAAGAATATTGCTTTCACCATGAGAACAGGTCTACGTCTAATGCGAAAATGAATGATGGCATCGTATTCAAAGCAAGCGCCGATATTGGCGAGAAATTTGCTAAGCTCTGTAACCCTGCAGACTGTCATCCCCCTGTTTCCTTCCCCTTTCCTCTTCTAAAAAAGTGCCCTTTATTTAAAGACTTCCTGGATTATTCACTTATGTTTTGATTCTATATATTTCAGAACCGAATCATAGAATAGAGTTAAGTATGTTATAACTTTGATCTTATTGAATTCTTAATGTTAAACCTTATTCTTCTTATTTTGTCGAAGTTCTATTCTTAATAATCTATTTTTAGTTCGAGTTTGATATCGGATGTAATAGCGCCAAGTTGCTTATGTTCACGACGATCGGCGAGAACATTACAATATGGTTACCTTAATATTTTTATCGTCTGTCGATGTGGTTGCCATGGGGATAACGTATATTAAAAATAACTTTTATTGTTTTCCCCGCTGTAACCGTATTAATTCAGACGATTTTACTTGATTTCTGTAAAAATTTAACCATTTTAAGTGTAATTTTCTATTGTTTGCGTCTTCTGTTGCATTCTATGCTATTTTCGAATATGGATATTTCTAAAATGAGTGAGTACTAGAATATTTTTCTCTTAGAAGAATAAGTGTTGTACTTTTAATTATCGCTATAAATCGTTTATTTTCGTTTTGTTTTACGTTTTTAAAATGCTTCTTTTTTCACCCACCCTTTTTTTTTTACGTTTTTTGATGAAATTCGGTGAAGGAACTTGCAGTGCAAGTTTAATATTGCAATCTTTCACCACTTTGTAATTGATATTCTTAATTAATTTTAATGTATATTATGTATTTATTTTACTCATAATGTAATACAAAAATGCAATTATTACTATGTGTAATAATCAAATAATATTCGTTATTTATAAATGTTTCTTTCAATATTTATTTATAAATATTACATATTTTGTTATTTATTTTATAATTAATATTCTTATTTATTTATAATTATTTTTGTTTATAATTATTTTTGTTGTTTATTTATAGGTATTCTTAAGTTATTTATTTATAATTATGTAATACAAGTAATCTTATGCATTATTTTTTTGCAATTCGATGATTATTCTTTTTTATAATAACTATTAAATTATATTATCGGATTATTATTTATAATAACTTTTATTAAATCGTTCTGTTGGAATATTACATATAATTATGATAAAATAATATTATAAGATTGTGATGATCTCCTAGGACCTCACTTTGAGAACGAGAATAAATAGGAGTCATATAAGAACCAGTAGCCATTTTTATAAACAACTTTCTTTATTTGGTTATCTTATCCAAATAGAATCAGACTTATTAACAAATATATCTAACTAGTATTATGAGGTTTTAAAGGTAATATCCTTTAAATTAACTTAATTAATTAATGATCCAATTAATTAACAATTAAATAACGATCACGCAGAGATTACCACGATAAGAGATCCCAGATTTATATTCAATAATGTTCCTATTGAACATTTAACTTTAATCTCACTCCTCAAACTTTAATGAGACTTTAATTATAAATCAATATTTACCACACTGCAGCTCAGCTCTTCCTGAGATTAAATTATCCAACTAGAAATCTTCAATCTAACTTCACTATAACTTTCTGCTTCAATCTCTATCTCCTACTGCTCTCATTTTACTATTCCGTTTGACTTAAATACTTTATCTAATCTGCATAACAAGGAATCCTGTCCGCTTTTTGGAGTTGATTGGAAATAGGTAGGGAATTAAATTTCCCTAAAAAGGACGACTCAGAAGGTTAGTGATAAAGTTCCGTATAGATTTGTCACAAGATTATTATATGCTGCTTATAATACTATTATTAGTACATGTTACTTTTTATTACATAATATTGATATTCATTATTTATTGATTGATCTACGTTATTCTCAATCTCTTCCTATATCTTTCATTTGAAATACATTGAAATGTATTTCAAAACAATTCTTTAAAATTTTTGTGTATTGTTAAATTATACCCCTAGGTCGCCATATTGGATTCCATTCCAGCAACTAGCAGCGCTTGGTGCCATTACCCCTGATATCAAACTAGTTCCGATGGTTTATCCGGTTATCGATTGTTAAGTACTAACTAGCTTCATGACCCGGCGTTGCACTGGCTTCTTCAAGTGTTTACCTTTTTCCCCAACAAAAATTTCCTCTTCCTCTCTCATTATCAGCACTTCCTGGTGTGTGTGGGATTTCCGAATTAATGTCATTAAAACTCCTTTTTTAGAAATTTTTTACACATCTTTGCCTCATTGGATAGGTCTGTTTCCTCTCCATTTAGCCAGGCATTGCATGGGCCATTTTTCGAGGTTATATCTTTATCCCCATGAAAATTTTCCATTTCTCTCTGGACACCAGCACTTGTGGGTGTGTATGTGTATATTGTGAAGTGAGTCATCTTTGTATTTATGTCATTAAAATTCCTTTTTCCAAAATTTCTTCCACTTTTTTACTCTGCCAGACGGGTTTTCGTTTCCCTTCGTTCAGCCCAGCATTGAAGGGCTTTTCTGAGCATAAAATTCTTCCCCCCCAGGAAAAAGTTCTTTTTTCAAATTTCTATCATCGATCAATAATTTACAAAGTTAATCTACTTTTATTCTCAATAAAGCAAACAATGTATGAATTTATTAGTGAATAATTAATTTAGTAATGAATAATAATAAGTAATACTGCTTTACTTTTTTTTAAGAAAAAAATGTTAATTTATATCCATTTTTGTTAAATAATTAATCCAAAAATTCTTACAGCTTACTATTGAAACGATTGCTTATTTCTGGATGTTTGATTATTTTTAAATTTATTGGTAAGCAAACGTAGCTGTCTGTGAGGCTACCTTCTCACGAACTGCTAGTTGCGGAAACGCCATCCGAAGGTACAAAAGAAGGGAAATGATCCACAGAATCCTTTTTGACCATTTAACATCTGAAATTACAATTAGTTAAAATGATATTAATTAAAAACATTAAAAGAGCATGACTTGTCTACATTGTTGTAACAATGCAAGCCCGGTCTGGCTGAAAAACCTGCTTTGGACGCCAACTTTTTCATTGTAACAATAACAGTGTTACAACAATGAATACAAATCAAAGTTGGTGCCCAAACCTGGTTTTTTAACATTTTTAATTAATATATTTTTAACTAATTGCAATATCGGAATATAAATGGTCAAAATGGCTTCCTCGGTTTATTTCCCGTTTTTTGGTACCTTTGGTGAGTTTTTGCGTGGTGCGGTTCGTGAGAAAATAGACACACATGGATAGATAGATACGTTTGTTTACCTTCAAATTTTAATGGTGTAGATCAAAGATTAATATTATAATACTTATTAAAGATTCATATTGATAATTAAATACTAATTAGCAAATAACATGAAATAAATAGCACAGAAATTCTGGATTCTTGTTCTGAAATATCAGACTGATGAGATTTGTAATACGTCTAAACCATCCAAAATTCTAGAGAAATTAAAGGAATCATGACTTTTGAAATGATTACTTTGATTAAAAAATGCACCATTAATGGAAAAGCCCACGGAACCCTACTGGAAACCAGGGGCTTTAAGGGTGGCCAGAATTGGATGCAATATTGCTCGAAAAAAGGGCCAAACAAAAAAGTTCTCAATCAAACTTATGCCAAAACAATATAGCCTCCTAAAATGAAGAAGTCTGATGTATTTTTTTACTCAGTTATAAATACTCTTGGTTGGTCGATGAATGAGTAGCAAGTGTGCGTAGGGACTTAAACGCTGGGGGTCTCACTTCAGACTGACCTCCTGATTGGGACATCTGCTCATGCACCTCAGCACCCAATGGTCACGTATACTGGAACGTGCACAGTAGGCTTTGGTGCTATTGAGTTTGAGTTTTTAAATATTCTTGACATGAAAGTTTTCTGTTTCTAAGTAAATTGGCTTTTTTATGTCTGGATTATTTTGTAATCCTTTTTAATAAAAGGCACTTCTCTACTGATACATTAGTACTTATGTATTATCACAACTATGCCAACTTTCAAAATAATTTACCAAGTTGGTAATTTCGATTTCGCATGTGTCATATATGCCATGTGCAACCACCTGCTTCGTTTCAAATAATGTAGCCAGTACTGTTGTGATAAAACGTAAGTACTGATGTATTGTACTGTCAACCAACAATTTCAAATTGTGTATTTTTCCAAATGAAAAATACACAATGTGTGCAAAATGTGCACACATTGTGCAAAATGTTTCACCAGATTCTCACATTGTTATTATTGCTGTGTTTGAATGTGCACGGGAACGACATTTTCACTATAGGCTGTATATTATGGCAATTAGTGAGGTGTTTTGATTTAACAAGATCTGTTAATGGTATAATACTAAAGTGTTTATATTTCTTTTTGAAGAATCACTACAGTTGGACATCTGTGAAAAAATATGTGAAATATGCAACCAGGCAAGCCTTTTTTTCGTGTGGTATGTGATTATTTTGATTTCTTTTAAACTTTATAAGAATTAAAACTGATTAATGAATGTGAATATTAATCTTAAATAATATACAGAACACCCTTAGTTGAATTTTTTTCTGTAGATACCATCATAAATGTTATAGAAATAAAAGTAATTTGCTGTAATATCCAGGGTAAATGCGCACTTTTAACATCAAGAATAAGATTAAAATTGACAAGTGCAGGTTATACTCTAGATATAAAAATAATCACTTTAAAAACAAAAGAGATGAGCTCAAAGGAAATTAGTCTTCTACATATATAGAAATACTTTCTATTTTAAATATATAAATTATTGGTACTTGTGTATCATCACAACAATCCCTAATGTTCAAGATAACTTGCCAAGTTGGTGATCACAATTTTGCATGTGTGAGGCATTAAATTGGCAATCAAGTGCTTTGTGTACTATAATGTCACCAATAGGTTGGGATAATACATAAGTACCAAATTATTTTATGAATTTTAAGAATTGCAATTCTAGAAGTATGCTATTTTCTTCAAAAGCCTGGGATAATACTTTGAATAAATGATTTAAAATCATAAGAACACTAAATAAGTACATTTCAGGTTTCTTTGAAAGAAAGGGTGTGTGTGTTAAATGCTGAATATACATCACAATTAAACAATGCAGCTTGAAAGTATAGGTGTGCATCATACACTGGATTTTACAGTACTTTATATATTGGCAAAAGTATTACTCATTTTTATTGATTTTAAAAGGAAAAAGATGAAACCAAAGAAATTTGGTATTTGCCTATCGTGCCTTCAATCATTTTGGCCACATAGGGCTGGACGATGTAGACATCTCTACATTGTGATACATCTGCAACTTTACATCGTGATTTTACGATGTATCGTGATGTAGAACTTTTATAAATAAAAGAAATAAATAATGTGCCACCACATTCTGTACATATTAAAAAAATGAAATGATTGACCATATAGAAATTATCAATAAGTGAAATAATTAAAAATGGTACACTTTCAATTTGAAAGGTAATTTAACAGAAACAGGTTCAAACATAAAAATGAACCTGTAAAAGAATTAAAAAAGGCATTCAGATATATATAAAAAAAAAGTTCTATACAATTTGAAAATGCAAAAAATATTTTTTATTATGACGAAGGAAAATTTGCATTTCTGCGCATACTTAGGAAAAGGGAAGCTCTTTGTCTTGTTATAACGCTTCCACCTGAACTGAAAACTCTTTCCGAGGCCACACTTGAACCCTGAATACACAGATATTTTCTGGCTAGAACTTCAGATTCGTAGTGAACCTTCCACCAATCGAGGGGATCATGTTTGAATGAAACTCTTTGCATAGATAAATATTCATTGAGCTCTTTCTCAGCTTCCTGGGAAGGATTCCTTGTATTTTCTGAATTACTGTTTGAACCGAACACATCAAAAAATTTAGCCATTCTTTCTTGTTTTGTTCTTTTGTCCTAGTTTCAATATTTTCAAAATTATCAGGATTAGATATCTTCTGTGTTGTATAAATGTTCCTCATTTTTGCAATGGCTAATTCCTTTACTTCTTCGGGAGACTCTATAAAGTTTAGCCGGAATCTTGGATCACACAGAGTTGATAACTGTAAATTTGATGACATGGGATGAGATTCATACTTATTTAGGGACTCTAAAATTTCTGATTTGATACTTTTAAGTAGCGAACTGTCTTCATCCTTGTTTTGAAGATTATTTATTTTCATACATAAAGATAATACAGCTGACGCTGTTGTATATTGTTCGCCGCTCAAGGAACTTATGTCCTCTAATAACTCAGTCGCTGTTGTGAAGTCTTCTAAGGCTGAAATTTCATTTCCCTATAGCATCAAATGCTTTTTATTTGAGTACTCTAAAAGGGTTTTGCAAATTGGCAGATTTTCCAGAAATTGTTTCACTAATTTTAAAGTGCTCCACCATCAAGTTGGACAAGCAGAGGGAAGTGTTTTTACCTCCATTTGTAGTAACTCTTGGGCTTTGTGGAGATCTCTCTTCATCTTCCAACCCATTGTAAATGCATTTTGCAACTTTTTAAGCCGTGCAATAGCTCTCTTCAATACAGGAATATCCAAAGAGTGATTATTCCCTATGTTTATATTGTGAGCAAAACAAGAAATATGAGCATTCTCTAAATTGAGTTCTTCAATTGGTTTTAAGATGTTACGCCCATTGTCAGTAGTGATTGACATTATGTTCTGGACATCAATGCCCCAATCATTTAAAATACTCCCCAAAACTTCAGCAATGTTCTTACCATTGTGATCGTCATCAAAATGTGCACATGCTAGACATGCTGATTTCAGTACCCACCCTGTTGTGATAAAATGTACTGTAATAGTGATGTATGGTGTATTGGCTATAGATGCCCAGCAGTCAGTTGTTACAGAAATTGTATCTTTGTTAATTAATGATAGTTCCTGCCTAATCTTGTTCCTGACTTCATTATAGAGTTTTGGAACTGCTGTAGCAGTAAAGTGCTTTTGTCCAGGTAAGCTATAACAAGGGTTAAGAACCTTCACCATATATTTATTAATTCTTTCCTATCAACAAGGTTGTATGGCTGCATAGTGCTCACTAAAAATTTTGTTACTGAGTCAGTGGTACGTTTAGAGGCTTGGTCATCCAACTGTTGAAAATCAGTCATAAACTTTTCTTTTATGCCTATGATTGTCAACAAAGTTAAATTGATTGGATTCAGACACAGCCATGTTTGAATGTGGTTGTGGCTCATCAATTGACTCATCAACAGCAACACGAAATGGAGAATATTGCACTGTCGCCGTGACTATTTTGCGTTTATTAGAAACTTCAGAAAACTTTAATGGATGATGAAGCCTGAGATGACCAAATAAATTAGATGTACTTCCACTTTTTGCTGAAACTGAGAACCTACAAAGTTTGCAAACTGCTATATCTTCAGAAACGATTTGTCCGCTTTCATTCGCTGGTAACCCAAAATGTTCCCAAGCTCGACTTTTTGACTTCTTCTTTGGAAGCAGTTGAGGAAATACTGGACATTCTAATGTTCAATGAGCAACTGAAATCTTTTTTCATTCACACAACTTTTATCATTAGAGATTCCTACAAAAAGAATTAAATTGATAATTATTGTATACAGATGTCACAAGCAAATCAATTTTACCCACTGTAATGTTGCGAGAATATCCCTTCTTTCATTTACCTCTGGAAAAAAATGTCTGGTAATAATTTGATCATTCGGGATATTAGACATCTGGATTTCGGACTTAATACCGTATTTTTATTTTAAATACTTCAGAAATTCCATCTTTATTATCAAGTATTCGAGGTTCCAACTAAATATTGATTTTTGCGAATTGCTGTTTTATTTTTTTTTACCCAATAGCACCCATAATCAGAAAAATCGATTTTCTGGCATAGTCGGTCATGACGATGCCGGATTATCGATGCTGTACTGTACCTCTACAAATAAAGGAAACACACTCAATAAATTACTCGGAAGATTATTTTTATGATAAAGTATATCAAAGATAATATTTGTAAAAAAATTGAAGCCTGCAAAAATGTTTAGTTCAGATTATTTATTTATGTAGGCAAACTTCAGAAAAATTTGTGGTTTTAATCCACTAAATTTAAATCAGATATCTAACCACAAAATTATAAAACAGCAAAAAAAGATTACATTTGGTACCGCCTACGGGCCGAACCGAAAACGAAATTCCTTGATCAATACTTTTTCCTATAAAAATAAAGTTATCTAGTTTGCTTCAAATATTAAAATAAAACTCATTTATTGAAAAAAGCACATGTGACAGACATGATAATTTTAGAAAGAAAAAAATTTACTCTAAAAAGAATATCTGCCATGGGATTGATTATTTTGTAAGTAATACATTTTTTTCCCTTAAACACCTTAATCAAACATAAACATTTTTTTTTCATTAATAAATATTAGAAAAGTTTTAATCAAGACATAAAAATTGCTTATCTTAATGATGGTAACAGCTGGCGATGTTTGCAAATAAATCAAAATATTTCCACTCTGGACTGCAGACTTGTACATCGGTCGCTAGTCTGAATTAACTATTCACCACATGCTGATACAAACAATGCAACACAACACCGAACACCGTGATACACGATGAACGTCGAATCGATTTATTTTTCATCAGTTTGAAGTCGAGCAGCTAAGAAAACCCTAAATCGAAATGAAGCTCATCTCTACATTTACATTAGACCGGGCGAAAAGGTTTGTCTCCAGCATTCCCCATGTGACACCGATAATCGCTGATTTCTCACCTCTCGATTTTCGGTTTTTCTGCAGACGCGATTGATAAGAAAACCGGTTTTTCCTCCCTCGGTTTTGTCAAACTTACATTGGAATGAAGCTCAGCTCTACATTGAATCTTCGGTGTTTGGCTACATCGAAATGGTATTTATGGCTGCACTGGTTTAGACATGCATCATTCTGTATAGAAATAAAACACCGGTTTTTTTTATGTAGTGTTTACACCGGCCTTTACCGATGCATCATCCAGCCCTATGGCCACATAAAAAAAACATTGTCAAATGCACACACTGTTATCTTTATCATTTTTTTCAAACAAATGTAGAAAAAGGTTTCCCACTATTGTAACACATTTTTTATTTGAAAAAATTGGCAAACAGTATCATAAATAACTACCAGAAAATCTTACTGTAGATAAAATAGTCATTGTGGACTTATGACACAAAGATTTCTTAGGCCTGAAGTCTATTTATGAATAATAAATTTGAATATGTATGTAATTGAACATTATTGACATGATTAACTGCTGAAGAATACCGTACTTATGTATTATTTCAACAGTCACCAACAATTAATAACTGACCAAGTTGGAAACCCTGATTTCTTATGTAAGGCACAAACTGAATTGGCAACCATGTGCTTCGTTTCATATAATGTTGCCAATAGGTTGTGATAATATGAAAGTACAAAAAAAATTTCTATACTTGGGTAAATTTAATAGTTATTAATATTAATACACTAAGTATAAATACATACCTTCAATTAAAAGGAATTTCTAAAATAGAAAATAATATGTAACTGTGTTTCAGTTTGTCTTTCTATATTTTTCAATGGAAAATGTTTTAAAATGTTGTATTAATTTGAAAAACGAGGCACCTAGATGATTTGTATCATGAAATATTGTATATGCAATTTAAAATTTTTATTTAGATTTATTTGATTACTGAACACTTATTTATAAGTTTACATTGTTTTAGTCACTATATAAAGGTATGATCTACTTTTCCAAATTTTATCAAATGTGATTTCTAAAAAAATGATATATTTTTTTGGTGGCTTTAAATGTTTGTGTGTTAAATTTTGCATAAAACAATTTTTTTTGAATAAGTTCATTACTGTTAAAAGCATGTGTAAGCTATGATACATATTGACTTTTTTTCATTTATTTCCATTTTAAGTCTATTGGTCTATATAAGTATCAGTATATAAAAGTTTTATATTAAGAGAGAAAAGTATTTAACTGAATTTTATTGTGATTAAATTGGAATTTGTAGTGTTTATTCTCAATTGACTTCAACCTTGTTGGTTTCATTTTAAATATCTCATTTCATGTATCATCAAAGTTTTACAAATCCTTTTTTCTGACATCAATTAATTATGTTTTAAAAAAATATATATAAAATTCTCAAAGAAGAAAAATATTGAACATGCAAGTTCACTTTAATTCAGGATAAATAAAATAGGTTTCATTCATTGGTGGGTGAGAAAACATGAAAAACATCCCTTATTCAAATTAAAAATTGATATTAAAAAGGAAATTAAGATTAAATAAGGTCCTTAACAAGAGTGTCTTTTTACTGAGGCGTGACTCTAAATTTCTGTTTTTCAGGAAATACAAGCATGAACTGTATGAAAGTGAACACTGTCTGAAAATTGAATGGAACCTGTTGTTTTATTTTGAGAGAATGTGGATGAATGATGTTCAATGAATTTATTACAATAAATTTGAATGGTATGAAATTTTTTCAGTAAATAATGTACAAATTAATAAGTTCAGATTGTATTTGAAATGCAAGGAATTATTTTTAAATTTAAGCAATGCTATAATAATTTTCACTCTGGAGTTTTAAGAAAGAATTATGTAAATAATAACAAAAATGTTTTATTAAAATCTCTCCATCTTTTGGATGCAACAGCTACTTTTATTATATTTTTATTTTTTGCCTCTCCTTTTGTCTTAAATACTAATAATATAATCTTAATATCTTTATAATCTAGATTTATATTATAAATGCGAAAGTGTGTGAGAATATTTGGCTGTCTTTCACGCAAAAACTGAATGGATTTTAATGAAACTTTACAGTAATATAGTTTATACATCAGAATAACACATAGGCTATAATTTATAAAGATATTGTGTGAAGTGTCCAAAATCTAACGATATTTGTCAATTAAGTAGGAAAAAAATTCTGCCATCTGCAAGCAATTCTGGCGTGCGCTGCAAAAAAGCCCACAACAGCATATATCTATCTTTTGTTTATGAAGAAACCCTTTTTGTTTTAGCTACGCAAGACACTTGATTCTAATTAATTCCTGTGATCAGCATAATCCCTAATTTTTTTTATTTCAGAATAAAACTAACTTTTGAAGGGAGAGGTTGTTATAAATCTCTCTTTATTTGAATGTTTTTTTTTGTGATTTTATTATGCACATTTGGTAGTAAGAAATTTATCTTTTTTCAAAATAAATGCTTTTATCGGTTCTGGTACTTAAAGTAAATAAACTTTCCCTTTCACTCTACATCATTTGGACAAATTAGTAGTAGTGGTTAGTAGTTAATTATAATGCTATAATTTTAATTGAATAGGCGGATATTACTTTTTTAAGTATAAAAATAATTATAACTACTGTACTGTATTTTTTGGAGTGAGTAAGTGAATATTAATGTGACACACTGTTCAGCTACACGAGGGCTTTTGGCAATGGACCACGTGATTTTGAACCATGGTCAAGTAACGTGGACGACACCTGAGCTGGCACCCCCTTCTCCTAACTACCACACCACACCAACTTAGAAGGAATATTCTTTGGAATCTACTCTTCCAAGATATATGACAGCATGAGCTCTATGATGAGTATTTTAGCAGGGAAAGCGAATAGTTTTGTAGAAAATATTGCATTTTTAGCGGATTTCTAAGAGTATTATTTTTGTCCCGAAAAAATAGTTTATGTCAAAATTTAAGTGTCTTATGTTTTTGTATGTTAATGAAGACCTTAGAAAACGATTTGACTATTTATTTTAAGTGAACAGTGTATATAATTAATTTTACAGTGGAATATCTTTAATTAATTTATTAGCTCTAACGGATTAAATTTCCAAAAGTGGAGTATTTTGTTTATGTATAATCCCTTAATTTTCAATGTAATTATCCAAAAAAATGTATGAAAAAAACTGCAGTAAATCATAATGCGATGAATAAAGTATTAACGTGCATCGCTCCCCTATGTGGCGGGTCTTACAAAGCTCTAATAAAACTTGAGCTATGAAAGTAGCTAGTCATTTGCCAACTTGACACTATCGTTAACATTTCACTATGTTTTTCATTGAATCACCATTATAATTTAAGAAACGGCGTTGGTTTCGAATATTACAATTTTAACATAAAATAAATACAACAGAAAGTAATATTAATGTTACATTTTCAGATATAAATTAATTTTCACTATTTTAAGCATTCACTACTCAAAACTTTTAACAATGTGTTACTTTTGCTGAGCAGAGATCAGCTTAGGGAGGTATTTTCAAAAATCGACCCTCAAGAGTGTTAGGGGGAGTTATAAATAAAAAAAAAATCCTTTTTATCAGCTATTAGATCTACATACTTAAAATTTAACAAAGGTGTTTTTTTTTCTTTCTTTTTTGGTTTAGCTGATAGATATGCTAAAAGCTTTTTTTGTTTAATTTGCAATTCACGTAAAATTAACTCATTAAAAACTTCTTTATCCTTCAATCTGTGTTTAATTTTTCTGTTCACCCTTGCGAAGAACGGGTATACCAGCTAGTGTTTCTATAAATGTAATAATGTGTAATTTAGTTCAAAAAAAAATTTTTTTTAAACAAGTTTTTTTGTGTACCAAAGTTTGCCAAACATTAGATATATCTTGTATTGTGTCTATCTTTGTTTTTATAATGTAAATTACTTAAGATTACGAACTATATATATGTTTTGGTAATTAATTAAATTAATTGCTTTAAATTATGACATTTATTATTACTAGTTTTTATTATATCTTATGTTTTTTCACATATTGATTGTACAATACAATAATAGTTATTATTGAGTAGGGATGGAATTCCTCTTTGTACCATTAGTCAGTGAAATAATAAATTTTAACAATTTGATTGTATTGGATTATATTTTTGTTAAAATAAGAAAGGATTATAAACTATAGAACATTCAAAAAGTTCAGTTTTAAAGTTAGACATATAGTCCCAAATTACAGCAAAACACATTACACACAATATTTTTGTGTTTTAAAGTTTAAATTCTTTTTAAACAAATAAAAAAATCTTTTATTTGATAAATACTCTACATGTTAACAGAATCAAAATATTTTGTAAATATATTGAATTTTTTACTCCTATTATAGATATTATGCCCTTCTAATCCTCATTTTATAGCAAAAATGTAAGATTTTGGAGAGCCACTATATATATATAACTGTTATTTTACAGTACAGATTTATTATTTTACTGGTCATTTGTGGGAAGATGTACATCTCTCTCTTTCCAAATTGGAGTTTAAAATATGGATACTACTGTAGTTTGTTGGAAGAAAGAAAAGGAAAAGTGAATACTGAATTTAATTAGATCTTTTATATTTTTAGAGATACAGCGTAGAAAAAATGCAATATAATTGGGTCAAAAATCCTGTTTAGTGAAGAAAAAACATGTAGCTCTCTAAAATTAATCCTAGAAGTTTATATAGGAAATGCTTAGTGTAAAGCAATTTTTCTCCTAAAATTTTCATTATATTTCACAATTTGTATTCAAATAGCATTATTATTTGAAATCATTAGTCTAAAACCTGTACCTTTTTATTTATAATTTCTCAAAGAATTTTTGTTTTTGTAAGATTAGTATCACCTATGATAGTATGTTTATTTTTAAATTTTATTATTTTATTATTAAATTTCCTAATTTGAAAGTGTTGAACATGTTTATTCACTATTATAGTAAAATGTTAATGTTATGAGATTTATTAATGAAAAGAATAGTACAATATATTCAGTAGAAGATACTACATTTTCTTTTACATGGAGTTTATGAGCTGTGTTTGTTTTATTGTTTAGGCCTAACATAAAATATTTGATACTAACAAAATAATTCAATAATTTTAAAAGCTATATCATTTGTCTCTCTTACTCTTTAATTCTTTTGCCTCTTTTAATTTTATTCTATTGTTAAATTTAAATTTATCATTATTATAAAAAATATACCTTTTTTTTTTGTTGAATGCATTTCATTGCAAGGCATTAAACAGTTCAAAGCATGGTATTGAGTCTAAAGAGATATGTATTGTAATATTGTACGTAATAGTTTCCCATCCACAATCTGTTTTTTTTTAAATGTGGTACATTCTAAGAAGAGTTGATGAAATGATTTGAAAAAAAAAAGAGAATAAAAAAATTGTCAATAATATGGAAGTGTAGGTAATTGGCAATAAACTAAATGTTTTTTTAAAAGAAATGGCTGACAAAAGCATGAGGTTTTTAAAGGATAACTTTATACAATACTAAAATTTTTTTTATCTTAAATCAATTTGATTAGCAAAATAATCAATAATAATGATATTATTTGTGTGAGACTGCAAATTAGTGAATGAATTATTTACTGTTGTTCTCTGTGGACTAAAAATTTGCAGAACAAAACAATCCTGCTTTTAAAAAGTACTTTCTTGGGTGTACTGTCAGGGGGAAAAATAGCCAAATTAATTAAGATTTTTTTTCAAAACCATACATTTGAAAACTGAATCAGATTTGACAACAAAATTTAAAACTAATTTATTTGTAGAAGTAAGAGTAATCATTGGATATTGTGCTCTGAACTCTCTTTACATAAACTGCAGCACCCCACATTCACTCACTCTGAAAGACACACACAATATTCATCAATTACATAGAATTTATTTTTACATGGAATTTATATAACGTTATGAGGATCTAATTATAAATTTTAATCAAGCTTAATTTTGAAAAATGTGTATAATGTTCTGTGGTATAATATATCCATTCAATAAAAGGAAAATTGCATCCTACTGTTAGATCATTTTTAATACAATTGATTAAAACTTGAAATTTAATTCTTCACTGCTTTTAATTCACTTATTCTTCCTTTAAAATTGTTTATTCAGGAATCATTATACAGTTTCATTCTCTTTAGCATTCATATAGAGCAATGGTCTTCAAACTGTGTTCCACAGAACTCTAGGATTCCCAAGGGTTCCACAATTTACAAAAAAAAAAAATCGAAAAAGAGATTATATATGTGCCTGCAAAACGTTTTCGATGAAGTTTGTATTACTAAAAGTATCTGAAAAGCTCCATTCCAGTCATTAAAATTGAAAGTTCTATTTATACATAACTTTATTTTATAGTACTTTTTTTACAAACTTTTATTTTACTATAATGAAAGAATATTTAAAACATTTTTCTTTATATTTCCTAATTACTGGATTGTTAATGTTCTATTGTTTACTGTCTTGGTTCCAACAAAACAATTTTCTATTCTTTAATGCAATGTTTCTGCACAAATAAATGGTTTTCTAATGGAAAATGCACTATTTTCCATTTGTGGTTAAAAGCATCTAATGAAGGAGACGCAACAACGTCTTGACATATAAAAAGATTCAACATTAAAAGCTATATTTAAGCAAGAACAGCTGCTAAATTTTAGGTTGTAATTTTATGCAAAATACACAGCATTTCTCATTCAGTTATAAACATTTTAATGTTGTTCAGAACAATGTATTTTAGTGGAAAATATTTCTCAATATCAGGTTACAAAATAAAATATAAAAAAAATTAAACACTAAATATGAAATGTGATTGCAGATAATTTCAGTAGACATCGATTACAACATTCGATTCTGTGTGAAAAAGGCAAGCATAATTAATTCCCAGTTTTTAAATATAATGCATTGGTAGGTGACTGTTATAAATCACAAATTAATATTATTGAGTAAATATAATAACATTCAATTAATTTTTATTACAAATACAATACTTTTTGTGTTTACATAAAATATCTGAAGCTTGTAGATCCACTTTAAATATTATTTGAAGATATATTCTTCTAAGTGTATGTGTAATGGGGTTTCCTCAAAACACTATATATCTAAGAGCTCCGTGAGTCGAAAAGGTTTGGAAACCACTGATACAGAGAATTGAGTCTTTTCCATGGTCATGATTCACTGCTGTTTTAACCCCCTCTCCCCAAAGATGGAACTAGTATTTCTTTTTTTAATATTATGCCTGGCCTTTCCAACCCCCCAATACTTATTGCATTTCTTCATCAGAGAAAGGGAAGGATTCTACTGAAAAAACTGCCTGAGAGAGAAACTTATTACCTATTTTGTCAAAAACCTCAATATAGCCAAGGTGATACAATATTGCAGTAAATATTCAATATAAGCAGTAATTGATTTAAATTCTTATTAAGTATAATTATTATTTTTTATTTTAAAATTCAGCCTTATATTTATTTTAGAAAATTCCATTAAAATTTGTAATTTTTGGAAGACAATTGAATTTTTATCAGCTCATTTTACTATTCAAACTTTTCCACACATGTCATTTCCTTTGCATGTTGTTATTGTAAATTTTCAAGAAGCACAGCTTTATCGTTTTTTCATTGGAAAATCCCTTGTATTGTCTTCTTTTGTTTTTTAAACAAAAAACTGTTCTCTTAGAAACCGAGCTTTAGTTGAAACTTTTTCATTGAATTGATTGATAGTTTCTTTAGGTTTTTCTTCAAATTGAAAATAAATCACATCAATATATCAATATACTTCACTTGACTCACTTCCAATTCAGTTTGCTCTCATTGTTGAATAGCTCCTGAATTCTGAATTGTAATTTTGTGCAAAGTCTCAAAACCAGTAGCATATAATTGGCATGGAAATGTAGCAAGCTCATCTGGAAAGTTACCTCAAAACAAGTTTGCATCAAAATTTGAATATCATCACGTTGCTGTTTTGACTGTATTTATTCACTTTGATAAAAAAAAATTATTTTACTATATTAACTTGGAAATATATTTTTAAAATTACAATTTTTTAGTGTACGACACTTTTTACAAATTGCTATGAATGTGCTTTATTTTAAATTTCAAAACAAGATAGAATTATTTTTCAAGCAAATTGTTATATTTTCTATCTACCCAATCCTGTCAAGTTTTGGTGAAATGAAATATAGTTAAGAAAATGAGAGTTAATCATCTTTTTGCAAAGGGATAGGCCAAATGAATAATCCTGTAAACGGAAAAAAATTGAGTCTGTCAAATGTAATATGATATATTGTGCACAAAATATTGTCCACATGAAATTTTAAGTAAGTATTTGCATTAGAAAACTGAAAATGCTAAGGAATGTTTTGAATGATGTAGTATAATAGTACAGTAAAAAATGTTAAAATAGGTTTCTTTGAAATCTATAAAAATTGGAAACTTATATTATTTAACTATATATTCTGGTTATACAATATTTTTTCATACTTTCAGTATTAATATTGGTTATTTTTAATTTACATTTTTTTTTTATTTTCAGAGGAATAGGAGAATTTAGACAAGTACAAAATTCCAGAGTCAAACTAATACAAGGAAGAAAGTAAGATGCATAGAAAAAATACTGATGTTTTTTAATAAAAATTAAAAATTTTTAGAGAAAAGAAGATGAAGTACATAAAAATGCAGTGTTTTAGAAAAGTTTTATGTGGAAAGTTCTTAAGTGGAAATTAAAAAGATTATTTTGTAGGAATTTAGATTTATAGATCTCAAACTACTATTTTCTCCCTCAGATAAGACAGTGCATCATTAACTATAGAACAAAATTATTGAAAACATTACACATAAAAATTGTCAAACTTTTCATTTGAATGATGCTGATTTTTTTAAAAGGTAAAAAGTCTGAAACAGTTTTGCGTAACAAAATTTCTAACTCAATCTTTATAAATTTTAAGATATCCAGTTACAGAAAAAATATCTATGCAAATTTAAAGTACAATACAGGGAATTAAATGGGCAGGTCACGTTATCAGAATGAACAAAGACCACACACACCACTTAAAAAGTCTTCAATGCTCAACTAATGGGCGCACGAAAAAGGGGCAGGCCAAATCTCAGATGGATTGATGGCCTTGAAAAAGATCTCCTAGTTTTAAGAACTAGGAATTGGAGAACACTGGCAGGAAGAAGGCTGGCCTGGAAAATACTTCTTGAGAAGGCCAAGGCCCATCCTGGGCTGTCGTGCCTCTGAGGAAGGAAGAAAATTCAAAGTAGACTTGCTGACTACAGGCAAATAACTTGTTTAAAATTTTGTGTCTCATCACTAAAGTATCTTCAAGGGTTGTTACTTCAAAACAGTCATACACCAATCATAAAAGGACAGTATACTATTTATCATTAACTGCAAGCTTATTATTTTATGGAACATAAGTTGGTCTGAGTACTTTCTAAATTTTGTACTGCTAAATTATTTAATAAAGGTATTGTGATATACCTTTTAGGTTTCGTTTAGACTGCAGTAAAGAAAATAATTTTAGTTAAACATTTCTATGTATATAATTTTTGTAGTCGTGTATATTTCAGAATATTTTCAGCAAATTTAAGAGAAAATAGTTTATATATATATATATATATATATATATATATATATATATATATATATATATATAATAATATGCCTTATTTAATTTAAAATTGCAATATTCAGCTGGATTTCATTTTGTGCATTAATTTAAAATACAACTAGATTTCCGATTTCAGTATTTCATTGAAAAAAAAGCATACAAATTTATGTAAGTATAAACTGCTTTCCACAAAGATCATGAAACCTGGTCTCTTCTTGCCCCTTAAAATAAAATAAGGATTTATGTTATCTCTCCTGATATTTATAGTTTTATAAACTAACAAGATGGCGACCTCTGTAAATGTTATCTTGAATCATCTCTTGAGCAATCCGCCCAATGAAAGTCCTCATGCTTGTCATGTATGCAAGAAGGATTTTAATCACATTGGTGATTTAAATTCACATTTATGTATTCCTTCCAAGGAAAAGCCTCATATTTGTCAAATATGCAACAAGGCATTCTCTCATAGGGATAGTTTAAAAGTACATTTACGTTCTCATACCAAAGAAAAGCCTCATGTTTGTCGAATATGCAACAAGGCTTTCTCTCAAAGTTGTAATTTAAAAAGACATTTGCGTATTCATACCGGGGAAAAGCCTCATGTTTGTGAAATATGCAACAAGGCTTTCTCTGAAAGGGGCCATTTAAGTTCACATTTACGAATTCATACCAATGAAAAACCTCATGTTTGTCAAATATGCAACAAGGCTTTTAGTAAATGTTGTAATTTAAAGAGACATTTACATTTTCATACCAAGGAAAAGTCTCATGTTTGTCAAATATGCAACAAGGCTTTCTCTCAAAGTAGTGACTTAAATGTACATTTACGTTTTCATACCAAAGAAAAGTCCTTTGTTTGTGAAATATGCAACAAGGCTTTCTCTCAAAGTAGTGACTTGATTGTACATTTACGTATTCATACCAATGAAAAGCCGTATGCTTGCGAAATATGCAATTCAGCTTTCTGTCGAAGTGGTGATTTGAAAAAACATTTACGTATTCATACCAATGAAAAGCCTTATATTTGTGAAATATGCAACAAGGCTTGCTCTGAAAGTAGTGCCTTAATAGTACATTTACGTGTTCATACCAAGGAAAGGCCTTATGTTTGTGAACTGTGCAACAAGGCCTTCAGTAAAAGTAGTGATTTAAAAAGACATTTATATATTCATACCAAGGAAAAGGCCTCATGTTTGTGAAGTATGCCACTAGGCTTTTGCTCGAAGTATTCATTTAGAAAACCATTTAAATATTCATAGAAAGTAAAAGAAGCATCATGTTTAAAAAATATGGAATAAGACTTTAAGCATTCATTTAAAAAGACATTTACTTATTCATTCTGAGGGAAAACGTGTCCCTGAAATATTTTAAAAGGACTTCTCTCAAATTGGTCGTTTAAATGTATGTTTGGAGTGGACATTATCCCCGAATCCATTTCCCTCAACTCATTGAGAATGGATTCAACTTGTGGAATTTCAGGAAAAAGAAGCAACATGATCAAAAAGCGTACAAGCTGCCTCTTCCTACCTCGGCTCATATACCGGCCGAAACGAGCAAGCAACCTTTGGAGGAAAATTCCTGGCCTTACTCTAAGAGACCATTTTTAGTAGATTGAAAGTGCGCATCACACCCGAGTCATTAGACCACCTTTTGTGTTTATAGCCATACCCACGACCGTCTTGGCATCCCCTCAACCCGAGTCCATTCTAGAGCCTCTACCAGAGACACCTGAGCTGATGACTCGATGACCTGTGCAGATCCTTTTACCAGATCCACATGTACAAATCCAATTGACCTGAGCTGATGATTCTACCACCTGTGCTGATTCATCTACTAGATCCACCTGTGCAGATCCATTTACCACACCCACCTGTGCAAATTCATCTACCAGATCCACCTGTCGAAACCTTAAAGTTATCCATTACGGACGACTCATCGTTTGATCAATTGTTGTCGTCCGTATTTGGAGTCTACCGAATACTCTGTTCTGGAACAGGTGAATCAAGCACCTCCGACCCACACCAAAGAACCTCGGCTGCTTCACACGGTGCCTTCCGTTTTTTGATGAGAATTATGATTTCATATCGTTTCTGAATCATTTAGAAACGGGGTTGGCCATGAGGCAGCAGGAAACACCCATAGATTTGACAATGCCCAGACTGGACAATAGTGGGAAAAATACAATTGGATTTAAAGTTATTAAACCCATGGACTTGTCTCGTAAATATGTAAATAATTTTTTTTGTCTTGTAAATAGTTTTGTAAATAAATATTGTGTTTTACCAGAACAAGTCTCATTTTTTTGTCCAAACAAGTTCCAACACAAGAAGAAAAAATGGTTTCGGTACAAAATTTATTGGACCAATGTCGACATCGCACCACTATTGTTTTTGGAAATCTGATTCGTTGGCCCGATCGAATCACGTATTACGAGCAAGAGTATCTTTATACCATCCTTTTTAAACCCAACTTTGAAGGGCGCGTTCCTCGATCGTTTAGAAAAACGGTCATTGTCTTTACGAGTCATTCGGGTTTGACTTGGGATAAAGGAGTCGATTTGCGATTTTTCAACTGTATCGTCCCACCGAGTTTGGGACACCTATGAACCTCAAAATTTGGATGCGTATACTTCGGGTATAACGCATTGCACGCGACTGGCGGATGTGTACTTGACTTTGTTCACGTGGTTGGACGATTGGCAAATGCATCAAGACGAGAATTTACCGTGGCGTATAGTGTGTCCCTAACGATGAAAATGGGCTTTGGAAAAATACGTGGAGAGCTCGCATCTGCAGGCTTTGGCCAATGGGCTGCCAGCTGACGTCACGCTGCTTGAGCATATGTAAGGCGAGGCAAGCAGAGACATTCTCACTCAGAATTTATTGAAGCAACATGTCTCTCGAGTCGCTCAGCCTTTTTGCTCATGCCAACATTTTTCACCTCGATAGCAAGCCAGTGCCCATCGAATTGTCTATTGCCACGATTCCCAGGGATGGCAGTGATCCCGAAGTCGTCTGCATCACCGTAAATCATGCCGGAATGACCTCCACGGCCAAGGATATTCGATACAACAACTACACCAATGTCCGTTTTCGTCTCGTACATCTTTTACCCAACTGTGTGTCCGAGGAATATTTGCCGTTTTGTGTGAGAGGTAAGTTTCCGGTTGGCGCAAGGAAACGGGTCTCTTAAAGGTCAGTAGAACGGACCAACAAAAAATATTTCAAGAGTTGGTTTTGCTTACCATGTGTATGGAGATGCTGCCCAAAGACATTTGCAACGGAACCTTTTCCAACCATCTGCATGAAGACGTGCACGAGTAAGGGGACATATCGCAATGCACCATGATCAAGTTACATCAATTGCAAAATACCTGCAGCAGTGTTTAATAAGTTGCAGACGAAATGGAACCAAAATGTTTCCGATTTAACAGAGTAAAGAAAAAACATCGGACTGAAAAAAAGGGGGACGGAGTCGACTCGGTCCTCCTTTTTCCTGGTTATATAATGCACTAAGATTGGAGTGTATCTCTTTAAAAACTTGTGCTAAATTAAAAGATAATTTTGCTGAATGAAAAGATTTCTTTCAAGGATGGAAAACATCCAATATATAAGAATATAATTACACTGATATTTTTTCAAGGTTGGAAAGCGTTAGCCAATAAGAATCGTTTCTCGTGACCCCTCCAGAGTATAAAAAACGTGCGGCCAGATATATTCTCTCTCTGAAGTAACACGTCTCCCCTAGCCTTCTTTGTACATGCCAACGTATTTCACTGATGGTCCGCCTGTCCCCATCGAACTGTCCATTGCCAGCATCTCGGAGGATGGGAAAGATCCAAAAGTAATTTGCATTACCGTGGAACATTCTAATCTCATTTCTCCACTTTAAAAGATTCTGTCTGGAATACCTGTCCTTTTGCGTAAGGGGTAAATTTTGTCACCTAGCCCAAGGAAACAGGGGTTTCATCGTCATGAAAGGATCGGACCAGCGAACAATCTTTGAAAAGCTGGGACTATTGACCATTAACCTGGAGACGCTGCCCAAGTTCCAAGCACGACCGTGGCCTGCTTGACCACCTGCATGATATGTACGAATATTTCAAAAGGGGGACTGAGTCGACGTGATCCCCATTTTTTTCAAGACACAACTTTGGAATGCACCTCTTTTAAAACGTGCGCTAAAAAGATTCATTAAAAGAAGGCTTTCAATGTTGGAAAGCGTTAACCAATAGGAATCCTTTCACGTGACCCCACTAGAGTATAAAAGCAACACCGAGTAGAAGGCCTTGGTCTGGGACAGTAATATCCAGAGCCGACCCTACGGCCCAATTGCACAAAATATTTCCGTTTGTGTTTGTCCTGCCCGGATTCTGGACCCAGGTGTTTTGCATTAAAATCGCCGAATAGAAAGGCTTTGTTGCTATGTGTGAGAGTTGCTTTGTTCCGTAATATCAATGGAGTCGTGTGGAGGTCTATAAATACACGCCACAGTAATTTTACTGTTTCCTAATTGAACGTCAACCAATGTGCTTTCAAAGGTGTTTGACACATTTAGAATGGCGTGGTGTCTGATAAAGTTTTTGACGAAGGCAGTGCTCCCCCGTAGATTCTGCGGTCACTCCTGTGACAAGTGTATTTTGGAATGCTAACTTGGTCCGCCGGACGAAGATGTGTTTCCTGTATTCCGATTATGTCGGGGTTATAATCAATAATGTAATCTTTAAGTTCTAAATTATTTTTTTAATCCGTTAACATTCAAGCTAAAACACCTGAAATAATTACTATTATTATTATTATTATCGAATTTTAAAATTACAGTTTAGTCTTCAAAGCATTTTCTCCCACTGCGTCATCATCTGGGCCATTTGTCATGACTTGATTTGGCATCCAGTGACTCGTTTGTGCTTTTTTTTAAAACTATTTTCGCGAAGGAAACCTGGGGCTGTTTTGCTTGCGTGCGGCCGCTCGCTCTTGCCAGACGTTTTTCATTGGTTTGTTTTTGTTTTGTGTTGATGGGGCTCCTGGGGAATCCAGCGAGTGAATGAATATTAACGTCGCACTGTTCAGCTACACGAGGGCTTTTGGCGACGGACCTGGGGCATCCAGAGAAGTTTGCAGGGTGCGGGCCACTGCAATTTGCTCACTTAGTTCGGGCTTTAGCTGACTTGGTGCATTCCGAGGTGAGATGGCCACCTGAATATTTCAAACACTTCAGTGGAGTTATTTTTGATTTTATAGCTAATAATGTGCTACCATCAATATTTCATACCTTAAAATCTACAAACTGGACTAAATTTCAAGAAATTATCTGCCACAACATACCCGGTAACCCCCAGACAAATGATTTAGACTCAGTCGTTCAAAATTTTACCAGCACTGTTGCGAATGCAATTTCTGCTTCCACTACCACTAAATTAATTAACACTCCACACCTCCGCCTTCCTGCAAACATTAGAGAGTTTATCAGAGTTAAAAATAGATTTCCTAAACTCGGGAATAACACCAGATACCCTCCATACAAACGCGAAGTTAATGCTTCCATCAGGCAGATCAGGAAAGAAATCCAACAACATAAAGACAATCTTTAAACTTTAAATCCCCTGAGGAGAATTCCTTGTACAATTTACATAGGAAGTTCACTAAGAAATATATATTGCTATATATATATTTATATATATGTCAGGTTTGAAAAGTTTAGATTCAAAATTAAGGGAGTAATAAATGAAAATAGAGCGAACTCTTTACCATCGCGTAAGGATTTGTGGGTAAATAAGCCTATTTAAAGGTGGAGCGAGCGCCGACGAAGGAGAACGGAGATTTAGGGAGACCACGCACCTGCGAGCTCCACGACCTCTCGAATTATCATGAGCGAATCAAGCGATAATATGGAACTTTCGCCGTCAAAATTTGACCAAGTTTCCGCATGCGAGAAACTTAGAGATACTGTCACAGGAATCTCAGCTCTTCATTTATCGATTCACGGGATGGACGGACGTTCACCCAGCCCCGGAAATTCACTCATGGACTTGTACTACTCTAGCACCCAGGCCATGATCAGGAGAAAGGAGGAGATGGTAAGTGAGTTTAAAACCCTCCCACCATGTACTATCTCTGACTGCCAGGATCATAAGATTCCCTCTACCTCGGTAGAAGAGGAAATTAATATTGTTCCCTCCCTCCTATTATTGAAAATAAGATTGAAAATAAAACTAAAACCAATAGCAAATCTAAGAAAAAATTTAGCAAAAAGCGTAAACAGAAAGGTAAGGATTCTACGGAAGAGTATCTTTCCCAAAAAGAGGCCAGGCCGATCTCTCCTACCTCTACCCAGGACCCCATAGAAACTAACAATAGTTTCTCCGATCTTGAACAGGATGTTGAGCATCCTCCTCCGATTGAAAAAGTAACTACTGAAGTAGTTACACCTAAGATTCCCCCCACCCTATAATGCTTAAAATCAAAAAGAATTTCAGAGAGCAAATTAAGTGCATCTCAGAAAAATTCCCTAATTTACGTAATAGAATTGTTAATGACGTAGTAAAAATGTTCTCCACCGACCACGAAGAATACAGAAACCTTAAACACTTCTTAGAGATGGATAAGGATTTCGAATTTTACATTCTTAAACGCCAAAAAGAAAAACCTATTAAAGCCGTTATTAAAGGCCTCCCTATTTCTTCTAAAATTGATGATATCACAAATGACTTAAAATTAATCGGATTCAATATTGATAGCTGCACGCAACTAATTTCCAAGCGAACTAAAAAACCCCTCCCTTATTTTCTAATTACTCTACCAAGAAATGATTTCAATAGTAAGATTTTTGACACTAAAAAGTTGGGTTATTTGCAGGTGAAAGTTGAGGGTTACCTCGTTAGAGGAATAACCCAATGCTTCAACTGCAATAACTTCTACCACACTGCCGCGAATTGTTTTATGAAACCAAGATGCCTTAAATGCAGTAAAGACCACGCCACTCGAAATTGTCACATCAAAGAACGACAAGAAAACCCATTTTGTATCAACTGCCAGGACTTCGGTCACTCGGCATGTTATACAAAATGTCCCAAATTCCCCCAACCCAAAAAAGGTTCTGCCTTTTCCGACCCGATTAAAAGAAAAAATTTTCAAGCAAATGGACAAAAGAAGGAATTTCCTTCGCTAACGTTGTTAGCGGAGAAATCCCCAGTCAGATCCCTTCCGAAACCGAAAACCTAACTGCAAATAAAAAGGAAGACTCTTCCAGTGGATTCCTTACCCAAGATAATAACAGTTCAGATTTTCCCCAACTTTTGGAACTTTTTAATATAATCTCAAACCTCGTAAAGAAAAACCCCAAAATTCTCGACCTTCTCTCTAAATTGAAAACAGCAAATTCAGACGAAGAAAAAACCTGCCTTCTGGCAGAAGCTTTAATGAACAATATTTAAATTTCCCTATTTTTCTTAAATGTAACTTATTTTTCTCCCCTTAACATTTTTTAAATTCTTTCAAATTAATCGAATTTCTCTTTTTTCAAATTTTAAAGTCACTTTCTACTTCAAAGTACATGATTTCAATCTTAAAAGCTCACTGCCATCCTCCAATCAACGATCACTCCATAGCCAACGCCTCCTGCACTGCCATTGGTCCTCATCTTCTGAAGTCACGCCCCTCTCTTCAAGCCCAAGTTTCCAATACCAAGAAAATCAGAGTCCCAGATAGAGGATAGAAGGATGCTGACGCATCCTAGATTCCTGTTTCCCAAAATCATCCGTAAATCATCCGTGACGAAGGAGAACGCATACTCAAAAAGGTTTACCTGGTGACTCCTCGCTGAGATGTTGTCTTTTGTACCACCCGGTTGCGCGGCAAAGGGCCGCCATGTTGGATTTTATGTGATTAAAGCGAAATAAAGAAGTATTTTGAAGATGATGCCCTCCTCATTTTACCAGCAGGCCTGGGGCCTGATATATATATATATATATATATATATATATATATAATTTATAATTTATGTATTTATATATATATATATATTTATGTATATATATATATTTATGTATTTATATATATATATATATATTTATATATATATTTATGTATTTATATATATATATATATATTTATGTATATATATATATATATTTATATATATATATATTAATGTATATATATATAGTTATATTTCTCTCTATATTTATTATATATATATATATATTAATGTGTATATATATATAGTTATATTTCTCTCTCTATATATTTATATATATATATTAATGTATATATATATATATATATATATATATATATATATATATATATATATATATATATATATATATATATAGTCTAATTCTCTACAAACAAGAGATAAACTTTCACATCAATCACATTCGAAAAACACAGAGACAGAAAGACAATGAAGGACACTAGATAAAATTATAAAATGGATGCTGCAGTATTATAAACATTGCTGACTTAGGACAGCTAATATATTAAAAAAATTATACAAAAGTGGGGTTGAACATGTTTTTTGGCCAATCAACCTTCCCCCTTTATGTAAATAATACTGAGCAAAAGCCTATTGATATATATATATATATATATATATAATTCATATATATAAATAAATAAATATATATATTTATATATATTTATTTATATAAATATATATATATATAATTATATAAAAATATGTAGGATTTTCCGTTTGAATCATTTTGTAAAAGGTTGAGTCGTATGCTTTAAAGAAGACTATTAATGTCAATTTTGTTTATTACCGCATTCCGAAGCAGCGCCGTCTGGCGGGTTTACGGAGCGGCAGCGCGAATGATTTTTTGACAGAGACCTACTAATCCCTGCTGGTTCAACACGTAACGTTTATCGCGCATTTCGCGCCCAGCATGGTTTCAGTCCAAGCATCAGAAATGTAATTAATTTCCCCAACTTCTAAAGGTATAACTCAACTTTCAATTAACCTAATTTCTGCATGTTTCTTTCCCTTTGTAAATTTTCCCCTTTAACTTGAAATAAATTCTTTTTTTTACTTAAATGAAGTATCTGCGTTTAAATGACTTTGATTCCCCATTAATTCATGACTAACCCTTTAATACTTACCCCTAGACAACTACCTCGCCAATTTAAAATCCCGACTTCTGAAGAGTCCGATTTTTATTCGAAGATTTTAGTTGGACTCCCCACCCCATATATATATATATATATATATATATATATATATATATATATATATATATATATATATATATATATATATATATGTTATGTTGTTACTGGGATTAAATCCTAAACTCCTTTGACAGAATAATCTGTTTATTTTTAAAATAAGAATAAATAAAAATGTAGAATAACAATCAATTAATTAAATGAACATTTAAACGTCGTTGCCTAATAGGCTTTCATTATTTTTAAAGAAATATAACGGCTCTGACGATATGCGTCTGCTTCCCTTGCGGTCTCAACGTATTCTGTGTGGTTCTCATGTTCCTTCTCTCGTTGCTCCTTTCCCCGTCGGGTACATTGCCCTCTCGTTTCCTTCCGAAACCATCTTCTGGCGGATGGATGCTACGGGGGCTTGCAATAGCGCGTAGAACCTTCTACTTCACACATATATATATATATATATATATATATATATATATATATATATATATATATATATATATATATATATATATATTTATATATATGTAAGGATAATTAAATTAGATTAAAAATTAAATTCTCTATCTAGCACTTGACTCATCGTTCTCAGGTCTCATATTCAAGTATCAAACTAATCACCCATTTATTTCTTCCGAACATATGGCCTAGCCAATAAACATGTCTAATTCCAGATCGTTAGATTTAATAGTCAACATATGTCAGCATTAACTTTCAAGCACCCTCTTCAAATCCGTGATACTTACCACATGTTTTTCAAGTTTTATCCATTTTAACCGAAAATCGAGGCGTGCTTTTTTACTCCCTGCTCTCAGTGTCAGAACAGATGTAGGAATGATTGAATAAAGATCTTCTTTTTAAACTTTAATCTAATTTTGTCTTTAAAATCATGACAGAATTAAAGCCGGCAGGATTTTTTTTATCTGCGAATGGATTTCAAATCTTAACGTAAAAAACTAATCTTTTATATAAAATAATTTTAATATAAAAACGAACGCCAACTGCGGTAATAAATGATATAGAGAATTTGACCTAACACCGAATGCACCGTATGCCTGCATATGAAGACGTCGGATTGCCGGAATAAAAAATGATACGGAAAAAAAACGCGCTAATAATCCTCGGAAGAACATCGCTCTTAACATCGAGAAGAATGCAGTGTTTACCGCCGAACGATATTCTGTCTTTGCTGAAGAGGCCATCCAGTTTACCGTGAATGGAAGAAACATTCTAATGGAGAGAAAAAGAAAAAAAAGAAGAAAAGCGTGAATCCCTTATTCCCCGTACAGTTTAGTCACCTAAATTTAAGTGTTTCAAAAACGGAGACCACGCACCTGCGAGCTCCACGACCTCGAATCATCATGAGCGATTCAAGCGACCAAATGGAATTTTCGCCGACGAATTTCGAACAAGGTGCCGCCTGAGAGAAACTAAGAGATACAGTTACAGGTATCTCAGCCCTTCATTTGTCGATTCACGGGATGGACGGACGTTCACCCAGCCCCAGGAATTTTTTCAAGGACTTGTACTTATCGAACACTCAGGCCATGATCAGGAGAAAGGAGGAAATGGTAAGTGAGCTTAAAACCCTCCCACCATGTACTATCTCAGACTGCCAGGATCATAAAATTTCCTCTACCTCGGTAGAAGAGGAAACTAATTTTGAACCCTCTCCCCTGTAAATGAAAACAAAATTAAAACTGCTAGCAAACCTAAGAAAAAACTATGCAAAAAACGTAAGCAGAGAAAGGTAAGGATTCTACGGAAGAGTTTATCTTTCCCAAAAAGACAGCCAGACCGATTTCCCCGACCTCGACCCAGGACCCCATAGAAACTAATAATAGTTTCTCAGACTTAGAACAGGATGTTGAACATCCTCCTCCGACTGTAAAAGTAACTACTGAGGTGGTCACACCTAAAATATCTCCCCCCACCCTGTAATGCTCAAAATTAAAGATAACTTCAGAGAGCAAATTAAATGCATCTCAGAAAAATTCCCCAACTTACGTAATAGAATAGTAAACGATGTTGTAAAAAGGTTCTCCACTGATCACGAGGAATATAGAAACCTTATCCACTTTTCATAGAGTCGGATAAGGAATTCGAATTCTACATACTAAAACGCCAAAAAGAAAAACCCATTAAAGCTGTTATTAAAGGCCTCCCTAATTCTTCCAAAATTATTGACATTACAAACGACTTAAAAGAAATAGGATTCAAAATTGACAGCTGCACACAACTAATTTCTAAACGTACTAAAAAATCCCTCTCATATTTTCAAATAATACTCCCAAGAAACGATTACAATAGCAAGATTTTCGACATTAAAAAGTTGGGGTTTTTTGCAGGTGAAAGTTGAGGGTTACCTCGTTAGAGGAATAACCCAATTCTTCAACTGCAATAACTTTTACCACACTGCCGCGAATTGTCACATGCGACCAAGATGCCTTAAATGCGGCAAAGATCACGCCAGTAGAAATTGTCACATCAAAGAGCGACAAGAAAACCCGTTTTGTATCAACTGCCAGGGCTTCGGTCACTCGGCATGTTATACAAAATGTCCAAATTCCCCCAACCAAAAAAGGTACAGCCTTTTCCAACCCGATTGGAAGAAAAAACTTTTCCAGCAAATGGACAAAAGAGGGAATTTCCTTCGCTAACGTTGTTAGTGGAGAAACCCCCAGCCAGACCCCTCCCGAAACTGAAAATTTAACTGTTAATGAAAAGGAAAACTCTTCCAGTGGATTCCTTACCCAAGAAAATAACAGTTCGGATTTTTCTCAAGTTTTGGAACTTATCAATACAATCTCTAACCTAGTTAAGAAAACCCCCAAAATTCTCGACCTTCTATCAAAATTCAAAACAGCAAACTCAGATGAAGAAAAAACCTGCCTTCTGGCAGAAGCTATTATGAACAAAATTTAAATTTCCCTATTCTTATTTGTAATACTTAATTTTCTCCCCTTAACATTTTAAAATTCTCTCAATTTTTATTCGAATTTATCCTTTCAATATTTTTAAATTCACTTTCCATCACAAAGTACATGATTTAACTTTTAAAAGCTCACTACCATCCTCCAATCAAAGATCATTTCCATAGCCAACGCCTCCTGCACTACCATTGGTCCTCCTCTCCTGAAGGCACGCCCCACTCTTCAAGCCCAAGTTCTCAAAATCAAGAACATCAGAGTCCCAGATAGAGGATAGAAGGCTGCTGGCGCAGCCTAGATTCCTGTTGTCAAAATCATCCGTCATCCTTATTCCCCGTGATGAAAGACGTCACTCCCTTTTGCCAGAAAAATAAAAGGAAAAAAAAAATCTTCTTCGCCGGAAAGTCTGCACGGTAATACTGTGAAATAGTGAAGTACCAACATTGAAAGAAAAATAAATAAATAAAATTTTACTGTTGAAATAACGTGACAACAGCATCTGGATTACCGTTCACCAAGAGTTTCTGATGCTGCAAAGTGGAGGTCAGTTAAATTGTATATTTCCATTTTTAGTAACATTGAAGAACTGAGTTTTGCTGAACAGAACTTTACGAAAAAGAATAATATATGATATGATATGATATTTAATTTTTATAATGTAGTTGTGTTAAATGAGATATTCTTTATATTTTAATTGAGAAAATAAAGTTTATAGGTTTTGTCATACAAAATTTTCAGAAATTTTAATATATTTCTCATAATTTTATCTTAAGATGTCGAATGAGTAAACAGTTATGATAGAAATTGGTCTTTTAAAGTGAAAGATATATAATAAGCTTGTGGCGCCATCTATTTAATAATTGTAGGATAAATTAGATATTGTCTAAATTTAAAAAACATTACAAAACATAATAACAGTAAATAATTACAGTAATACAAATTGTAGCATAAAAACCATTAGAAATATAATTACAAAGAAAGTTAGCAGGGTATCCATGTTCAATACAGTGATTAAAATTTTTTTTAAGATTTAAAAAAATATTAGCTTTATCGCTAACTAATACATTATTGCGATAAATATAGTTAAAAATAATATTTCTATATATAGATATTGATAAATTAGAATTCCAGTAAGGCACTTTGATGATAATTAAAGGCATCTCTTTTATCATAAATATTACTATGTAGTTACAAATCCATAATATACAGTGATACATCTAGGTAATTTGTTTTGATTGGATTATTATTAATTTTAACTAAGTTTAAGTAGGACGGATAAAAATTAATAATAGGATTTAAATTATCATTTTTACCAAAAGTAATTAAATCATCAATATATCTAAAAATATAGTAGTCATTATTAATAACATAATTATATTCATAAAAATGTAAATAAAGATTAGCCAAACTATTACTAGCTGGGCCCCCTTGTGGGAGTCCTTTATCTTGTTTATATAAAGAACCATTAAAATTGATGTAATTTTCTTTTAAGACAAAATCTATGAGAGTTTTAAATTTAAATACACTAGAAAAGTTAATTTTGTCAAAAGTTTTATTCATGAATAATAAAGTGCAATACTCTGTAATAGGTTCATTAATTTTCTCAACATTAATATTGAATTTATTAACTAGATAGTTAAGAATGTCTTTAATAATGTGTACTGCATGATAAACCTTTAAGGAATCATTATTTAAGGATTCATATAACAATGCAATTTCATGTTTATTAAGACCAAACATGAAGTATTTGATCTTCTTGATATTAAAGTTTTTTTCAAAATCATCAATAAGAACTCTAATATTGTCATTTAATGAATTTTTATCTCTATTTTTCCTATTAGTTCTATTACTTCTAGATTTTCTTTTACAAGTATTGTTTAATTTATTGGCATTATAAAAGAATTCCTTATTATTATTCTGTAACATTATTTGCAAAGTATTTTTAGCAAAATACAAAACATTAAGACCATATGGATAGATTGTATTAAAACTCCTAATAAAGTGATTTTCCCACCATAAGCTGTGCTTAGTAATTGGAGAAACTTTAATGATAGACAGTTCAACATTTTTGAAATCATGCATATGAAAGTGTCTAAGTTCAATTTTATTAGAATTATTGGAATTATTAAAGAATTTAACATCATGTCTATGCTGATTAATCCTTAAGTTAATAGTATTGGAGGTCTGTCCAATATATTTATAATGACATACTTTACAATTTAAAAGATAAATACAATTAAAGGTTTTACAAAGGTTAAATTTAGAATCACAATCATATTGATCCATGTTTAACATAGTACATGTCTTACATCTACTATCTCTACATTTATTGAATTTTAACTTAAGACTATTAAAAGATTGAGTGTTATCAAAATTATAAGAAGATAAATTATCAAGAATTCCATGTATAGCAGGACTCTTAGTGTAACATTTATTAATATTTTGAGAAATGTGATTACTAGAATCTAACAAGTTTTGTTTATAATGATTATGATGGCCATTAATGAATTTTTTGTTCCAAAAAATTCAAGTCTTGAATAGTTTAATATTAGAATTACTATTACGAATATTTAATTCTTTAACAGAACTCAGATCCTTTCCAAAATTGTTATTGATATATATATATTTATGTATATATATATATATATATATATATATATATATATATATATATATATATATATATATATATATATATATATATATATATATATATATATACCGGGTGGGCAAAAAGTCCGTTACAATTTTAAAAATTCATAAAATCCGGAGAAATGAATGAAAAAAAAAACTGTTTGCAGGATCAGCATTAGTATGTCACGGGATTTATTTTAAGCTAGAAAAAAAATAATTCGAAAATCATCCGGTAGGTGGCGTTGTTACAAGCGTCTATGGTGGAAATATGCAAATTAGACGGCTATAAAAACCTTTGCTCTCAATGAATCCACATTCATTTCACCATTACAAACAGTGAATGTGAACAAGGATGCTCAGTGCACCGGATAAAGCTTTGTTGGTGAAGTTATTTTACGTGAAAGAGGAATCAGCGACCATTGCCTTGTGTAAATTCCGAGTTCAGAAAAATGTGAAGAGTGGAACACCTGCAGGTCTCTTAAAGCTTGTTAAACGTTTTGAGGAAACTGGAAAGTTGGAAGATCGAGCACGAGCCGGACGACCATGCTTGAAAGAAGCACGTGCACCCTGCATTGCTGTCGAAATGGAAGCGATTCTGTCCGAATCAGCTTCAGGGACCAGCAGTGCTCGTGAAGATGCCAGACGATTGGGATTACCACCATCATCTGTCTGCAATATTCTTCTTCGAATCCTCCAGCTGTACCCATACAAATTGCAATCGTGCCATGAACTTTTGCCAGCAGATACCGCACAGAGGGAAGCATTTGCGAATTGGGCCTTCTCTAAAATGGAATAGGATCCCACCTGGGTTTTTAACATCTTGTGAACATATGAAGCTCATTTCTCGTTTCATGGTGACGTTAACAACCATATCTGTCGCATTGGGCGACCTCTAATCCACGTGAGTACACACAGAAACTATTGCATTCCCCAAAAGTGACAGCATGGTGTGGTTTCACGGGCTCATTTATCATAGTACCCTTCTTATTTGAAACACAGTGCCCAGTAAATGGATGGATAACGGAAACGGTAAATGCTCAGCGTTATCTAACGCTTCTGCGGAAGACTGTCGTGCCATGTTTAATTCAAAGAGGACAGATTTCGAATGTCACGTTCATGTAGGATGGAGCAACCAGTCACACTACTAACCCGGTTAAGGCCTTCCTGATACAGACGTTCGGGGAAGACAGAATCGTTAGCAGGCGCTGCAGGTACCCATGGCCTCCTCGGTCTCCAGATTGAACACCGGCAGACTTCTGATTGTAAGGATATTTGAAATCTCACGTGTATCTATCCGGTCCATCAAGTCTGTCGGAACTGAAAGGTGCGATCCGCAGAGAAGTATCCTCCATACATCCGGACATGTTGCACTCTGCCGTTGCTGGATTTGTCACTCGTCCGGAATGTCTTCTCCCCTTTGGTGGTGGTCATGTGGAACATGTTCTGATGTAATAAAGTTGTGAAAGTTTTCTGTTCATTATTTATGCATTGTTTCTTTGATTTGCGTACATCAACGCCACCTACCGGATGATTTTCGAATTATTTTTTTTTCTAGCTGAAAAAAATCCCGTGACATACTAATGCTGATCCTGCAAACAGTTTTTTTTTCGTTCATTTCTCCGGATTTTATGAATTTTTAAAATTTTTACGGACTTTTTGCCCACCCGGTATATATATATATATATATATACTGATATATATATACTGATATATATATATATATATATATATATATATATATATATATATATATATATATATATATATATATATATATATATATATATATATATATATATACAGTCAACCCTCCTATAACGCGGTGAGTGCGTACCGCGTTATATGGAAACCACGCTATAAGAAACTCGGATTTAACCGTACAAACCAGGCTAATTCGTAGCGCGATCTATGAAAACCGTCTACCGCGTTGTATGGAAACCGCGCTTTAAAAATTCAGAATTAGTGCAAATCACATCATTCGTACCGCGTTATATGGAGACCAATAAATACAAAAGACGAGATAAACTCCACCGTCGTTACTGAATTAATATAGGAGTGCAACGCGATTCTTTAATCGTTTTGTCTACGCCATGCCTCAGTGCGCACTCCACTTTTAATTTATCCCACGATCAGTGTAATCAATACTTTTTTTTATTTCATAATAAAACTAGATTTCGAAGGGAGAAAATTTTAACATAAAATAAATACAACAGAAAGTAATATTAATGTATCACACTTCCAGATGTAAATTGTTTACACTATTTTAAGCGTTCATTACACAAAATTTGAAACAATGTGCTACTTTTGCTGAGCAGAGATCCCACGGGGAAAAAAAAACAAAAAACTAACACTAATATACGTTATCCCTATCGGAAAGAACTGATGGGACGTTTGTGACGTCTTACGCGTCTTTTCTTTAACAAGTCCTTTGGGTCAGAATTAATGGCAACTCTTTTCCAACCAAATCCAAGAACCGAGAAGTGAAGAGATGCAAATAATATAGGATAAATATAGGATCTTAGAGTAAGCGGAATGGCAATGTAAAGGAATGTTAGACAATTGAGGTGCGTTGTGGCAGTTGATGATTATTGCAGTTCGTGGTTCAAGATTTAAGTTCTACGTGTAGTGGATAAACATATTAGTGTTCGACTAGAAGTTAGTCGTCAAGCTGCATACCATTGCAGATAAAGACAAGTAGCATTACGGAATAATAAAAGGTAGGATTGATTACACTTTATTAGAATTGAGGATTAAGCGGTTCGATTATTGAGATTGGTCTGAATTAGAAATATAAATATATATATATTGTGTATTGCGTATTGTGTCATCGTAGATCCTCTCATATTAATTATTGTAATTATATTTGTTCAAAGTTTAAGTTGAATATCTTAATAAAGTCATATTAAGATAATGTATGATCCTAGTTCTTTCGCTAACCCTACACCTCTAGCTCACTCTGATACTTCGAGGGATGTACTTCCAAGGGGAGCCACATCACAATGGCGCCCAACTAGGTTTAATCTATATGACCCCGAGATGAGAAACGCTAGAGGATTTAATGTTTGGCCAGAAGTATATTTTTCTGGGTCGGAGAACGTCCCCGAATTTTTAGAGGGTATAGCTAACCAAATTAAAGTACTTGAAATACCCAGTGACTTATCGTGTGCTTATTTAAAAGGTCATCAGAGCCCTGGATTGGTACCAAATAGTCGGATCGACGTTAGTGCAAAATACCGCCACGGACTTCGCACAGCTGAAAGCATTCTCTGCCATCCAAAACAAAAAGGAATTAGAAACGCGTTTTTACGCGTCTCAACAAAGACAGTGGGTCTTTAGTGGTCCCCTTTTAAGTTTCGCCAACATTACGCTCTGTGAATAAGCATTATAAATAAACAAAAATATCTTTTTTTTTTTTGTAAATTTGATATTTATAATCATAAGTGTAAAATTTTGAGGCATTTCATTGGCGTTTTTCTCTCACCCATTTTAAATGAAAATTTTCAGCAGCAATAAAAAAGATTATATCCAGACAAAAAAACAATTAAATTCATATTTTTAAGTGTTTTCCCGCTATTTATAAGCGATACTTTGAAAAAACATTTTTTACTTCCGTTTTCAAAAAGTAGCTATCGAGTAAAATTCAACAATGTAAGATGTTTTTTAGCTGCAAAAACTTTTTTTGTACGCTCTTTCAATACTGGATTGAACGTGATATGTTTTTTCTCTGCCAATAGTTTGCAAAACTAGTTTCACAACTGGAAGACAAATTCAGCAGAAAAGCTCCGATTAGGAGAAAACAGCTTTTTATAATTTACGCACGGTTCAACTTATATTTAAGTAAATGAAATTTGAAAATAATTAGTAAGCGGGAGTTTTTTTTTTATATATATATACTTATGGTTCAAGACTAATATTAAATTACAGCATTAAAATAATTAGTATATATGGTCACTAGTTGAACTTTTTGTTTGCATTGACAAACTCCCGGCTTACCTCTAATGGTTCAAATAAAAACACAAGCATTTATTTACAATTAATCTTCATTTTAAGATTACAAATCTGTCGAATAGCTTGTACAACTTTATTTGAAGAACATTTAAAAGTATGGCACTGTCTACATCTTTTTAAAGCTTTTCTTTTGTAAATTCTGCATTTAACGGTGTCCGGTAAAAATTGCTTCAAATATATGTAATAAAAATAACTTGGCACGTACAATTCTGTTATTTTCAGTTTTTCTACATGGACTTGTAGATTTTTATACCAATCTGTATCACATGCTACGGTTAAATAGTTTAATAAATTAGAAACTGTAAATTTTTTTACACTTCTTAAAGAATTCGAATTATGTTCAAATGAAATAAATCCTACAACAGGAGATAAAGACATTCCAAGATTGGTAGCACGGATTCAATGATAATTTTGAAAAAATATTTAAAGTGTTTTGTTACTCCTATCGTAAATGAAATGTCTCCTTTTATATATATAAAGGGATTGGAGGAAAAAAATTATAATTTTATTACCAGAAAAAAAATATATATTATTTATTTTATCATGTCGTTAGCCGTAGCTTTGAGCACCAGAGGGCAAACTAAAGTAGCGATTAAATAAACTTTCTACCCCATTATTTTTTAATATGCGTGTATAAATTTTTTGTAAAAACGATTTTTTTACAGCGGAAAACTTACCGCAAGATGTAGAGCTATTTAAGTATGGAATCTTAAAAAAGTTCATGGACAAATATATAAAACATGGGTAATAAATATTTTTTTATGATACTAATACAGTGTTTCTCAAACTTTCAATACTGGCGACCCAATTTTCAATCATAATTTTTGTCGCCCCCCCCCTGTACAACAATAATGTATTTACTGCAATAAAAATGCACTTTGAGAGAGAGACGCTAAAGTTACAATACGATCTTAATTATAAACCGTACAAATTAATACGATAAGTATATTAAATTTTGTATATGTAACTTTTAAGTAATATATATATTTTAAGAGAATTACTTAAAATACACATATTACTTATTATTATGTTATTTTTCTTTCTCTAATTTTTAAATTGGAACAGATCGCAAAATGATATATTTAATTAAAGATTTATTTCCTTCAGAGCATTCATTTCTCAAAGTACAAATGTCATTAGAAAAATAGTATAATCAATGTTGCTATCTATCATATCCATCACATCTGGCATTATAGGGTACGTTTGCGTGAGTCTGGGCAACCTATCGGACGTCTGCGCAAAACATGTAAAAATGCTTTTCCTCGTACAATTCCAGTCAGTTTTGGTCAACTCGATACTCCTATAGCTACTGAATCTAGCTTGAATGTACATTTTTTTAAATTTACACGTTAATTGTAATTCACGGTAATTAAGTATTTACGGCAGTAGATTAAAACAATATCATACATACATTTTTAAGTCGTAAGCAAACATTCGATGATAATAAAAAATTAACAAGTACACAGACGAACGAGCATGGTTCCGAAAATTAAATCAAGGCGATATTCTCAAATATACTTAAATTTTGCATTTACCACTACTGAAGTAAATGATGGGAAAAAAGCCCCAGCTCGATATGTGTTGAAACTTACAAATCTGTAGAACAACACGTGAAAGTTGTTTTTAAAACATGTAAAATCATTTAGCTATGTTGGCAAAGAATTTTAAAAAGTATTTTCTGGATGAGGACAGCTTGGTAGCAAGTTACGAGTGGATTAGGGATCTATTTCAAGATACTCCCCAGAAGGGCTCTCAACTTCCTAAGAAGAAATCTTCATAGATTTCACATCCAGTGAAAAATTAAAAGGCAATTTTGTAATAAATCGCTCTTTGAACTTTGGGTAGAGGTGGATGAGGAATTATCTGTACTGAAAACCAAAGGACTTCGTATACTATTACCATTTTCAACATCCTACCTTTGTTAAACCGTATTTTATGCTTTGAAGACAAAATATAGATCTCATCTAAATATAGAAAAATAACTCTTTAAGTGTAAATTTCTGATATTAAACCTTCCTTTGAAAAACTTTCTTCTACAAGACAAGCCCGTGGAAGTCCCTAATAATTATTAAACTTGTTTTTAATTTAGTAATAAGATTGATTCATTGAATATTAACGTCGCACTGTTCAGCTGCACGAGGGCTTTTGACGACGGACCACGTAATTTTGAACCATGGTCAAGTGACGTGGACGACACCTGAGCTGGCACCCCTCTCTCCTAACTACCACACCACACCAACGGGAGGACGTTTCAGCTCTCGACAGATTTAACGTGCATCTCTGCCCTACACGGTGGGTCTTTAGTGGTACTGGGCTCGAACTCGTGACAAGGCAAGCCACGAACCGATACCTATACCACTCGGCTACCGCGGCCAAATTTAGTAATAAGAAATTATTTATAAAATACCTTCTTCAGTACTGATACATTAAACGTATACTGGCTGAAACACCGACTCTTCGCACGAGTTCATTTTTTAAAAAAATAAAACATTATTCTTGATATAATAGCTGAACTGTAAGAAGAGTAAAACTGCGGGCACGACATTGTATACAAAAATGTAAAATGATTTTTTTTTAGATAAATGCTATAATTGTAAATAACTGTTTAAAAGAACTGTTATTTTAAACCTCACAGAATTAGCATTTAGAATTAATGTTAAATAATGAAAAAGAATATACAATTCCGATGAAGAATAATTGTGTTACTTTTTAACATTTAAAGCGAGAAGACTTCAAAATGTTTTAACCCGGGAAATGGCGCGTACTCGATACTAACGCTAATGGTAGTGCGGGGGGACTCAGTCACCCCACTCATTTGCTTATAATTATTTTTACTGTACACGATACAAATCGGAATTCTAGTGAATATTTTAATTTATAAAAAGTATACTTATCTTCTTTCAAGGACTATTCAATTCTTTGATGATTTGAGAAAAAACCCAATAAAACTGAACTAAAATGATTCAAAAGTACAAGACCATAATAAAGGATGCAAATCAGTCACTTTTCACTAATATTACAGAAATGTTAAATCAATCAATTCTTTTCCAAATATCGTAGAACTCTATTATTTACAATTTCCCTAAGCGAAAAGCAAACGCATAAAAGATGGGACGGAACTAATATTGAATAACCATACCATAAGACTGAAGGTCAATCAAATGATTAGCAAACGTACTATGCAGCCTGGCTGAAAAGTGATTCATGTCTTCCTTTTCTTTTTCTACAACTAATGTACAGTATTTCAATAATAATTACCGTGATGAATTGTTTATCTTCTTAGAATTTTTCTCAGGGTCTGGGTTTCGTTTTTTCTTTTAACGAGTAATATTTTATGTTAAAACGTAATAAAAAAATCTCTCATTGAGGAAATACAGCAAATAAAACAAAATGTTTTTTTTCTTTAATTTGGTTTTTGGATCAAAGATAGCTATTTGATGACGGAAAAAGCCAGATAATAAACATAAATTATGTCAGTGTTGTTGTGTGTATTTTTTTTATTATGGAAGAAAGCATTTTGTGTTACTTCTCTTTCCGGTTATTTTTTTTTAAATCTTTAAATTTTCGATATGCTCGCGCCCCCTTTGTAGGGTCATCGCGCCCCTAGGGGGCGCGCCCCACACTTTGAGAAACACTGTACTAATATTATAAATATTAAAGTTTGGTTCACGCAAAAATGGATTTTAATGAAACTTTACAATAATATTGTTAGACATTTAAAAAGTCGGATCCAAATTTTTATGATCTCCTTGTGTTGTTTTTCCAATCCCGTTCCATGATCTCAATGAAAGTAAGCACACCGATTCGAACCCGATCTTTTTGAGTTTCGTGATTTGTGGTTGGCAGCAACTGCAATGCAAATCGAGCGAGTATTTAAACTCGGCTCATGTTAGTTTTTCTAAAAAGGAAGGAGAAACAGAAATATAAGAAGTGTGTGAGTGGTTTAACTCTTAGAGGGAGAGAACGGCTGATTGGCAATGCAACTGCAGGTTGCATCACCATTTTAGATTAGAAATTCATTTTACAATATTAGAAGATGGTTCGAATCGGATGTCTCTGGTAATGTTGCTTTTTGAACTTATTGTTTTTTTTATCGCTCCAGTAACGAGCAAAGTGACTTTATGATTGATTATTAAAGGCCACTTTTAAGAAACCGTTTTTCGTCTTCATGCCTCCTCGACACATAAATTTCACTGCTATCTTTGCAAAATTTAAATTAGTTTACCAATAAGTGTAACAAATTTGGTTATGGGCCCAGTCCATGTACTGTGTCGAGGTAGGCTAAGAAGTTGAACCAGGCCATGAACTTTGTCTATTTAAATACTGTTCCAGTCTAGAACTATTTTTTATGAACTCTGTTGCTAGTACGCTAAATCGAGTAACAGATATGGAGTTTAACAACCAGATATCAGTGTTGACTCAAAACAACTGGAACACGTGGAAGCATGATATGCAAGTACTCTTAATGCATTATGGTTGCTGGCAGTTTATAATACAGACCAAGCCAAAGCAACCTGATGAAAAGGCAACATACCAGGAAAAATTAGATCTACAACTTCGTAAGGATAGATGTTATACGTTGATCTATACTAACATCAGTTCAGATTTGAAAAATCTGATAACGGAAACAACTGACGGAGTAGCGGCATGGAAGATATTAAAAGATCACTTCGAACCAGTCACAAGAGCAAGAGTAATTCAACTATTAGATCAATTTTTTGGAACAAAATACCAACCAGGGTAAGATGTTGGAATCTTCATATCTCGTGTAAAGACAGCGGCAACCAGACTACAAGAAGCGGGTCATAAATTGGACGACCTGTACATAGGATTTAAATTAATAAGGTGGCTTCCTCAGGAATTCCAGTCTACCGTGCAACAAATCTACAGATGGAAAGAAGAGGACTTCAGAGTTGTCAAAATTGAAGCAGAGCTGATATTAGAAGCCAATCGTCTTCAGTTGATGAAACAAGATTTGGAGAAAGCGGAGAATGCTTACTTGAGCAGTTTCACTTCGAAGAAGTCAAAGACGTTACCTGGTGCTACGGCTGCAGCTCATGGAGATCCAAATGGCAAGAATGATTACCAAAAGAAATGTGTTAAGGTATTTAACTGTAAAACTATTAAAAATGTTAAACAATCTATTAAGACTATAGGTCCGTGTTATGTACAGTCTGTCAAATATGTTTTTGAACAATGGTCAGTTACATAAAGTAGGTACTGTAAGCTAAAGAAAATATATAGTCCTGATATTTACTAAACTCGAGGTTAACGGATTAAACAAGATGAAAGACGACTCCCTAGAAACAGTTAATGAAAAAGCAATAAAGCACCCAAAATTAAATAAATATGTCCAATACCCAAATAATTCATTTAAAAAATCTAGTATGGTAGATGAAAAGAATCGTCTGGTTACCTATAGAAATTGGCCACTTTTAATGGTCAATCCTAAACAATTAGCTAAATGTGGATTTTATTATACAGGTGTATTAGATGTTGTGACATGCTACTGTTGTAATGGATCTTTAGGTAATTGGAAAACAAGTGATAACCCATTAACAGAGCACGAAAAATTCTTTCCTCATTGTGAATATATGGATTTGATCAGAATGAAATTAAATAACAAAGCTAAGTGTCTTCTTAAAAATCAAATACTTCAAGAAACTTGCAAAACGTTAAAAGTACAAGAAGCTTCAAGAAACACAGGAGCAGAAAATACAATAATTTGTAAAATATGCATGAATGATGAGATGAATGTTATATTTCAACCATGTTCTCATTTCATTTCTTGCCATATTTGCGCTGAAAAGATTTTTAATTGTCCTTTGTGTAGAAATCCAGTGATACACAAAATAAAGGTGTTTAGAGGTTAAAACAATTTGTTTTCGTCAATAAAAAACGTTTTATTTTTTCCTTCATTTTTGAGTTATCATATAAATTCTCAAATAAAAATTTTTTTACATTTTCTTATGGTTTTTGAATTTAGGTTAGTATTTTTTTCCACTTGAGGTAATTTTTAGAGTGTTACTAAAATCCTCTCTACTTGGTTATATCTAATTTTTTAGTTGAGGGGTAACTAATATTTTTTTGAATGAATTACCGATAGATGTGCGTGAATACAAATATTTTAAACCATTCCCCCAATTTAAAACTGATTTATTTTTATCTAAATACAATACCTATGCAAAAATATAATTTAAATTGTTAATTAAAGGACGACATTAAAAATTATAAGGCCTGCTTAAGATAGAATCTTGTAGGTTTTATGTGTATGCTGCAATAAGACAAGAGAAATAATATAAAAAAAATAGATTTTATTTGATATGGTATATCATTATATCACTAAATAATTTACATGTAAAGCGTAGAATATCAGCGTCTAACTTGATACCGACTTTAGACCTAAAAAAAGAAAAAAAATATATTTATATAGTTTCATTTAAATACATTTTTGAATGAACCAAATTTTAATATTAGTATTATAAAAAATATTTATTACCCATGTTTTATATATTTGTCCATAAATCGTTTTAGTATTCCATACTTAAACAACTCTACTCCTTGCGGTAATTCCACTGTAAAAAAAATATATATACACATTTTACATATATGCACATTAAAAATAATGAGGTGAAAAGTTTATTTAATCGCTATTTAGTTTGCCCAGGAGGTGCTCAAAGCTACGGCATGATAAAAATGAATTCCTATATATAAGGGTACATTTTATTTACGATAGGGGAGTAACAAAACACTTCAAATATATATATTTTTTTAGATATCTTGGAATCTCCCGTTATTTCATTTGAACATGCTTTAAGAAGTGTAAAAAAATTACAGTTTATAACTTATTATAGTATTTAACCGTAGCATGTGATTGGTAAAAAAATTTACATGTTTATATAGAAAAAACCAGAATTATACGTTATTTTTATTACATATATTTGAAGCAATTTTTACCGGACAAGGCTGAATTTACAAAATGTTCAAATAACATGCTATTCGACAGATTTGTAATATTAGTTTCAAACCATAAGTATATATATAAAAAAAAAAACTCCCGTTTACTAATGCTGTAAATATTTACCGTAAATAAAAAGCTTTTTTTTCTCCTAATCAGAGCTTTCCTGCTGAATTAGTTTTCCAGTTGTGAAACTAGTTTTACAAATGAGCGAAACATTCAATCCAGTATTGAAAGAGCATAAAAAAAGTTTTTGCAGCATCTTACATTGTTTACTCAATAGCTACTTTTTTGAAAACGGAAGTAAAAAAGGTTTTTTTTTAAGTATGGCTTGCTGAAAATGTTCATGGCCACTGTTTTTTTTTTACTGTAAAATATTTCTCAGGGGTTCGCGAAAAATTTTTACAATATGAAATCCTCGACGGTAAATAGTTTCGTGAACATTTGCTAAATGTTCTAATTTGTGTCCGACATTTTCTTGCAAAGCTGTGATTATGTTTTTTTCTTCTAATCATAGTGTGTATCATGAGTGATTTAAATAAAACTGTGAAATGATTTTAGAGCTATTTGAAAAAAATACTATTTGAAATAATGAAAAAATATATTCTCGATTCAATAAATAAAAATTATATGAGAAGCTTTGCGTTTAAAAAAGTGTACAAAAAACACAAGGTTATAATAACAAGAATAAAAGAAACTAGAATAAAAAAGCCAGAATTACATTTAAAGGTGAATGAAAATTGCAACGACTTTTTAAGATTAAAAGAAGAAATAGTGTAATGAACAATGTATAGTAAACGTGTATAATCAATGTACCACAGCTAATGGTGAAAAAGGATTAAGTTTTTACATTTAAAGCTAAGAAACCCATTCCAATTATCAGAAAGATTAAAGCAAATAATTTAATACAAATGAAAAAGAACTCAATTTTTGCGTTGTAAATGAATATAGAAATAGGTTTGATAAAATGGGGTTACGTAAGGATTTAAATTATTAGTTTTTCTTTCGGAGCGACAAGGGATATAATTTTTTAAAAGAAAGGGTTACGAAAATGTTTTCAATACCCTTAAAAAATGGAAGCGTTTTAATTATGTACCCTCCCACAAATAATTTTTGGTACCACGAAATACCAAAGTTAAAGAATTAGTTTGACCTTTAGAAGAATCGAGGTTGAATAAATAAAATTTTTTCAATAGCGTAACTTTTTCATGTGTTTCGAATTCTAATATAGAAATAATACTTTGGTCTATAATATTGGTTTTGTAAAATCGGTGCCCAGAGAATTAAACTTCCTGGTAAAAAAAAAGATTTAAATAAAGTTTTTTCTAGGAATAAAAAAAATTATAATTTTTTAATGTTCTGTTATGTATATAAGAGAAACGGTTAACATTCAACGTATGACATTTTGTAGAGTCTGTAAACACCATGGCTTCTGTTTCACCGGTAGTCGGATTTTTATCTTTTGAATTTGACAGCAACCCTCTCTTAGGACTTAAAAAAGTCGTTATTGCTAATTTAACTAGTTCAGTAACAATATTATGTAATACAAATTGGCTCACTGTGTTGCGATTACATGTAAAGAATTTAAAAATTACGAAACTATACGTTCAAAATACTTTTCATTTCAAGTTTGTTGAACCATTTATCCCGGATGGAATTGTATGTCACAGTTACAGAAGACAGAGACTCAATAGATGTAAATCTTGTAAGAGGTTTTCTTGTGCCAGTGTGAAAATTACAGATTGTATAAAGCAATTGTACAATTTAGACTTGAACATAAAATGTGAATAATTGTTTTATAATAATTGTAAAATGTGAATAAATTGTTTGTTATTTCAAATTTAGTAGAAAAGAATTAGTTTGATACAAAATCTATTGTTTGGAACGAAATAAATGCTTTTTTGAAAATATGCTTACTTTCGTCTTTTGCTTCGACTTCTCTGTTTGAACATCTTGAGTGCCTCGATTTATGTTTTACAAGACGACGTCTTGAGTCACCCGAACTAGAACTATGTGACTTCGTACTATGTCGACTATTTCTTGCCCTTTTGCCTAGATGATAACCTATAATATACATTAATATTAGATGAATTTATATAAACTAAATATCCTTATTAAATCCACTTAAAAATATACAAAAAGTTAATAAATATGTAAAACCTTACCTAGAGAGATCGAAGTCTCACTTATTCCACTACTCGATAAAGCTTCATTTATTATATCGTGATGAAATAAGCTCCCTAAATATAAAAAATATTTTATAATCGAAATACTTCTTAAATTTGGAACAGCATAAGTCAAAAAACTTATGCAGAAACGGTATTGGTGCCTTCGTTTGACTTGTTGAGGATTCTATAAAATATAACTTTTTTTAATTATCTACTGTTAAAACTTATTTTATAATACTACTTTTTTTGAATTATTTAAAACTTTAAAAAAATATTTTACAACTTCTTTTGAACAAAACTCTTTATAAATTTGGAACAAAAAAAACTTATGCTGAAACGGTATTGGAGCCCTCGTTTGACTAGTTGAGGGAATTGGACTCTCTACAAAAATGAAAGTATAACTTTTTTTAATTATCTACTGTTAAAACATTATTGCTTTAAAACAAACAATTATTTAAAACCTAAAAAAATATTTTACAACTTCTTTTGAACAAAACTCTTTATAAATTTGGAACAGCATAAGTAAAAAACTTACGCGGAAACGGTATTGGAGCCCTCGTTTGACTAGTTGAGGGAATTGGACTCTCTACAAAAATGAAAGTAAAACTTTTTTTAATTATCTACTGTTAAAACATTATTGCTTTAAAACAAACAATTATTTAAAACCTAAAAAAAATATTTTACAACTTCTTTTGAACAAAACTAAATTTAGAACAGCATTTAGTAACAAATTTTAAAAATAAGTAAGAAAACTTACGCGAAAATAACATTTCCTCACTTGTGGATATTGGGCTATCTAAAAAAATAAAAATATAACTTTTTTAATTATAAATATTAGAAACTATTTATAAATTTTTAACAATATATAGCATTAAAAACTTACAAATGGGAGTTATTTCTGTCGTTGACTGCCTAGGAACCATATTTGAATTGTAGCTTGTATCTTAAAAAAAAAACTTTTTTAATCGAAGAATTTATTTTATTTTAAAAAATAATTTGTAAAAAACAGAGCTCGAGTAATTACAGTTAAAAAAATGTAAGCGGTTATAGCAAATCTCTTGGACATGATAAAAAAATAGAGATGCAAAAAAAAAAAAAAGGAATTGGTAAAAACAAAAATATTAAGAGAATTAAATATACTTTCGAAGACTTGATAAAGAGAAATTTTGTACTTACTGTCCATAATGTACGGTATGGAAGATGAATGTTTTTACTTTTCAAATTACTTCGACTTTTATACAAAATTCATTTCTTTTGTCACTTTCAGTTTTATTAAATATTATTTAGTTTGTGACGCCACATAATACCATTATTTTTCCTTCTTCCGCCTCTAACGTCATCTAATTGTAACTTTTTCTTTCTCATCTGTTCCGTATTTTAATAGTCATTTATTGTTTAGTGCATTTTAATAAGGTTACCTGTGCTGTATATAAAAAGATTTCTTTCAACGATTCGTAACGCCACATAATACCATTATTTTTCCTTCTTCCGCCTCTGATGAATGCATTTAACATCTAATTGAGACACCACGCAATGTTATTATTTTTTCCTTCTTCCGTCTCTGAATTCACAGTAATTGTAACTTTCTCATTTAGCATCTGTTCTGTATTTTAATAGTCATTTATTGTGCAGTGTATTTTAATGAGGTCAGAAACGGTTAACATTCAACGTCCGGCATTTTGCGGAGACAACATGGCTTTATCTATGGTATCTCCGGTTGTTGGATTTTTATCCTTTCAGTATAATGAGAATCCCTTATTAGGGATTTGCCAAATTACTATATGCAATTTTAAAGAAGCCTTAAATATAACATGTACCCCTGATTGGTACAACTAACTACATTTATATGTAGATATATTAAATATAACCAACTTAAATATCCAGGGGTACAGTCATTACAAATATTTACGCCAATTCCTTCCCGAAGGAATAACTTGTAGTTACTATGTTCGGGAAGGAAATAATAAATGCACATTTTGTCGTAAAAGATCTTGTTCGGCAGTAAAAGTGGCCACTAAGATTAACAAGCTGTACAATCTAAATATTGTAATAAATTGTATAAAAAATATATATAATATTAAGAAATATGAATGGTTATTTTTGTATAAAAAATATGTATATGATGAATGGCTATTTTTGTATAAAAAATATGTATATGATGAAATTATGAAATATATATGAAAATAAACTGTCTGCTTGAAATTTGTCTGTTTTATGTTTTATTTATTTTTTTGTTTTAATCAAATATAATGTATAGCTATGCAATACATGAATCGTGAATTTATGGACTTGCATCTTATAAAGTTAATGAAAAGTAATTTAAATGCCAAATTTTGCAACATGCATTAGAGAAAGAGAGTTGAACAAATTATGTTAATGAGATGCAAAATGCAAAGGTTTATTATTCGCCAAAACGAAAAAGGAATAATGCTAAAATTATTTTTAATTCTAATAAAATATTTTTTTAGGTTTGTCAAATGATTTAGAACAGCAGCTATATTTCACAATACTTCTTAGTATATAAACAACAATAATGAATAATTTTTTTGCAATTCAGCGGTTAAAACATACAACGATATAATTACTGAATCATTAGGAGTAATTACTCTTAGTATGTATTAGGAATCAGAACATGAAACTGCTTTAAATTTTACATTTTTTTAATTTTACTTTTAAAAAATAGAAGGTGCTTTTAGGATTCATGTACACTTTCTTCAAAAATATATTTTTTTTTATTAAGTGTTCAGGTTTATTGAACACATAATACATTTCTTCTATAAAAATTACGGAAAGTTTAAAATAGTTACAAAATTTAAAAGAAAAGCTTTTTCGAAGTTACTTGAATTTATTACAAAGTTTATTTTCAGAATTATTCTAAATTAAGGTAACTGGGACGTGAAACCGCTTTAAACTTTTCATTTTTTTTATTTACGTTAACAAAAATACAGAGCACTTTTCTACATCTATAAATGCATTATTTATGAAAATGCAACGCTAGAAAAATTAAATTTTAAAATTGTAAGCAAATATAATGCAAGTATGATTCAGGTACTCTTTCTTCAAAATACACTTTGTATATTATATGTAATGTAAAAAACTAATCTTTTTTTATACAAAGAATATATTTTATTTATGCTCAAATTTATTAAAAATTCTACACTTTTCCTGTAAAAATTATGAAAAGTTTAAAGAGAAATTTAAGTGCACAGCTTGTAAAACAAACATTTCGTTTTTTTTTCTAACTGCTTATTGTTTTAATTTTTAATGCCATCGACAGCAAAATTCTTTGGCTAATTAATTTCTTTTTAAAAGTTAAATCAAAATTTCTAATAATAATAATAATAATAATAATATA